>OY744483.1:342501590-343101590 GCA_963556165.1 Tipula helvola | reverse complement strand
GTGTTGACATGCCTGGTGGATCACCCGGTCGTGCAACAAGATTTGCCATATTTAGTCGATAATCATATGCCGTAACCGGAGTATTTGATGTGGAAACATTTATAGCCATTGTTGTTGCTGGATTTTGGAAACTGCTCGCCATTTTGTATGAAAATAATTGTTGGGTAGCTACGGTTGATGTTGTACAATTACTTCGTGCAGCATCATTATTATGCTGTTGCTGCTGCTGTTGTTGCTGCTGTTGTTGTTGTTGTTGTTGCTGCTGTTGTTGTTGCTGCTGCTGCTGTTGTTGCTGCTGCTGAACAACAATTTGATGTTGTTGAATTTGTTGAACTTGCTGTTGTGCAGCTAATTGCTGTTGGTGATGTTGATTTAATAAATGTTGATGATGCAATGTCTGCTGGTCCGCAGCACTTATCGTAGCTGGCCACCAGACAGGATCTTCCCGTGTACCCCAGGCACCTCGATGGTGCTCCGACATGATTCAGAAATTATTTTAAACACACTTACACAAAACAGATTATAAACATACACTTCAAGAAACTAATGTACTTTTATTTATGTATAGTATTTTTAATTCAGCGCTTTATGTATGTGTATGTTATTTATATATTTATTTTTATATACACATATATTTTTTTTTATATGGCACAAAATAATTGTTTTAATTTATATATCTGTCTTATTTACTACCACTGGGCGAACCTATCCTGCTTATTCTTCCCAAACAATAAAAAAAACTTTTTTCTACACATAAAAAATCGCGAACGAATATTTTTATAAGCGCGCTCTTCAAGTGATTTTTATTCTCTCGAAATTTCTCAAATTTTTTTTTTTCTCTGTTTTTCTCTCCGGACTGTGTTGCCAATTTAAAAAATAAATGATTATAAAGACACAGCGTTGCCAAAGTACTACCGCTTTTTCATAAAAAAAAAAAAAAAAAATCAAACAAATTTAATTTAAACAAAGGACGCAATTTATCACTGATAAGAAATTTAATTTTTAATATATAAAATCATTCACTTTCTTGCACATTTCATTTTACAATACGATTTAAATATGTACTATTCTCAAAAATACTAAAAAATTATAGACATTTTATAATATGTACACTGAATAAATATATGTATTTCACTATAATACGCAGGTGTCACATTTATTGGAAAACTAATAAAAAAAAACTTTACTATATATAACTTTGATATTAAAAATTAAATTTTCAATAAATTAATTTAAATCTAAATAACATACATTATTACACGCGGTATTTAATATTTATACTTGAATTTTAATAGATACTATAGAGCGCGGCAAACTTTATACTTTATCGTTTTCAAAATTTAAACTGGATAAACCACTGCTGTTGAATTGAAACGAGCATTAGCCAATATGTATATATTTGTATATTATATATTTTGTAAACGAAAATGTGGCAACTACGCTCAAATTAAAATTTATACCACTAACACATACAAGCAACGCTGAAGAAAAAAAACATTTATTTTCATGAAATCAACCAACCAAAGAGGGACGCCGAGTTAAAATTTGTTTGTATATAAAAACTATAGCGCCCTCATAACGCAGCGGAGTGAGATATAACTAAAGAATTTTAACCCCACTCTTTACCGCGCAACATATACACATGCAAGTATATAAGACTCTCTTATATATTTCATATAAAAAAAAAATACTTTTCTATATACTCGTTTATTTACAATTTTTTTTCTTCGGGTAGATACATTCTCGAACGACACACTACACGAATACACGATTCGAGAAAACCGAATACTTAAATATATAGAAACGAACAGATGCGATGATAATCAAACAACCGGTCTGGGCGGTCAATAAAAAAAATAAAAAAAAAAGAGAAAATTTTTCATTCCCAGGGTTAGGCAAAGGCAAGGGATAGCGCACTAGGGGTGAAACGTAAAGGGTGAAGAAATGGGAGTTAATTTAATTTTTTTTTGTTTTAATATTTTCAATTAAGTCGATGAAAAAAAAAGGAAGTTTATGTCTCTCGGTCAAAAAAATCTACGTAATTCTCGAAATATGTCGATTTTAGATAATAATCTCGCTCTCTACTCTACTATAATTCTAGTTCGTCTCCGTATTCGAAAACACGATTTCGAGAAAATTTATATCGTTTTTATCCCCCGAACAGGTGATGGAAAATCAATCGTATCTTTTCTTGTACATTATATACATAAACACATAATGGAAAATTTATCCAAAATGAAGCCTAAATTATAAAAATGCAGTCTATGTCATCAATTCATTATAAATAAATAAAATATGATTGTATAGATAATGATACACGTGGTTCCGAATTGACAATATTGTTATCTTTTATACTTAAAAGTTTATAATTTTTATGTAAATAAATAAGTTTATATATATATAAAAAATTTACGCAAAAAAATATATAAACGCGCAAAAAAAAAAAATGGTAGTTTTAGTGCAATCCAATTTTTTTTTTTTTTTTAATATATAAAGAATGTTTAATAAATTCATTTTCCTTTCCGGTCCACCTGTACTCATTGCGCCTACATTTTATCGCGAAATTTGCGTTGGTAAACCCAATTGGCGCCATAATAAACACTTTTCATTGTTATACTAGATTCCCGCTACGAGACGTGATTTAAGAAAATCATTGTTTACAAGAAAACAAAAACATGTAGAAAAATCTAACACAATAAAAAAAATTTCCAAAATAGATTTGCTTTACGTAAAATTATAAATACAATAATATTTTATAATAAAAGGCATAATTATATAACAATATTATGATTAATTAATTATTTATTAATGAAAAATAAAAATTAACGCGCTATTTATTTATTTTTGTTCCAATATAGTTGACAGCCATTATTTTTTTTTTTATACCATTCATTGTAGAATTATTAACTTTTACTATTTTAAATTTAAATTCAATTCCTATTTCAATATATAAATTAATGAATTAAAAAGAAAAATCGTCTCAAAAAATAAATTTTAGATGCCAAACAAAACGGACGGCCATTGCTTATTATTTACACTATATTCTCTAGAGGACGCATTCTGGTGTAAAGAATTTTATGAAAATTTATTGATAACAAGAAATATTGCGGCTTTTTTATACAATATAGGGAATGAATTTTATTTTTATTATTATATAAACGAATTAACATCTTGTGACAATATTGTTTAATTAATAAAATGAAATTCACTTACCCAGGTAGCTTCCATTTGAAAAAAATTGATAGGTACGAAAAATCTTTCAGTTGATTCACTAATCACTTTACTATAGACACTACTACAAAAAAATTATGTTTTCCAATATATTAGAATAAAATAATACGTGCGTAAATAAAAATAAATATATATATATATATATATATATATATACACAATTGTATTTATATATATATATATATTTATGTGTATGTATTAATATGGCAAAGCTGTTTCAATATACGCGGTACGAAATTTATTTCGAATGAAATGAACTGGGTAAAGTAAATAATACGAATATAAGAACGACACTAACACATACAATATTTAACAAAATGGCATTTTCTTGTATATACTTTTATGAATAACAGACACTAGCATAGAATTTTTTTTTTACAATTTTTTTTTATATAGAGAAGATGGCTTCGAAAAAATATTAACACCAACACCGCAAAATATAATTTCAAAAAAAATTAAATGGAAAATTTTGAGTATTTACTTTAATACAAAATGAACTTTTATAAAAAATTATTATGTATGCTTCGTTAAAGTATATAAATTGGAAAGAAAAAATTTATTAATTTGTATTCTAAGAATTTGTATTAAAAAAGCTCGCCACTAGATAGCAATATCGTCGGTGAAAAGGAAGCGTCTTTAGTGGTAGGCGTGAGAAGTTTATATTCCAAAAACAAGTCTGGATATTTTCGATCAATTGGTTTGTCGACCTGTAATTAGCCCAAACAAATTTTAAATTTAAGTCGTTTTTCTTTTTATCGACCGGCATTGCAAGCAAATCATCAAATTCAATTTTTCACACAGTTGTTTCATATGCAGCATCAAAATTATTAATAAAATAGCTTAAATCTATAAATCCTACAAAGTTCTCAGAAAATTTTGTTAAGTTTGATTTAATTTCATTCCAAAAAACCAAATATACCTTCTGAAGATACATGTTAGTTAACTGACTGAAAGCATCCCACGCGTTGCTGATAACGTTTAACGAAATAAATCACGTTGGCATGCAAATAATTTAATGCTATGTGAAAAGCAACTGCAGAAAATGGCCTGCTACAAAAGTAAATTGTTTTAGTTGCTATAAATTTGTTGTATTTTATAGTTTCCATTATGTATTTGACTACTTCAAATGTATTATCGATTTACCTACCATATGGGTGGTGAAAAAATAGGATTTGACGGTTTGAAATTGGGTAAATATTTGTATCATGGGCTGAAAAGTAAAACCTAATCGAAACACTTTCTAAACCAGTTTTATTCAAACTATAGGATGTAATAAGGTAAGAGGCACAATTTTTTTTAGTAATTTATAGAAAATATAGAAAGGAAATATGTAGTTTCTTTTTAAAATTAATTTTATTTAAATTACTGTTACTAAATCTACAGGCTAAGACGGAAATGACCAGGCTGAAATTGGCGGAATAAAATTGAACGGTAACTTGAGCATGACATAAAAGGTTCTAAGAAATATGAAAAATTGGCAAAAGGCAAAAATAAAATGAGTGAAAAAAAAATTGGTATTATTGTTGTGAGATCTCATTTTTAATTTCATGAGACGGGCTTCAAATCGTCACAAAATACAGGTCACAAAACTTTTTCTGTGTAGTGTTTTTAATGATAACTTCACACCAAAATTAAAAAGAGAGAAAACACCAAAACATTTTGATAGAACTGTCATGTGTAATTGCGTGATTTCATAATTCAAAAATGTTTCGAAATTCATTAAAATTAGGAAAAAATTTAAGAAGTTTCATTCATTTATCTAAATATGTTAGGTATCAACACATTTTATAATACTATTTATGTTACTTGTTATAAAAAATTAAACCTTTTTCTATAGATGCTACGTTCGGCCAAATTTTGAACAAGCCACAAAACTGCTAACACGGCCACTAAATGAAACCGTTAATCGTTGTTTTATTCGAACAATGTTTATACAAACACAGGAGACTCCAAATCCAGACAGTTTAAAATTTATGCCGGGCCGAACAGTACTCGAAAGTGGAACAATGGATTTTCCTAGTGTAAGCAGCGCACACTCCAGTCCATTGGCGAAATTGTTGTTCCGCGTAGCAGGGGTTCGATCTGTATTTTTTGCTTCTGAATTTATAACAATTTCAAAACAAGAAGATGCCGAATGGAGTCTATTGAAACCCGAACTATTTGCTGTAATAATGGACTTTTTTGCAAGTGGCCTGCCCGTTGTAACAGAAGGAAAAGCCAATTCTGATACTCGTAAGTCGATAATATACCACCAATAATGAATATATAGTTAACATATCATCACTCTTAGAAATCAACGAAGATGACGATGAAACTGTAATGCTTATCAAAGAATTGCTAGACTCTCGTATTAGACCGACCGTACAAGAGGATGGTGGCGATATTGTATTCATGGGATACGATGAGGGTATAGTGAAGTTAAAAATGCAAGGTTCATGTTCATCTTGTCCAAGCTCTATAGTAACCCTCAAAAATGGTGTACAGAATATGCTTCAATTTTACATACCTGAAATTGTGGCCGTTGAGCAAGTTACGGAAGCGTACGATGATCTTTCTACAAAAAAATTCGAAGAATTTGAGAAATCGATTAAAACTAAACCAAAAAAATCAGCCTGAGCTAATGTTTTATAAAAATGTTTATTTAGTAAAAATTTCAATAATATAAAGTTATATAAATCAAGTTACGTTTTTATCCGCTTTACTGGTACATCTAATGGTTCATTTTCACTATCACTAGATTCACTCTCCCTTTCCATCCTGAGATTCAAACCCATTCGTATATTATCGAATTTTGAAGCTATATATTCATCACAGACTTGCTCCGTATAAGCTTCAGATAAACTTTCAGGTTTGGACAAGATTTTATTAACAACATTTTGCATCGTTTCTCGTTCCTTACGGCATTCTGGCGACACATTCAGCTCAACACGATCCGGTTTCAAATAAAGCAGCATATCTTCAATCTCAATAAAACTAGCATGGCTTGAGTAACAAATCCGTATCGCATTATTCACTATATCTGTTGTGATGTTCTTTTTATCATTCCATTCGGTCCAAAACATAGCTGTTGGGCGAATTATTAAAATGTCATCATGTTTTCTATAGATCTGTCGACATCTTAATGCATACATATTTTGTTCCATTACTGGAGAACAAGCATGAACCCGAGTCTCGTAAGGATTTGTTGTGAAACATTCATCCATTTCGGCAACACATTTGTAAACATCATATTCGGAGAGATTTACATGAATTTTCATTTTTAGTCGTTTCGCAACCTCAATACACAAATATTCTAGCCCGTAACGAGCCGGCAACTTAATCAAAACCAAATGTTTACTACTCTGGCTAATCCATTTCAGTATTATATCACATACAGCAGCAACACTTTCAAACTGGGTTGGAAATTGATGATAATCTTTTCGTAAAAATGTGGAATCAATATAGACGGTGTTAAATTTGAGAACATCCGTTGCATTCATTTTAAAATTACGAACTTTCCTTAATGAATTGATACTCATTCTAAAGTCCCCAGTGTATAAAACCCTTTGGTTCTTATATTCGAATAGAAACATTACTGAACCTGGACAATGGCCAGCCGGGATTAACGTTACCACAATTTTGTAAATTTCTGAGTCCTGTGTATACTCTATTTCAAGTGGAGCTCCTGTATGGATTGGTATAATATTTTTAAGGTTTTTATATTTATGTTTTAATATAACCGTGGATATTTCACTGGCATATAATGGCCCTGGTAAATCTTCGGAAGCTTGTAATCCAATCATATGATCCGTATGGCAATGTGATAAAAAGAACACCCTTGATTTTAGATTTATACCGTCGAAACGGTCAACCGATATGAATGGAATTTCTTTTAATTTGCCACTAAACGTACTCATGATGTTGAGAGTCACTTGATCACGGTTGGCTATTATTATTTATTTCACGGATTCACGGAATGTTTTGACATTAATAAAGGTTTGCTTAGACGATGTTGAATAAAATACGTTATTAGCATAGACCAGTGATTTGCTTAAGCTGTGGCAAATGAATCGGATGGCATTCTAAAGATGGATGGTTTATTAAATCATTTCGAATGGGTTCGAACGCTAAAGCTTTAATTAGTTTAAAAGAAATAAAAAAGAGCCCTAAACCAAATAAAAAATTGTATAATTGTATTAAAAAGGCATGGCAAAAATTCAAAAGCCAATCGAAACTCTACAAAAAGGCAAATTCTACAAATTTTGTGAATTTTCAAACATGACAAAAATCGAAACGATCCCCAAAAATATTTCTCATTTCTCAAATGTCAGTCAAATAAAGTGTTGGGCAAAAAATAAATAAATTGCATTTAAAAATGGGTGGCTGGATGTTAGAAATTGGAAAAATGGCCATGTACATGACATTCCCGGTAGCAATGTTCTATTATTTCAATCAACCTGAGTATTTTGAGAAATGGGTCACCGATAAAAGGCGAGAATTGTATCCACCCGAAAACAAAACACATAGACAAGACATTGAAGATGCAAAAAGGGTTCTACGCGAAAAACGTGACAAAGAAATGTTTAAAGCACTGGAGGAAATGGAAGCTAAAGAAAAATCTGTATTATAAATTAAAAAAATAAATGTAATTTAGAAAAATTGTTTATATAATCGATGTT
Organism: Tipula helvola; assembly: GCA_963556165.1. Classification (NCBI taxonomy): domain Eukaryota; kingdom Metazoa; phylum Arthropoda; class Insecta; order Diptera; family Tipulidae; genus Tipula; species Tipula helvola. Next base: position 343,093,701 of record OY744483.1, on the reverse strand, counting down.
TGTTTTTATATTCCGAACTCATCCATCTGTCAAATTCTGTATGCACCACTGCTCATTTAACACGAGTTCGAGTGTTGTGAAATTGTGGATTGGGTTCACTACGATGGGTAAACATAAGAAAAAAGTTAGGGAAGAAAAATCAAAAACTAAATTGAAAGGGGCCAAATTATTAAAAGGGCTTAATATTACTAAAACGGATTTTAAAGTAAAACGAATTGTTATCCGTGAACAGTTGAAAAATAATGATGACGATGAGATTCAAAGCAGTCGGCATTTGAAGGTTAAAGAATGTGTGACCAAATTGAGCCATTACAATAGTTCAATGAGGCTTGACGGATTAACAAATCTTAAAGAAATCGTTGTGAAGTATTTTGATGAAGTAGTGAAAAACCATCTAAATGAAATAATTTTGGGCCTGCTAAAATTATCCGTGGATATTGAGAATAATATCCGAAGTGAGACGTATAAATTGTTGCAAGCTATAATTTCAACAGCACCAAGCACATCAATTGAGCCATTTTATGATGTTATCTGTTCGTACACGCGATGTGCCATGTCACACATCAAACCAAAAATACAAGAAGATTCGCTTATCCTGTTGGACATAATCATTGACCATGTCCCAGATTTAATTACAGTTTACTTCCAAACAATTTTCCAGTGCTTTCTCGATATTCTGTCGAAACAAAAAAGTGGACTGAATAATCAACGTGTAATGTTGTCGGATGTGACACGAACCGATGTCATAAGTAAGTGGAGGGTTAAAATTTTTGAACGAATTTTTAAAATGCTTCTAGCCTACAATAGCGAAATATTCACCGGAAATACAAAACACAATTCAAGCAAAAATTTTGTATTCGACACCAACTATATATTTGATGAGACTACATTATACAGGAAACTAAACAAAAGTTACCACAATCACAAAAAATCGATACATTTGGATAAATTGAATCACGTCCCAATTATCATGTATATAAAGTCGGATAACTATAAGCCTCTTCGTAAAAATACCTTGCGAAATAGTACATATGAGGTAAATCAACTCGGCAAAGGGCACATCGATAAGGATGAATTTATCGAAACAATTATGTCACTTCTGTTTGAGGCTTGGGCCGAGGTGAAACCAAATGAATCAGCTAAATCACATCTATCACTGGACGCAGAAAATACTCTAAACTTAGTTATTCGAATCATGGAGCATTTGTGGAATGTTTCGGTATATTGGGATGAACAGGACAGTTCAGAGGATATGATGGTTTTATATCGGACAAAATATTTTAAAGAATTCAGAACAAAAATTTTGAATGGATTTCCTTTCCAATCTTCTGATAAACCGGATAAAAGAGCTAAAGGCTTTGTGAAACAAGAAATAAATTGCACAACATTAAATTTTAAAATTTGTACCATCTATCTAATTCTATTAAATGAAATTCGAAAAAATGAATTGGATAATCTTAAAACGATATTGGAGTACGTTAATGGTATGTAGTAAATGGCTCACTCTAATATTTTCTGTAAACTAATGTATTCTATATCTGTTACAGGCACAATGACACAGGAAACTCTAAATTTTACACAAACTTATGTAATTCTAAAAATTTCAAAGCTAATCCTAAATCAGAAGAATTTAAATTTCTTGCAAAATGATACCGAAATAAAATCACTGGTCAGTAATATGATTCAAATGGCGACAAAACATGTCCGAATTAATAATGAGATTTTAATATTATTATCGGAAATTAGTTTAAATGATAAGTTTGTTAAATATTTTGGGGGCGATATGCTGAATAATTTTATTCGTGGATTACCCGATCTCTTGTGCCAACCTCGTATCAATTTACAAATTTTGACACAATACTCTAAATTTGGGGTACAAAACCATGCGATATTTTTAGAAGAATTCTTATTAAAGTCGGATAAAATACTCGAAAATTTAAATGGTATCGAAGTACTGGGATTGAATGAGCAGCTTGAAGGCAAAAAATTAATCATGAACCTGTTTTATTGGTTTGAAGGTCCGACGAAACGTGAAATTGAAGGAAAAATTGATCAGTTGATCAAAGATGACAAAATTAAAGAATATTTAAAGAGTATTTTAAAATTGTAAACCTAAAATTGATAATAAAACAAACTTAATACATATTTCTTTAATCATTTGTTTTGTTTATCTACATTCAAGCAAGTTTAACAATTTTTAGCCCATCTATCGGAACAAGTAACTAGCTAGCACAGCGACTAAATAATGTGTTCATACATATAGGTGAATAATTATTAAAAAGGATTAATTTGATTTAACAGAGAATTCAAAATCACTATCACTTTGATCTTTTCCAGGCGTTTTTGGGATCAATTTATCCTCACCACTTGGTTGCTCCGAATCACTTGAGTCGAGAAAATTTACCCGTTTCTTTTTTGTTTCGATTTGTGGTTTTGGTACAACTGGTATATCGGCTTTTATTTCGTCTGGCGGCTTGGCTGCCTCAATAATAGGTGATGATAATTGTTCAACGGATGGTAATGATGGTGCTTGGTTTACAGACATATCTTCTGGTTCAGATAATGTTGGTACATCAATTGGAACGGAAATTGCTGGTGGATCATTTTGTAGATAGTCGGTGTTGTATTCATAATGAACGGTTGATTCGACTGGTGGTTGTTGATCATTTGGATATTCTTGATACATTTCTGAAGCATTTTCATTGTATTGTGCTGGATATTGGTCCGGGTTCAAATTTTGTTGGTCATAATTCTCATTTTGGTTATACACTTCGTTGGCATATTCCTGACCTAATTCATTTGTATTTTCTGCGTACTGCTGCTCATTTGGTTGTTGTTGATCGTAATACTGATTTTGCATCTCATTTGTGTACTGCTGTGGTTGCTGCTGATTTTCGTCTACAACATAATTTTGAAGTTCTGGCTGCTCTACGGAATATCCAGGTTGACCGTCATCGGTTGCATAATTTTGGTAGTTTTCATTTTGAGCGTACATGTAATTTGGATCATTCATTGATTGTTCCATATTATAATTGGTTCCGGGATCTAGAGCATAATTATCTTGGCGCCCAGCTGTACTAGGATCTTGCTGCTCGGAATAGTACTGCTGTTCGTTAATATCATAATTTTGATATTCAACTTGTTGAGCATCATTTGGATTTGGAATTTCATAATTTGGATTCGGATCTTGATACATCTGGTTATCAGTGGTATAATTAATATTTTGTCCAGCCTGCATTTCAGTTTGATCAGGTTGTGGTTGATAATTTTGATCGTTCAAATTTGGGTTGCTATAAATATCGGTGTCATTTTCTTCGGATTTAATTTTTTCACCGTAATAGTGTTCTTCAATTTTATCAATAATTTCGGCACGATTATCGATCTGAGATGATTTTAGTTCTTCGTTATTTTCAGCATCCGCTGGGACTTCCCCCAAACTCGATATTTCCTTATAAATTTTATCGATTACCTCATTTCGTGGCTCGTTCGTTTCGGTTGGATACGGTTTTGTTGACGGATTCACAATTTCCACATCAACAACTTTCTCCCATACCTGGTGAATTCCTTGAGGTATATGACCACTAGGGGCTTCAAGAATTTTTCTAAGTGATTTTGGAGAGACCGGTTTATTCATTTGTGCTGCTTCAACTTGATTTCCTGTGATAAGTTTTACCTCGGGTATGGCGTTGGGAGTAAATTGATAGTTATCTTGAGAATTTTTGGATTCTAATTCGCCAACCGATTGTTGTTGGAATGAAGTTTTTGGTCTGTAGTCATTTTGAGCAGCAACATCCCCCAAGTTTTCGGTGGAAGCAACAGAAGGCAAAGCACTTTCTGGGTAGTTAGTTTCTGGATAAGGTGACTTTGTAACCGGTTGGTTTTGTATAAGCGCTTGATTATTGCTCACCGAATTTTGTAAATAAGGTGTGCTTGCTACTGGATTGAACGGTGATGAAGTGCGTTCAGGAGTTTCACTATTTTTGTTAACTTGATATTGAGAATAAGGTGGTTGTTTATTAGTCGGCTGCTGATATTCAGGATATGACGACTGTTTATTCACAACCGGTTGATAGTGTAAAGGTTCCTGATTTGTATTACTATTTTGATGTTGAGTTTGAGGCGTCTTTACTTCAAAATTTTGCAGTTGTGGGTGTGTGGAAATATTATTGTTTTGGTAATATTGGGAATAAGTCGGCTGTGGCGTCGGATCCTTCCCGAGATGGCTATTCTGTTGATATTCTGAAAAATTGTTGAAACCACGATTAAGCTCAAAGCTCTGTTGATTCTTGATTACACCCATCTGTGGTGGTTTGAAATTTTGATTCATTCCCGAATCAACATCTTCCTGGTACTTTGATTTTGAAATTGGATTTAAATTTGAATTTGTTGTATTTTCTAGTGCCCGTTCAAATTTATTTTCAGATTGTTTCAGTATTTGACCAGTAATTTCCGAATCTTGCTCGTGAGCATCATTATCTACTGTTAAATTAGGTAAATTCATCAACTCATGACCGTAAAATAATCTAACACCTTTATTACCAGCTTGCGGTACTGGTATAGGTTCTAGCTCTCTTTGAACTGTACTATTTACCGTAACATCTGGGCTAAACCTTATAGAACGCTGATCATAATTAGGGGCTGGATTATATTCGGTTTGTTTTAACCGCGATGTCGATACACTACGCGGTTCTCGAATTGATGAGGCATAATTTCGGCTATTTAAAGCATCTTCCATATCAAACACCTCGTAATTTGAACGAGGGATTTGTGTATGCGCATCAACACTTTTAGTCCGTTGTTTTGGGGTATAGCCCCTATCTGATGAATTATCCGTTCGTGAACTATTCGGACCAAAGGCACGGTACAAGTTTTTCTCGTAATGTGTTTTCAACATTTTCAGACGTTCGGATTTGGCCGCAAGTGCAGACGCCTGATAGTCAATACGTTCAAGCATTTGTTTAATTTTCTCGTTTCGAGTAATACGTCGTCTATCCTCTTCCAAAATGCTATTGTATTTATTACGAAACGTCTTCATTGCGGAACGATCACTAAAATTATCACTGGTTTTAGAATTTAGAATTATCTAAAGCAGCAAATTACGTGTCTTACCAATCGTTTCGTTGTATTATCAATTTTTGGAATTCATATTCCAGTTCACGGTGTTCTAATTTACTGGCAGGATAAAAAAAGAAAACACAAATATCGATTTAAAAAAAGTTTGTTAATCAATACACGAAACTATTATGTTTCAAAAAAAAATGTAACTATGTACCTCCTTTTGATATTATACTGAAGTTCTTTTAATTTAGATTTGTATCCTGGTTGGTCCATTACACTACGTTAACAAATAATTTAAACAAACATTATTTTTAAGTTTTAATCCGAAAGAACCAAGTTTTTTACGTGTAATGTGTTTGAATTTTGTTTCTAGTCTAAAGGTGATATTCCCCCCAAACCTTGGTAAATTTAAATAAACCATCCTTGCGTGGAAATTATTATATTTACGGTGACGTCACACGAAATATTATACATATATAGTTTCTAAAACTATTCAACCGCATCGTATATTTGGGTGCAATGGGCAAAAAATGCAGGTGAATAAAAAATATAAAGTCAAGTTCAACGAATGGTTTAGTAAAAATCATTAATTGCTTGATTGTATTAAAGATACCATTTTTTTTTTTTTAATTTATTTTATATTAAAGTCAATTTTTATTAATTAATAATAATTTATTAGTTTCTACTAGTAGGTATTGTTTTTTTTAATTATAATTTTTCAATTATTTATTTTTCTGTTTTTTTTTTATTATCACAATATTTATTGTTACTAAACAATTTATATATAATTTATTTATGTATTTATATATATTTTAAGTTTATTTACTTGATGTAATTTTGTAAACATTATTTTAATAATAAGTAGTTTTTATTTATGTATTTTAAATCATCGACATGTTTTTTTTTGCGTTGAAATATATATAAATTTTTATAGAGAATGGGGATTTTCTAGTGTATATTTATTTGATGAGTTAAATACTGATAAATTATTTTACAAATTACAAGAAACAATTAAAAATAAAATTTAATATGTTTTTTAATGTAGTATATTTTAATGGTTGAAGTTTTTTTTTGTTTATAAATCAAGTTTTCGAATGAGATTTTAGCAAAGCCGCTGGGAAAAATAATTTATGTGTTTGTTATTAATGAAATAAAACAAAATAAAAAGTTTTTATTCTTTTTTTTACATAAACTATTACATTATTTATTTAAAATACTAAAAAATAGAAATTATTATAATATCTAAGTATTTTACAGGTTATTGTAGAATTTATAAATGTTCCTGTTTAAATCATCCTAGCCGAGACACATTTATAAAAGTTGCATATTCGCAGCAAAAGGTTCATTTTAATTAATCCTATCAAAATGTAGTTGTTGAAATGAAAATTTGCCTGATTTTTCAGTAAGGAGGTAAAAAAGCCATTAAGATAAGCATGGTATTTAACAAAATAGCAAATAAATTACAATTCTGACTGTTAACATCTTGAAAAGTCGATTTTTGGATTTATTTCTCGAGTTCTATCTATTGATTGGTTACAAAAGATGAAGTTTTCTCTGTCCCTAGCCATTCAATGATTTTTTGCATGCAAGGGTTACTCTACAAACTCTTAAGGTCGACGAAAAAAGGTCGTTTCTTTCAGGGCATTTAGTTAAATATTCATCTGTGACATTTTAACGTATTTATTTATTTAAACCTACAGTAAAGTAAAATCGGTAATAAGAAATTATAATGCAATACAAAAATATTAATAATACGTTAATGGTACAAAAAATATTAATTATCAATAGCAAAAAATTTAAATAACTCATTTCTAAACGAATTTCTTGACATATTAAAATCAAAAATTTCAAAAACAGAGTTAAAAATTTGCGACATTCTCAAGACTGGTTCAGAAAGTGCGTAGTTTGTAGTAACAGAATCAATGTGTAAGAAACCGTCTCGTCGCCGCAAACAACGCGTAGGAGCGTAAAAATTGAAACGCGTAAGTATTTCATCACAATCAATTCGTGAGGTCAAAACATCGCGCACAAAGATAGCTGATGCTATGTCTCTTCGGTGATTTAATCGTTGTAATTTTAATAAATTACAGCGATCTTTATAAGGCAGAAGAACATAGTTATTCACTCTATCAGTAGGTAGACCACGAAGAGCATACAGTACAAATTGCTTTTGAACACTTTCAATTCTATCTGAATGGCACTTATAAAATGGTGACCAGATCTGAGAAGCAAATTCAAGAATAGACCGAACAAAGGACACATATAAAGATTTTAGTGTAAGCGGGTCACAAGACTCTTTACAATTACGCTTAATGAAGCCTAACATAATATAAGCCTTAGCAATAACAGAATCAATATGTTTTGTAAAGGAAAGATCAGAAGAGAAAATTATACCCAAGTTAGACATGAACTCAACTCTGTCAACCACCATATTATAAAGAAAATACTGCTGAAGAATAGATGATCGCTTTCTAAAGAAAGAGATAACCTTACATTTAGCCACATTCAACAACAATTTGTTGTTAAACGACCAACTGCAAAATGTGTTCAAATCACTTTATAACTTTAAACAATCAGAAATTGAAGAAATCGGAGCGAATATTTTCATATCATCTGCGTAAAGAAGGCAATGTGCAAATTCAAAACACTCCACAACATCATTAATAAATAATGAGAACAGAAGTGGACCAATGTGACTACCTTGCGGTACTCCAGAAGTTACACGAAATAAATGAGAAGCAGAATCATTAATCTTAATGTATTGTGACCGGCCAAACAGATAAGATTCCAACCCGATTTACGGCCCGAACGGAATGAAACCTACGTATCTTCGACCTTAATCCTAATCGGTTCCTTGTATGCGCGCACATACAATTTTGATTTTTAAACTGCATATTTCTCAAAAATGGTGATGTTTGGTTTTGCATTTTTTTTTATATTTTTTTGAGTAAATCTCCATAAATAGTAATATTAATTTTGATAGAGAACATTCCAATAAAGATAAAGTCACAAAACATATACATGGTTTTTTTGGAGGCCCTTTTTTACAGGTGAAAAGACAGGTGTGTATGTGCGCGCATACACAGGAACCGATTCGTCGTAGTTTTCGGGGGACCGATGAGGGTTAAATCTCATTTTTTTCAATTAAAGTACCTACCTATTCAGGCTGTGAACCAATTCTCAGGTAGACCAATTACAAACGGTAAAAATCGAATTTAAACGTGTCAAGTAAGTATTTGCGTATAGTGTATATAAAAAGATTATAAATGGAAGGCACACTACTTGCTGGGAAAGCAAAATTGTTTATTAATTTGAAAATCAATTAGCCGTTTTCTAGATATTAATTGTACTAAAAATAAAACCTCCATCTTTCTAAATTATAAACTACATACAAATAAAATAGTGTACGCACCCAGATCCATAAAAGTTCGTATACTAGAATTTTGTTATCATCCTTAAGGTCTAAAAATAAATCGGTTGATTTAATATTTTTACAAAAACAATAAACAGACCATAAAAACTTTAAAATAATAATGATATTATTGTCTATGTGATACTCTATACTTTGTCGCCTAGGCTAGTAGCAAGAAAAATGAGAAGTAAAGCAAATTAAAACCTAAATTAAATTGTTTATTTAGGAAAATGGTATGATTAAAAATTAAACAAATGGTTTCGTTCCGGTCCATCAAAATTTCATTGGGTTAGTGTTTCGTCTGGTTCAGTTCAAAACTTTTAAATTCAGATAGTTTCCGTCTAGGCCATTGCGATTTTTTTTTTAAATTTCATAAAATAATCAAAGTTTATAATTTGATCTTTGTGATATGTACTAAATTAAAACATCATGTCTTACAATATCTGTAATGTGAAGTTTAGAAATTAGCAATACATGTTTTGCGGTAACTTTTTAAATAAGTCCAATCCAAGTTGCATTGGATTAACTGGATGATGATTCATTAATAACGGTGACAGCAACTCCGAGCTCAACGAACTGTTGGAGAGTACACTCCCGCTACAATCGAAGGAGTTTTGTAGTGTATTCCAAACACCACTAACCAACCTGGACTTAAAATAATTCTAAAGCTGTTACATATACGTATAATGAGTTGTTGGATTGATGCTAAGTCTATGAATAAACGACACATTTGCTTATGTAAATGAACTTTTATCAAAGCTTAATGGTATTTCCCAATTATTTCATGAGATTGTTGTGAGAATAGAATGACACAATTGGATATAAATCAAAACCAAAATGTTTCAGAGATTAATGGAATAATCTGAACCTATAGAATGAAGAATTATTAATAATGTTGTCAATGTGATTAAAACTGGCTTGGAATATGAAATTGAGCATAATTAAATCGTTTATTGGTATCGTAAAAAAACAGAAATAATAATAAGGAAGGAGTTATCATAGTCAAATTTGTAACCCGCACTACAAAAGATGTCATGAAGTTAAAAAAGAAAATGCAATTGACAGCTAACATCTGAGGTTTCTATTCAAATAAACCGGTTTTTATTAATGGTGGCTGTTACAGAATGCTAAAAAATTTTGTATGCTACAAGGAATGTGATGAAAAATGAAAGTGATTCCTCCTCCACTGGTAACCCAATTTAAATTTTAAAGTAAATCCGTGCGAAATTTCATCTTTTTCACTACACCAAAATATTAGAAGCCTTAGGGCAAACGGTGATTATTTCTTTGCAAATTTATCAACTTTTAATAATCTGCCACAAATAATATTGCTGTCTGAAGTATGGGTTAATAATTCTGAATTATATAGTTATCCTGGTTATTCTATTTTGGATGGATGCAACAATAACAATCGCTCTAGAGGCCTGGTTGGTTATGTGTCTAGCAGTATGTCTTACTTCATGGGAGTGTGTCGCTATCATACATTTGAAGTGAATTCATTTATAGAAGAATTAGAACAATTAATATCTGGTATTAATGCCCATAACTTAATCGTAACAGGTGATTTAATAATGAAATAGCTTTAAAATATCTACGTATGGCAAGCTCTTACGGCCTTCAATCACTCATTAATGTTGCAACCCATATCCAAAATAATTCATCTACATGTATGTATTGACTATTTGTTTGTTAGAATTAAACCATTTAGTCAGTTTCGGTTTGAACCTGAATCACATGACTACAAATTACAGATCACCACCTTATTTCATTGAATATTACCTGAGGGTTGATTGGAATATATTTAGAAACAAAGTAGAAAACAATTATAATAAAATCATCAGTCACAGGACATTCGTACCAAATAATAAAAATTTTACTAATAACGAAATCGAGAAATACCTAAGTAAAATCGACGCTTTAATACTAGAGTCCATTAAAGAAATGTCTAAATAAAATATACAAAAAATTGCTGAACTTCTATAATATGTATGTACTCAATTGATTTAAACGATAAAAATAAAACCAAACACATCGACAGTGAAAAGATTGAAAATTTATCTACAGAATATAAAACGTGATAAGAGCTTATATTCAAGAACAATCACAAAAAATTAATAGATCATAACTAGGTGATACAGTCAATAGATTTATAACCAAAATCGACAGACAAAAAAAAAACATAGGGTAATGTTCAATAATACGAAATTTCTTTAATATAGAATAAAATAATCTCCACACCTCAGAAACGATGAATAAGAATAATGATGTATTCATAATAGTTACGACGATAGAAGAACTAAAAACTATTTTTAAATGTCTAAATAATAAAAAATCATTGGGACCAGATATTATACCGAATATTGTCCTAAAACATACATATATATCATTGCATAATCAAGAGAATTCTGTATTTTATTCAATAATACATTAAATAACAATTACTTTCCCAGTAAATGGAAATTATCAAAGATTGTACCTACATATAAAGAAAAGGAATAAAAATCATAAATCGACCAATAAATTTAGTGCCGAATATTAGTAACGTTTTTGGAAATTGTAATTTATAACCAAATACATACTAAACTTTACTCAACGAGCTGATTTATTACGAGACACACAACTCGATTTTAGGTATAATCACTTTACCAGTGCACGTAACCTCGAAGCTAATATCAAACGTGATTAGAGGTATTAACGACAACGGAGTAATTGGAGAAGTTTTAATATAGGTATATACAAAGGGCTTTTAATTCTGTTTGGATTCATGGATTAATGTTTAAACTAAAAAATATGGGATCATAAGTATATATTATACTCGTATTTTCTACTTGAAATGTTGAAAGATAGAAAATTTACAATTTCGGATGGAACGGATTTAATAAGTTGAAATTGAAAATTCAATTATATTCAACACTAATCTTTGAAGATTAAAGAAATCTCCTAATTTTTATTCAGGAATATTTTACTAATAAATTTCAATTTATATGTACTACTTAAATGATTCATTAATGTGTAATTCTTTGAAATCAGCTAATTTTTAAATAATGTATGTACTTTGTAAAACATTCATCCTGGAACAGAAATAAAAAATATATGTTTAGGATTAGAAGGTAAATCGTTTCTCGATTTAGGTTATAACTTTTTCGGGAAATAAGAAAATTTGTTGAGAATGGTATAAAGGTATTTATCGAATTTAGTATATTTAACCTGAGAAATTGGCCCGCAGCGTTCAGCATACATAGTGTGATTTCTCTATTTCGATAGTCTACATTTTATTGTTACCCTGCATATAAATATTATAATTACAACTATTTTTCAAATTTATATTTATATTGTATATAATTTTTTTAATTTCATTTATCTAATGAAACAAGAGATTTTCATAATAAATATAATTATTTTACAAATAAATCACATTTTTATAAAATGCAAAATTATGTATGTACAATTTTTTTTTATTACACAATAATTATATGTATATTATGTATTTTAATAAAAATTATTAAAAATTAATATACAATTGTTTATAAACAAAACAAAACAAAAAACGAAGAATAGGTAACCAACTACAGACATTTTATTAGAAGATGGGCAGAAATTCAGGCGGTGAATATTTTTTCATTTTAATATTTGTAAGATATTTTTAAGGTGGCCAAAATATGGAAGCTCTTTGGATTGGCGTTTTTAAAAGAGATGACTAGATTTTTGGTTTCATTAAAATACCGTGCCAAAATAGGACGTTTATAATGTTTGACACCGTTAACCAAACTATTTTTTGAATGATATGAAAAGTAATGATAATAGTAATCAAAAAATTAAAAATAATGAAACCGTATATTAGCTAATATGCTTGTATATAGTTTACTATTTGTTTTTAAGCACAGCACGGTTTCAAAAAAATATAATAAATAGTTTATGTTAGCTACACATTTATTGCCATTTTCAACAAATAAATCATAATATTTTTGTTTTCAAGTTGTACTTGTAAAATTTGAAATGAAAATTGGATAATTTTATTTAACAAATATAATTATTGTTTACGTATAATTTGTTGAATATATATTGTCACTTAAATGCTATTGATTTTATTATATTAAACTATATGGTATTATTGTGTTTAATTATATTCGTTAAAACTTCAACCATATAGAATTCTATGTACACACTTGTCTTTCGTATTTGTAAGTAGTGGATTGTAATAAATATAAATCAATAAAAAAATAAAAAATCATAGGCCATTAAAAAATATTTTAATAGGATCGGCAGCGCTTGTATTTTGATATTCCTATATAAAGATTAGAATTATTTTATTCTATCTACTTATATCACTGTGAAGGACATTATTTTGCTAATTTAATTCATTTCTTAAACTAGATATTTCCAATAATGCCCAACTATTTATGAACCATTTGCGCGATGACGACAGAAAGTATAAAATTTGGTTTCAAATCAGTACGATTAATAAAATTTTATAATAATGATCTTTGGTTAAAATTTGGTGATTTATAAAAAATTACTGTAAAAATAATATAAAAACTATGATGCTTTTTGTGTCATTACTTTTTTAAATATCAATTTCACAAAAACCTATTTAATTATATACGTTAGGTATTGTACTATAACAGTGTACCTGTTATGAAATTTTGCTTGTATTTCTTCTTAGCTCACTCTATTTTAATTTGCAATAAAATTTCCATTTATAAAAAAAATATAGCTTGTGTCCTTTGTTGTTCTTTATGATAAAAATCAATTTAGCTAGGACACATTTTTATAAAAGTGAGCCACTATTAGAGTGAAATTTAATTTTTCTCTTTGGTTTTATCTTAAAAAACTAATTTTTTATTGCAAAATAATCTCATTATAGGTGAATGGTTTTAAATAAATTTTTAAAAATTTTATTTAAAAAATTTAAAATCGGTAACCAAATTAGAAAAAAAAAACTTAGTTTTTATAAAATTTTACTTTTTATACTTGTTCAATTGTTAATTTTTTGACTAGAATATGAATTTTACTTTTTATTTTTAGTGCCATCATTGTTAGTGGTGGAATTAATTCGGTTTTTAAATTTAATATTCTATCAAAATTGTATAAGTTATAATTGATGCAATCCTGAACTTTCACGTAAATATTTATAAAAACAAAAATTAAATTATTAAATTAATTATAAAAATAAAACAATCTTATCTTATGTAATTAAACGAGGTGCATGAAGGCAATGTACATTATCAATTGCTGGTACATGAGTCGATCCGGGTGGGCCCCAATCATGTAAGCCACGTGAATTAGCTAATCGATGTGTTAACCTATGAGCAATGCTAAATCCGCCGCTTCCTTCTAATTGAGTTAAAACAATTATCACTTGTCTAAAAAAAAACAAAATTAAACGAAATTAAGTTTTATAATTAAATTTTTTGGAAAAAAAACCTTTACCTTTGTAAAGGCGGGACCGAATCCACAGTCTTTAATTCTCCTCGTGTAGAAACAACATTATAACTTTCTTGACAATCACATTTAACATGAATCCATTTATTCTCATGACGATTTTCAACCATCACAACTAAGCCCGCCCAACCCTATAATATATTTAAAAACAAATTATATAAATAAATTGGTTTACAATAATCAAACAAATATTATTTACTTTGGTTAAATAATAAGCTGTCATGCCCTCCCTACCCTCATGCCGTTGACCTTTCGTTATTGTCAGGCTAATAATTGCATCAGCGAGTAAAAATGGCGGTGGCGATATTTGCTCAACTAGCAATCGTTTTGAGCTATGTATGGCTAATATACATTGTGGATACTGGAGAGGATCCTCAATTCCTGTATGCCAATGATTAAAGGCTAAACAGACTAATAAATATAAATCACGTTCAAGCATTTTATGACATCCAACAAATCCTCGTACTTGTCGTTTACTGTGCTCAACAAGGCGACCAACTTCTGGATTAGCAGGCGATCTCGTTTTAAATACAACCACACATAAATCTAATTGAGATCGCTGTGATTTTTCTGAGTTTCTGTGAATTAAAATATTTGGTAAAATAAAAATACTTCTACAATTTCATTTAATTATTTACCTTTGACCTTCTTGAAAAAGTGTAAATTCCGCTTCAGTAGGTTCTAACACTGTTAACAATACGCACGATAATGAGCACAACGGTTGAAGTGTACCTTGTAATCGAACCTCATTCCAACCCGATCGTACTTTACAAATATCAATACAATCGAAATATTTCAAAACATCTTCAAATGAAATCCAGAATACACCTTCGGACGCACCATGTGGCATTAAAATTTCACGAAGCTCATCGGTCCATACAGAAGAATCATCCGACCAATCCCCTCGCCATGAATAATGGCCCCAGGGATTACGTAATTTTAGTAGTCGCTGACCATCTATATCCCGGACATCTAATACGGAATAAGCGTGTCTTGGTCTTAGCCCTTTCTTTTGATATTCATCCTCATCCACTTTCATATTTCCACCGCCACAACTAGCACCCATTAAAAATTTTACTAACCGCGAACTCAGTAACTGTGCCCATATAAGATCCTTGTCCAGTTCATCTTCACTGGGCATCGGAATTGAACTCGGTTGAAGCGGAATACTTTCACAGGGTGCACCAGTTAAGGTGGCCAATCCTTCAATAGCGCGACCAGATACCAATGCTTCGTAACAACCATGAATTTTTGCTACCGCTTTTTCAATCAGCGGAACCCACAATTGTTTTCGTTTTGCCTGTGAATATACCAGATGTCCGCGTTTATCACACGGTAGAAGATCATCCACTAATACTGTAATCCATTTGCCATCTTTACATAAACGAACTTGATAGGCTCCTTGCGGGCAAATATCTTTTGTCACCAGAACTTCTCGTACTAAATCTTCACGTTCTGCCAGCACCGCGAGCGCGCTTAATAACCAGCAATTCCCTAGCACGCCTTGACATATATCCGATGGTAATGGTGTACGAAATACTGCCCACGGTGGAAATGTACCACCATCACAATTAATTTCATGTGGTCGCCGCCATTGTACCACCGGATTACTATCCGTATTTGAATTGGGATTGTAATATAAACTCCTCGGAGCTGGAGGAAATGAATCATCGACAAACAGTTCATTATTCTCTTTGCAGTATTGTATTATTCGACTCCATTTATCGCGAGCCTCACTCTCTTCAATCGTTCGTAAATTCTCCATGAGTTTACTTTTTTTACGACTACCTTCAACGACAGTCGAGTTTATTTTAATTTCTAGATTATTTGTGCCTACGTTTAAAACTAAACCCCTATGGCTTGAGCAAATTTCACAAACAACACTAGCCGATAAATTTTCATAGGTACACGCCGAACATTGCCATGTTTTTGGTAGGCTAGCACCACTGCTGTGACGATGCTGGTTATTATTTGAGCTTCGTGTAACAACAGCACCAGTACTATGTCGTTTTGGTATTGCACCTGAACCAGATCGTTCATTTTTGGGTGAAGGACTACGCGTAACTCGTTGAACTGGGGGTATTAAAATGCTACCGCTAGTAATGGATGTTGGATTGCCAGCACCCGCACCTGGCGATAAACCAGGCGGTGTGCCTGACACCATTGACGTTAACATATGACGATTTTGATTCGATATTTTACTTATATTATTGTAATGTTGTTGTTGTGGTGATTGTGAATTTATAAAATTATTGGTTGCAGATAGTGCTGCGGCGGTATATGGTCGAAAATTTGATTGCTGTCCTGATATACTCGGCACTAGACGTACTGTTTTACATACAACACAAGTACTTTTCGATAGGGGATTTTTTAATGTACATTGGGAGCATGTCCAAAATTCTCCCTTTTTCAGAGTCATATCCTCGATTGATGAAATACTATTTAATTTGGAGCCACCACAAACGACACAGGCCATGGCCACAGATGAATTAACTAGAGTACATTTTTTACATGTCCAATCTTCACAAATATTATCCGGATCGGCAGCAAATTGAAAATCTTCATCGAGATCTTGTTCAAATGTTGCCATTGGAACTTCTACAATTGCGGGAACTTCATCAAATCCGATCGATGATTTAGATATTGGTAATTTATTGCCTGGTGAATCACGTTCCGATTCGCTGTGTTGTGGCTTAATTGATGATGAAACGATGCCGTCTTTGGTTACAGTAATTAGACTAGGCTCAGTTAATGATGGCGGTGTACGGTTTGATTCACATATATCACATTGTTCCACCCATAGAGGATTATAAGCGTAAGAACATTTGGTACATGTCCACATTCTAGGTATGACTAATGGTGGACCAATATTACTGTTTTGTGATTTCGACGTTACATTCTGTGACTGAGCATTACTAGTTCTGTGGAATAAAACAAATGGGAAAATTTTATTCGTTTTATGTAAAATCTAATATATTTGGCAAAAGCAAAATTAACAAAATTGTCATGCCATAAAAAATATTTACATATTGGTAATGGTTTTAAATTAAGTCAATCAAAACGGGAGCATATTCTGCTGTGATTAATAAAATCAAAAATTAGTACATGCAATAATCAAGAAGATTTAATAGCGAAATGAACAAATTCAAGCCAACGATTAGTATATACCAGATGAGGATCAAATCAATCATTTAAATTTTACAGATTAGGAAATTTGAAATTCAATTACAATTTTTAAACGAAAATCTTATGCATGCATTAGTCAAAATAACATCAAAACGCAAACACACAAATACACACATATAATGATTAGTAAACGTTGAACATACGTTTTTTGGGAATCCAACGATTTCCGTGGACCTTTCCACACCTCTGTGTATATACTAGAGGAATCAGATGTTGCATTTTTATCACAACACTTTGCAGCAATTTTATCAGTCGTAATTGAAATCGGGCCAATGCTAGCATACAGTGATTCACTATTCGAGATATTAGATTTATAATGAGTTGATTGTACCGGTGACAAATCCGTGACATTATCGAACGAATATTGTTGATGATCGGCTGAGTTATTTTTATTTTTTAATTTATTTGCTTTATTTACCATGGCATAGACTGGTTCGCCAGAATTTGATTTTTGAATGTTTTTATTCGATAACTCATTTTCTTCTTTAAATTTACGTATTATCGATTGATTCTCATACATTGGATTTTTGATTTGGGATTGCAGCTTCTCATCAATATTATTATCAGAGCTTATTTTTTTTATAGACATTGCTTCAGATGCAATTGGAATTGATTGTTGAAACCAATCCTTGACCGCAACTAGTACTCCATTCTTAGGTAATGTTAAACTATTAAATTTCGAAGCTAGACTATCGCTACTGGAGAGTGATGTGACCGTAAAACGACTTTTATCGTTTGTAATCTGGACGCCACCGCCACCACTACTTTTGGTGCAATCAATTTTATTGCAAATACCACATACATCACATAATATCGTACAATTACGATTTGACGCAGTGGCTGATCGACGATCGTTTAATGTATGCTTATCATCGATTGAATTACTGCGATTACGTACCGGCATATTATGATAACGCACATTTTTTAAATACGAATATTCAGAATTTGAATTTATCATATGTCGCTTAGCATAAACCGTATTTGATATATCATTATGGGTACTACTCCGTATCGAACGCCGTACTTTATAGTGTTCAATATTTGATGTAACAATAAAACTATTTGGACGATTCGAAACATGTTCACCGAATACATTCGACTCGATTAATTTACTATTCGTGCTTGCTGTATTCGTCGTATTCAATTTATCCGATATATTTGAGAGAGATTTATTCTTTTTACGATTTGAATAGTACAAATCTGTTTTATTAACCTCCTGCTTAATTGTCTCCTCGTCAAATGATAGTTTATTAGTTTTCTGATTGATTATTGGAAATTTCATTGAATTATTAGTATTATTATTTAAATTATGGCTTGACACAAGGTGTTTGCAATCATTTAAAAAATCTTGCGGATCGATTAAACATAATTGACATTTTTTTAAATGTGCCACTCCCGAATCCATGCTCAGACTTCGAGTTTTACGCTCAAAATTTTTTTTACTATAAATTTTTTCGATTTTATTCGTAAAATCATCATTACCATCCACATTCAATATTATCTCAGCATTATTCTTTTTTTTAAACAATGTATCCTTATAGATCGGAGCTAAATAACTAACACTGTCACAATTAAGACAATGCCATGTTACAGTGTAATTATATAAATGACATTCTTGGCATATCCATTCTCTTACTAATCCGGGTATACTTAATGATCGATCTAAGCCATTACTACCGGTGATAAATACAGTTGAATGTGAAAATAATGCAAAATTTTTTATTATATTATGCTGCTTTGAAGATGTTGAAGCTGCACGTAAAATGGTTTTATAAATTCGTCGTGGTTGTTTTCTGAAATATTACATTAATGTTGTATTATAATAATTTACATAGAGGAAAAGTTCTTAATAATTATTATTATTATTGGCTGTCGTAACAGTATTTTTAATAATGTTTCAATTTTTAATATTTTTATGGATATGAAATCTTTTTACTATATGCACTAATATTTCTTTCCTAAATTTAATCAACAGGTCCCCTGTCAATCGAAGAGGTTTGGAGCCCTTCTGCTCCTCACATCATATTACTTTGAAATTCACCTATATTCAAAACGTTTACAAAATCTATTATAAAAGTTTGATAAACTATCTAAGTTTCAAACCTCATTACAGTCAACTTTAAAATTGTCACACCACAAAGTCACAGCGATCTAAGGACGTACACAAATTAAACTAAATTACTAATTTAGCTGCCCAGAAATCACATAATTTTATTTCTCACTCCCAATATTTTTTATAAATTTCACAATATTATTAATGTATTTTATACGTATGTAAACTTATACAAAAATAACAATAAACATTCTCGTTTAATTAAATTGATTATTGACGTGCTTTAATATCCATAGGTTAAATTTATAGGTACATATTTAGCATAATTTAAATTGCAATTAATGTAATAAATACCGATATGGTAAAAAGAATAAAAATCAACCTTCAAATTTATTATTTTCTAAATGTTAAGAACGTAATGTTCTTTTCTTAGATTTTTTAGTAGGATTTGGAAACCGAAAACTTTTATTGAAACATAGATAATGATCAGAGATAATTATTATTCAATAATACATAAAGGAATAGGTAGTAAAAGCTATTTTAAATTATTTATTTATATTGAGCCCAAGCTATAATACGCGACCGGTGTCCTACAATGTTAATTGTAATGAATTTTCTCATTGAAACTCATTACTGTTCAAATGGGTAACCTTTTTCAGTTTAAATTAACATAAATATATAAGTTTATTGATTTTCCATTACACACAGTCCGTGTTCCAATAAAATACTTAATCCTAAAATGTGTATACAAATCGTATTTAATTCATAATTAATTTTCCAAATATAATTGTCAACGTTGATCCACGATCAATATATAAAAATGGTTAGCCGCACAGGTTTATACAGTTATTTGTTTATATAACTTTTACAGTATGTAATTTTATTTCCATTAAATGAAAACTAACACATACATTTAAAAGAAATAGTACCAAACCAAATACATATTTAGACACATACTTGTAAACACACAAAGGATAATTTGTTTCTCCTGCTTTTTTTTACCCTTACAAAGTAGTTTTTTTTTTGAGATCCTTAAACTTTTTTTTTTTAATGGAAATTTTATCAAAATCCAGAATAAAGAATAAATTTGTTTACCCGTCTGATGTTATTTCCACATATCCTGGCAATGAATTAATACTGTCACATTTTGACGTTTTATCTTGGATACAATTTTCTATGTCAGATCCCAAAATTTTTCTTATGTTTCCACATCGCAAACACTTTAAGCACTCGGTTGGATTTATTAAATTACAATTTTTGCAAGTCCACTGGAGTACAGATGCAATTGTACCCATTGTTATTGAATACAAACATGGCTAAATAAAACTATAATATAGTATTATAAACTATAAATTTAGGGTTTACTTTACTATTTTATAGTTTTTTTAAATTATTTTAAACAAATTTCACTCCATTAAATTTTTTTTTTTTAAGATATACTTTTTTACACAAAACACAATCAAACAGCTGATCCGCCATATTAGTGGGTTGAAAAAATGTTAATTTTAGGGTGGAATTGAGTACGTTTTATATCTAATTTAGTACATAAATATACTGTTAATATAGTTCTAAAATGAGTGCTTTGCAAACCATTTTAGTACATATTTTAAATTTGATGATTGTACCGTGTGCTCTATCGGGCAAAAAAAAAAACCTTCGAACCATATCGTTTCGGAAGTTTAACTTCATAATTGCTTCCTTAATTTATTGCAATCCTCAATTCTCACTCCTTGCCGCACTCCAGATGTTATCTCAAAGGCATCCGAAATTTTCCCTTCTATTAGCACCTTACATAGTGAGCCATCCATTAAAAGCTGGTACATTGAAACCAATTTTGACGGTATGCCCAGGTAGGACAATACGTTCCATAACGTATTCCTCTTAATGCTGTCGTACGCCTGTTGAAAGTCTATGAATAGACTGTGTACAGGGATGTCCTTTTCATAGCATTTCTACAGCAAAATCCTCAGCGTAAAAGTTTGATCGGTCGTTGATCTATTTGGACGAAAACCACATTGATAATCACCCAAGATCCTCTCGCTGTAAGTTGATAACTTTACTGCAACTACGTTGGCCAAAACCTTGTAGCCTGTGTTCAGCAAAGCTATACCGCGATAGTTGTTGCAGTTCAATCGATCTCCCTTTTTATGAAGTGGACATATAAGAGCCGTCTTCCACTCTACTGGGATTTCTTCTCTAGACCAAATTGTTGATATTAGCTCAAACATGCGGCAGTACAGATAATCACCGCCATATTTGAGCATTTCGTTGCAGATACCATCCTCACCAGGTGTCTTGTAATTTTTCATCTGCGATATCACGTTCCGCACTTCATCATATGATGGAGGAGGTGGTGGTGTCATCTCGACGTTAATATCGCGTTGAAGCAAGAGAGGTTGTTGCTCGGAAGGTGGTGCCTGTTTATTTAAAAGCGAGGAGAAGTAATTTCGCCACACTTCGAGGACGGTTTTAGTGTCCATTTCCAACTCACCGGATTTGTTGCGAATAGCGCTGCTACGTGGATGAAAGTCCGTAGCTAATTCTCTTATGCAACGATATCTATCTCTCAGGCTAGAATTTTGGATGTTGCGCGCCTGTTGTTCATGCCATTCCCGTTTTTTCCGTCTACATAGCCGATTAGCGATTCTCCTCGCAGTCATGTAGGCGTTATGGGATTGCCTTGTTCTTTGCGATAGATCTCGTTGTCGTGCGCGATCTTTTTCCCGAATAGCACCAATACAATCATCATCAATCCAGAGATTTTTGGGCCTTGACGGATTTTGGCCTATGGTGGACTTTGAGGCATCGGTTACCGCCGTTTTGATAATGTCCCACTGTTCTTGAACGGAGTCAGGAAGTGGTTTATTTTCCAAGATTTCTGATACAGTCATCCCGAAGGTGGTTCTGGTAACTTGGTCGATCAATGCCGCAGTGTTCCAACGAGTGATGCGCTGGAAGCGATGATTATATGTGGTTGATAAACGAAATTTTAATTCCGCAACTACCAGGAAATGGTCTGAATCAATGTTAGCTCCACGTTTAGTTTTGATGTTTTTAAGGCTAGAAAAATGTCTCTTGGACAAGAGGATGTGGTCGATTTGGTTGACCGTTGTTCCGTCGTTTGATTTCCATGTGGCTTTATGAATGCGCTTATGTGGGAAGTATGTGCTGGCAACCACCAAGTTGTACAGTAAAGCTAGCTCGATGGTGCGCATCCCGTTGTTGTTTGATGTATGGTGCAAGGAGTTTGGGCAGATAGTGCTTCGATATGTAACTCTTTTCAACCTGTCATTAGAGTATGTCATTCGTCAGCTCAATATGGCGCAGCGTAGCTGCCTGTATTATAAATCAACCCAGCTATTAGCATACGCTGACGATATTTGCATTCTGGGTCGCAACATCATATCCCTAAAAGAAGTCCTCCTCCCATTGGAATTAACAGCCCAACAAATAGGCCTTCAGATCAACGAAGCGAAGACCAAATACATGGTGACCGCGAGAAGGCAGACTCGTGGGGACTTCATTTCAGGAGACACTCAATATGAAAAGGTGAATGAGTTCAAATATCTAGGATCGCTGATCACTGAGCATAACTCCGTTTCTGTGGACATTTCATCGAGGATCGCAGCAGGCTACCGAGCATTTTACGCCAATATAACAATTTTCAAGTCTCTTCATATATCGCGCAAAATAAAATTGGACATCTACAAGGCGCTGATAAGACCAGTTATCACCTTTGGTTGTGAGTCTTGGACGCTGACAGCACAAAACATCCAGAAAATCGCTGTAACTGAGCGTAAGATCATAAGAAGAATTCTCGGACCTATTAAAGAAGGAGCCACGTACAGAATGCGAATGAATCACGAGATCAGAAATGATCTCAATAAAGTTGACATCATTGGATTCATAAAATCGTCAAGGCTAAGATGGCTTGGGCACGTACTTCGTTCACAAAATCGGACCACCAAACAGGCCTTGGAGTCGGCACCAACGAAAGTAGGACCTTGTGGGAGACCACCTACCCGATGGATGGACGACGTTGAAAGGGACCTAAACACACTCGGTCACCGTGTCTGGCGTTCTCTTGTGGCGGATCGAATTATTTGGAGGAGCATCGTTGAGGCGGCCAAATCTCTTCATGGGATGTAGCGCCAGCGGAAGAAGAAGAAGAATTCTCACGTAAAAAAAGTCGCAACGACTACCCATTTGTGGTAAAAAACCATATCCTTGTGGGTTGCGACTCAATTCGACTGCTTGGTGTTCAAATAAGTAACAAACTCAAATGGAATGAACACATTGTTGCATTGGCTAAATCAGCTTCAAAAAAACTCGGGTTCCTGAATCGATGCAGAAGGTTTTTCAAATCGCATCAAGTTCTCCAGATATATAAAATCTTCATCCGACCATGTATAGAGTATTGCTGTCAAGTTTGGGGAGGTGCGTCTGGTACCACCCTCCACTTATTGGACAGGGTTCAACGCCGCGCTATCAGAATAATACGGAATCTCAGACTTACTCAAGAACTAGACAGCCTACAGCATCGCAGAGATGTTGCAGAACTCTGCGTCTTCTACAGATGCTTACATGGTAAATGTTCTGCAGAACTATCGGAGAAAATACCACCATTCGTTACAACAACAAGAGGAACAACCAATTCACATAGGTTTACGGTGAAGCTCCCGAAACCTCGAACTGAAGAAATCAAGCGCGAATTTATATACCGAACATCAAAAAAGTGGAATTCGCTAATACACTTCAAATTTCCGAAAGAATACCAAATGAATAAATTTAAGGTAGCTATTAATCTTTACTTGCAGGATCGCGCATTGGGTGCAGAAGCTCTGACAGTTACAAGGAGCTAGGACCGTTAATAAGTCCGCTCTGCACCCAATTAAAGAATTGATAAAAAAAAAAAAAAAAAATCGAATGAAAAGCTCATCTACTACCCAATTAATTTTAAGTTTCAATCTGTATCGGTCCACCATCGAATTATCCTAATCGGCATCACTTTTCCTAATTTGTACCAATTTCCTAAACTGTAAACAATTTCAACTAAAATATTTTGAAAAACAAAATTTTTAAGGAAACAAAAAAAAAATTAATTTATAATACTAGATAGTTTTATTTCAACATACATTTATTTCAAATATTAATTTAAATTAAAAATAATAATAAAACTGAAACATAATATGTATTTTAAATTTAATCCATAAAAATTAAAATTATTCATTAAAATTAAAATCTTTAATTCTAATTTTTATTTTGTTATATTTGTTTTTTATAATTTATGTATGGAGGAGTAAGTAGTAGTCATTTATTCAACTTTTGTAGTAAGCCAAATTTCCAAAATAAAATGTTTGTAGGTATTTAAAATATATATAAAAAAAAATAATTCTATTTATGGTTGACTCTAATCCTATTTAATTTATATTATTATTATTATATTCAATATTTAATATCGCATATTATTTCCAAAAGGTCGATGTTTCATACGTCTGGCTCGTTGAGAAGAACGCTGGCCCTGAAATATTTGCCGTGAAGGACTACCAGAATCTATATTCCTAACGTTAATTTGTAAATTTCGACCACCTTAAACACAAAATTTTGAAGTCAGTATTAGATACTTAAAAAATTAGTAAACAAAAAAAAATCAAAAGTAATCTGCGGATCTGCGGATTTATCACAATTCAAAAAGGAAATGTCTATTTGGCAACATTTTAAATAGTATATTCAGAGTTCAAAAGTCATCAGCAACAATAATAAAAAAAAATCATTTGCCTTTATATCGTAATTCCATTTATATTTATGCAATTACATTTCTAATTAAATGACATGAGTTTTTTTTTTTAATTTATAAAATTAAAATTAATTAAAATGAAAAACTAAAATTGAATAAATTTGTTTTTTTTTTAAACAATTTGATTAATTAATTAAAATATTAATTGGAAAGTATTTAAATATTTTATGTATTACATGTAATATTTTAATTACCGTTTTGAAATGTGTGAATAAATCCACAGACACATAAATTACGACTTACTCGTACCGCCACGATGCTGGGAATCGCCCCAAATTATTGGGGCTCGATTAGCTCGATTATTGTGTCGCCCGCCCCGACGTTGACTTGAACCAGATCCGCGAGTTGAACGAGATCTGGTATTACTGCTCGGGGATTGAGTTGCTTCTGCTTCACGACCTTCTTCAACCTGTTTAATTTAAATGAAAAACAGATTACATAAAATTGTTTAATGGATAAAAATCTGTTTATTTTAACTACTCACAATGATGCCCATGATCCCATCGGCTCCCGGTGCTTTTTCGCCTTCTGAACTAACGCCATCAGCTCCTTCACCCTCGTCTATATCACCGCTTTCATTTTTATCTGTATCACGATCATCGTCGGGCGCATCCGATGTAGTTGCGTCATCGTCCATATCATCTTCGCCTGATGCACCGGTAACCATAATTTCAGGAACTGATACAACATCACTACGACTTGATCCTGCGACAACTTCTTGCTGTTGTGCATTACTCGACGAGCCCTGCTCATTTTCACTGGAAACAGATTCAACTTTTTGTGGAGTATTCAACATTGATCTACTGTTTACTTCGTCTAGTTCATTTAAATCAACTCGCGTATCATCCATACCGTCATTGGGAGTTAGAGACGATGGTCCTGGAATTGCACGAGGCTCAGAAAATGTGAATCTTGCGGCATGAGGAACCTGAGAGTGTGGTGAACTAACGGCCTCACTAAATCCATCACTGCGTCTTGGCGTATATAATGTAGGAGTACTTGGAACAATACTGTCATCACCCGATTCCTCGTAACCCTGTTGAAGTAAAACTAAATGCGATGCTTGAGCTTGTCTACTATGAGGACTATTTTGCCGAGCGGTTGACGAACCAGGTGCATCACTTCCACTACTTATAGTTTGAATTTGTTGTGTTTCTGTTGAATTTTGTGTGGACGCAACTGGAACATCTGAACTTCCTATTTGACTTATGACAACACTTTCCGATCCACCATCTGGAGCCACGTGTATAATGCTGCCTGATTGATTTGGAACCTCACTACTATCGTCCACTTCCACCTCATTGTTATCGGATTGTACATTATCCTCATCGATATCAGGTCCCTCACCTTCATCGTAATTCGCCATTTCCTGTTCTTGCTCATACGATTCCTCCATTTCATAACCATCACCATTATCAGCATCATCCTCAAAAGGACCATCATCAGCTTCAGCATTGCCCTCATCGACCATACCATCATCATCATCCTCTGAATCGACAACTATTATATCGTCCTCTTGATCCCGTTGTGAGGAAGTCGGAACTTGATATTCAACCTCGATGCCTGATTCACTTACACCTTGAAACGCTTCACTACCTTGAGCACGTGGCCTTTTAACTTGCACTTGTTTATCAGATTCGTCATTATTTCCAGTTGAACTATCACCTTCAATGTCACGTGGGCGTTTATGCGCTGCCTGTGTGGTAGTCACTGTGTTACTAGATGATGCTTGATGATGACTACTAATAGCAGCAGGCTTCAATTTAAAAAAATATTCGTTAAAAATCTGCAGGTTGATGTAGGAAACATTCTGTGATGAATTAAATAGTGATAAATGAAGAGTAAATATATGTTTAGAAATTTGGATCTAAGTTAACCAGAGATCAAGAATATAAAGTACAAAGATTTTAAACTGGGAAGCGTGAAAACAACTTTAGGATTTTAGTGCGATTAAAAATAAAGTAAAATTCTTTATTTAACTTACCGTTGTTGAAGATGTTCCCGAAGTACTTGGAGCTTGATTAACTTCTTGATTCGAAACTGGGGCTGTTGATTGTGGGGGAACTACATTTTGTTGAGCACCTTCAACTCTGGGCGATACTAATGCTACGGCTTGTTGTTGTTGCCCACCTGTTACGATTATTTGGTTCGATGGTGAATCATTATTAATGGTTGGAATACTTTCAGCTTCTTGGGAACTTTCAGCATTTGCAGTTCCGGACCCCATTGGTGGTACTGCGGCAACAACTACAGCTGCGGAACTGGTGGCTGGCATATAATCTGTATGCGAACTAGTTGGTGACGAAGACAATGCTTCGCCAGAATTATTTCCTGTAGTGTGTACTTGTTGCTGAGGCGGAACAAGGGCCGTTACGCTTCCAGTTGAACTACTTCCTTGTACTGAAGCAATGTTACTAGTTTGGCTGGTTGGAAGAACAGCTGCAGTTCGACTATTTTGTATGGGGCGAATACTAGCTAATGGAGGTTCTCCCCGCCAAGGAGTAACTGTTGCCGATTGCTGACCACTAGGTCCTGCCATTGGTTTAACATTGGCTGTTCGCGGGCTATCGGTGGTCGCCTTTTCAATAGGATTTGAGCTTGTCGATGGTTTTGAACCTTGTAATTGGCGATTCAACTGGTTAATGATGAGCAAAAGGTTTTCGTTCTCTCGTGTCAAACGGACAATTATTTCCTGCTTCTCCTTATCTTGCTCGGTATGCTGAATTTCAATACGACTGATTCGCGTCTCAAATTGTGTTTTTAATCCGTTGATTAGTAGATCGCTCTCTTCGCGATTTTGTTCAATATTTTGCAATTGCAATTTTGCAGCAGCTAATTCACGCATAACCGAATTTTTATTCTCGGTCAATGACAAAATTCGCGTCTTGGCCTCTTTTAATAGGTTTTTGTTCTTTTCCTCCTTTTCGGCGCTTCCCTTTAATAATTCATTCGCTTTGCGTAAATTTTCATTCTCCTCTTGTGCTACTGATATTTGAGCGTTCAATTCATTAATCTTTTCTTGGATCATTTTATCTGTATCTGATTTTGCGACGGTTGTACTTGATTCGCCACCAGGATTTGAGAGCGCCTCATCCATTTTTTCACCATCTTTTACTGGATCCTTATTCTTTAGCTCAAAGTACGAATCTTTATAACGCTTGGCAATTTTACGTATTTGAATTTCTTTATTCTTGGCATCACCAATTTGAGCATCTTTGTTATTTAACTCATCCGTAATTTTCTTAATTTCGTCCTCCTTTAATAAAACATTATTCTTTAGTTCAATTATTTCATGCGTCATACGAGCATTCGTTTGTTTCAACGTATTAAGGTCTTCCTGATATTTCTTGCAATCGTCTTGAGATGCACTCAATTGTTTGGTCAAATTTTGCAATTCGGCGTCCAGACGAGATTTCTCGGCTTTGATTGTGGTTAATTCATCGGTGGTTTTCTTTAATAACTCCTTCTCGGCGGTCAGCATCTTGGCTAGACTTTCCCGTTCAGTTTGTAAACGTTTAAAATCTTCGGGGCTTGTTTTATTGGATCGTTCCACAAGTAGATTTGCTCGTTGTCGCCAACGTGTCGCCTCAATACGTAATGAAGCATTTTCAGCGGTTGCAGCATCAGATCTAGCTGATAATTCACGATTTTTCTCTTGTAACGGGAATAGTTCATCTTCAACCTTGGTTACACGATCCGTAAGCTCTTGTACTTTTTTCGATAATGTGTCGCGCTCTTCTCGTAAAATACGATTACTATCGGTTATAGCATTTAACGTTTCAATTTTACGCAAAAGTTCTGAATGTTTTGTAGCTGTAACCACTCCAACATCAGTTTTGGTGCGCTCTTGTTCTAATGAATTCATTGCTTCTTCTAATTTAGTTTGAAGTACCGATTGTTCAGATTGTAAACGTGCAGTTTCGCTACGTAGTATGTCTACCTTAGCAACCGCAATATCTTTTTCTTTACGTAGATATTTAACAATTTGTAAAAGTTGTTCGGACGATTTGATTTCTTCTTCATTTAACGTTTTATTCATAAATGAATCACTCATCTCGACATCACCACCGCCATTATCGGGCGTATCATTTGTTGAAGTCGAACTAATCGACACTGCAGCTGTGACCGAAAGCTTAGTGCTCAATACTTGTATTTGATCGTGAAGTGCTGCATTTTGACTATTTAGATCTTCAATTCTCTGTTCCAATTGTTCACGTTCTGAACTGATGAGGCGATCTTTCTCGTCCCATCCCTGGCTAGTCATATTTAATACTTCAACAGCTTTATCACGCTCTGCTTTAATACCGCTGACTTGCTCTGCTACTCTGTTTAATTCCTCCTTGAGTTTAGTCATAGCTTGTATATCAGTGGAATGTTGAATCATTTCATTGGCATATTTATTCTCAGCAAGTTGAAGATTAGACGATAGATTATGATTTTCTGATCGTAGCTCACGCAATTCACGATTATTCTCATTTAATTTTTGGAGTGCATCTTTTAGCTCCAATTGGGTTTTGTGCAATTGCGATGTAGTATCGCCACTATTTAATTGAGCTCCGGTAATTTGAAGCGATATTTCTGTTTCTAATTCCTCAATTTTCGTTTTGTATTCAAATTCAATTTTCTTCAATCGCACCAATTCATGTTCTAATTGTCCTTTTTCCTCAGAATATTTATCGTGCAATTCTTTTAACTCTTTTTCGGATGAATTAGCCATGGTGCAATATTGTTTAACATGTTCTTTTGTATTTTCTAATTCTTTTTCCAGAATGGCTAAATCGGATTTAGTTTGTTCATACTTCATCTCCATTTCTCGCGCTCGCTTATTTGCTTGAGCAATTGGATTATCATGTAAAGAAGGAGTTAGGCTGTCCTGTAATTTTTTGCTCAAATCTTCAATTTGTTTTGATTTCTCGAGATTTTCTTGTCTGATTTGTTCCAATTCTGTGCGCAATTTATTTGCCTGGATTATTTCATCTTCCATTTTTTGTTTGGCTGTTTCAGTTTGTCGTTCCAAATGTACGGTCAATTCTCTGAATCTATCTTGTTCTTCTTGTAGGCGTCTTCGTAGAGCCGAACATTCTCGTGTTAATTCATCTAATCTAGATTCCATTCGCATACGTCCTTCAGTTTCTGATCTTTCGAAACTGGCCTTAATCATTTCCAAATTATTTAGCAATAAATTTTGATTTTGTCGCTCGCGATTTAGAACTTCTCGTTCCATCTGTAGGCGGGATTCGTTATCACGTAATATTTGGCACTCTTGTTTCAAATGATCGACAGTTACCTCATATCGCGATGCTTTTGATTGGGCCGAGAGTGCCTCGTCTTTAATATGCATTATAGTTTGTTCATGTTTAATAATACTATTCTCGTAATTTTTATTGCGTTCCTCTAGGGCAGAAATTTGTTTTTTATAGGCCGCTACATTTTTTTGAATTATTTTCAATTGCTCTGTGGAAAATTCAGATTGGGACGACAAGCGGCAATTGGTTGATGTTAATTCGCGCATTTCGTTCCGCATCGAATCAAACTGTTCGTTAACCATTTTCTCATTAGTTAGCTTTTCTTTGCGATAATTTTCGTATTCCTCTTTTATAGCTTTTAATTGAGCAACAAAATCTTTGATTTTTTCTTCCAGTTCAGTAACTTTTTGTTTATCACGACCGTGTTCTTGAGATGAAGAAATACTACTGGACGACGCTAATGGCATATCTTCTTCCATTTGCAGATCGTCACCACCATTTAGAGATGATCCATCGAATTGTCCTGTTTTGTTGACATTCTTCACACTGTCGTAATATAATTTTTTGTATCGCTCTTTTTGCTGCATACAATTCGAAAGCATTTGGTTTTGGGCCTCTTGTGCTTCTTGCAACTCTTTGATACGCTTAGTGTACGTTTCAATTTTGGATATGTAATTTTCCTGTTGCATATTTATATGCCCCTGATCCATTTCTTCTAATTTGCCCGAAAGATCACGTACAATATTTATTAGATTTTGATTTCTCTGTTGAAGTTCCTCAATATTTGAGAAAGTTATCAATTGCTTGGTGATGACTTCTTCAGCCGACATATCCGATGTTACAGATTGTGCAGTTTCTGAAACAAAACCGCCACGTATCTGTTCAATTTCTTTTAATAAGAAACATACTTGTCGCGATACGTCGGATAGTTCTGTTTTTAATTTTTTATTTTCCCTTTCGAAATAATTTACTTTAGCTAAAGCATCATTTAATTCTTCACGTGCCTCTACTCGCTCCGCAATCATGTTCTCAATTTGTTGTTTCATTTCAGTATTTGATTCGAATAGATTTTGATGCTCGATCGCTTGCTTTTGGAATTTAGGCGCATTTTCTGCTACTTCTTGTAGGATGCTATTTATTTGGATTAATAATCGGGCATTTTCCTTTTTCTTGAGTTGTAACTCTTCCGAGGTTTTTACGTAGACTGAGTAAATTTCGGTTAGCGACATACCTGATTTAATTAAGCGGCTACTGGCGGCTGCGGTTGGGGCTATATTTTGAATTGCATGCTCTATATTTTCTTCACGTGTCACTTTAAGCAATTCATTAGCATGTCGAAGTTCTTCGTGTAATGCCTCAATTTTTTTATCCTTTTCTTCAAGCTCTTCTGCATGATTAGAATCAGATTGTTTAAATTTCGTTTCCAAAACTCCATATTCGTCAGTTGCTTCATTTAATAATTTTTTCAATTCTCCAATTGCAGCACTTAGTTCATTAATTTGATTTTTACAATCGTCACTTGATTCTTTATAGAGTTCGGCTAATTTTGTTTTGGCTACTAGTTCCTTTTTATAGTTGTCCATCATTTTTGTGACTTCTTCGCTATGTTTGAATAATTTTGTGTTCAAATCTTCGGCTTTCAATGTAAGCGAATTATTTGTTTCGCTCAATTGAGCGTTTATACTGTTGGTTATTTTTAATTCTTCAGTCTTTTCATTTAGCTTTGTTTCGAGCGATAATACGCGTAAGGTGTGTTCCCTGCGTATAGATGCCAATTCAGCCATATTGCGATTTAAATCATTATTCAACGCTTTGATTGTATTGTTTAGTAGAGTTTTTTCTTGGTCCATACGTTTCTCTTTGTATTCCAAGCTAACTTCTTTACTTTCAATTTCGTCAAGTTTAGCTAAAGCTTCACATTTTGTATTGATCGCGGCATTTAGCTGAGTCTCTAAGGTTAAAACATCAGATTGTAGGCGTTCCACTTCAATGTTTCGGCGTTCAATCATTTTTAAAAGAGAATCACGTTCGTCGACCGCCTCATTACGCTCTTTACGATATTCAGATGTTTCCTGTTCATATTTATTTACGGATTCGTGTAATGATTTGGCTTCTTTTCGCGATGTGTCCAACTCGTTTCGTAATTCGTGTGAACTCTGCTGCGACTGTACAAGTTTGGCTTCATAGTCTTCAACTTTTGATGTAAGTTCTATAATTTTCTTTTCGAATCCCTCGCGTAATTGTTCTATAATAGATGTATTCGACATTATTACTAGGATATTTATTAAAAAGTTAAGCGAAATAAAAATGAGTTGAAAAAAATTGTTCGCGAACAAAAAACATGTCAGACTCGTCTCGACATGTCGCTTCCATTCAGACATGATGCATTTTACATATTTTACCGAGGTTTCAATTTATTTATGTGCAGTTTAAAACATATAAATGTAATTGAAATTTAGTTTAAAATATTTTTATTGTAATACTTAGCTTACCAATATCAGATTTTTTTGTTTCGCACAAAGCTTTTGATGTTATATACTCCTCGAATTTTTCAACAAAATATGTATCCAATTTTTTGACAATATCGGCCGGAATTTTTTCCAATTCATTGCCGTTTAAAATTTTATTTAATATCTTCTCTTCGTTTAGCTCCATGGTGAATTATTACGTTTAATATCGTATTTAATTAAACGAAACACCGCACGCATAACATTAGAGTAGTCTATGTTAAAAGGTTAGATTTATAATTGTAGTTAAAGATTGATTATGGCGGCGATTTTTAGCGTGTTGTCGGATGAAGTTTGTTAAATTGTATTTCACAGTTTAATTTAGTAGTACCACTAGTAAAATAGTGCTGCCACACAAATATTGGAAAATTTGCAGAGACATCTAGCGCTCTGTTACCTTATTATATGGGAATATGTATGTATTCAAATAATTTTAATTAATTAAAATTGCAAAGAACTCAACACAAAATGCTACCCATACATAATGTAAAGGACTGTATGTTACATGAAAAAGTATTACGGATTATGTATCTTACATGAAAAAGTATTTAAAATCTAACATAATTAATAAGAAGAAAGATAACCTAAGTTGAACCCTAGACTAGTATAAACATTAAACGTACTAATAAGTGTTACTTTGATCATTTTCAAAAGTATCGATTCATTTTAGAATATTGTATGTATCACAAAAGAAGGCCTCAACATGCTGGATACACCCAACACATTTTTGCCGTCAAAATGTCTGCTATTTTTGTAGATGACAAATAACGGTTAAATGGGCTATTAGAAATAATTGGTTGCGTACAAAACATTCGATAATTTTGACATTTGTTTTACCTATTTGTTTTGATGGAGTTTATGGACGAGTAATGCTTGCTTTGATGCTTTTCGAAAACTGATTAATAACTGATAAATAACAAACTATCCTTAATGAAATGTCGAGCTTATCAGGCGTACGAGTCAATACGTTTAATGAGAATTTTTTGAGTGAATCTGATCAAGATGCTAACAGTGTACTAACCGAGTTGGATAAAGGTTAGTTTTCCCATGGACTTTTTGAAATTAAAAATATTTTTTGAATTTTGTCTTTTGCTTTAGGATTACGATCACCTAAGTTAGGTGAACAATGTGAGGCAATCGTGCGATTTCCAAAACTTTTCGAAAAATATCCATTTCCAATTCTCATCAATTCTTCGTTTCTGAAACTTGCCGACTTCTTCCGGATTGGATCAAATTTACTACGACTTTGGGTACTTCGGGTGTGCCAGCAAAGTGAAAAACATTTAGATAAAATTCTAAGCGTAGAAGAATTTGTTAAACGAATTTTTATGGTAATCCACTCCAATGATCCGATTGCTAGATCACTTACATTAAAAACGTTGGGTGCTGTAGCCGGAATTATACCAGAACAGCAACAAGTACACCACGCAATCCGTAAAGCGCTTGACAGTCATGATGCAGTTGAGGTGGAGGCAGCTGTACATGCAAGTGTACAATTTGCAGCACAATCGAAAACGTTTGCGATTAGTATGTGCTCCAAAGTGGCGTCTATGATCGAATCGTTACAAACTCCGATTAGCATGAAACTGCAATTGATACCTGTTTTGAGACATATGCATCACGATGCCAATACTGCAGCACTCGTAAAAAGTATTTGCACGGCTCTTCTCCCAAAATATCCATCTGAAAGTTTCGTGGTCGTTATACTAGACTCGTTGACACAGTTGACGTGTGCAACTTTAATCGATATTCCAGATCAAGTAAATCTCCTATTGACGTATCTACGGGATCCACGTAAAAAAGTCCGTTTTCAAGTTTTACGGTCGCTTCAAGCGCTATCGGAAAAAGGAGCACATCTATGGCCTAAGGGAGCTCAAATGAGTTTGATATCGATCGCAATGAAATGTAACGATTTGGGAAATGAACAAAGTTTAGTTCTATCAGTTGTACATACTCTAACTAATTGCCCAATCACATGCCATTCGCTACTGAATGAAGAACAGGAGTTAGTTTTAGAACTATGCTCATCTTGTCTAGTGTTGGAACATCATACAGCTGCAAGTCAAGCTATAGCAATTCTGACTAGTCTGGTTTGCTATTGGTAAGGACTTATATTGATTAAATCTAGTTTCTAGATTAGGACTTATATTGATTAATTTATTTCAGTAATACAGAAGGGATTGTACCACCAGCAACATATGTAAACCAAATAAATTTACATTTGGAGAGTTTAATCTATTCGTCGCTTACTAATCCCAAGTTGCATAAAGAACTTTCTACATATTTGAAGTGTGGAATCAAGCTCTCCGATAATAACGTTAACTTTGGCAAGGAATTTACAGAATTGATCGGAAGCGTGCTCACAGATGATTTCGAGTATCCTCCGCCTCATTCAATATTATTGTGTGAAACATTGGGGGCTCTTTGCTCACAATTTTGTAGCAGACGTTTTTCGGCTGAAAATAGTACCGAACCATTTGTATTCGGTGAGTTGCTTTGGCGATTATTAGAAAAATTAGAGAAAATGGTAGAGAATGGACAGTTTCGGAACCAATCGCATTTAATTGAAATCCTTTCGGCTGTTTGCCTACAATCTATGCTTGGGTCATTTATGATTAACCCTATATTGGAAATATTTCATAAAGTGCTAAATGTCACGAATGGCTGGACACAGTATCGTATTGCAAGATCAGCATCACGATATGGACAGCATTTTTTGGCGGCAATAGTTTATCAAAAGCTTTCGAATCATGTTTCATTAGAGAAATATCATTTCTTTCTTCTAGCCCTCTCTCAAATTTCAAAAGCGGAATGTATTCTTATATATGGGTATAATTTTGAGGATTTGGTAAAAAATTATCAGCTTCTCGATGCCAAAGGATATTTAACTAATGCCGTTGAATTGAAATTACCCCTCGTCGAGCGGTTAGATAAGGTTGTAACACTTTATTGGAAGGCATTGGCTACATTAAGAGCTAGTTCATCTCCCGCACATCCTTTAAATTTTCAATCTGAGTACGTAAAGTTACGTGGGCAATTTTTAGAAGCGCTTTTGAATGTGGTCATCATAAAAAATACCCATTCGATGACTCCGCCACCGGCGATCGCACAGACTCTTGCCCAAAATTCACGAGATCATTTACAAAAATTTGGTCATGTCACGAATCAGTTACGAAAATTTGTAAAAGTTTTAAAAACGCTCGAAGAAAGTTATTCTTTGTTGTATAAATCGGCATTCGATGCGGATCCATGTACCCTCGAACATTTAGAAGTGATCAAGCACATTACCTGCTTATTCGCATATTCTGTCGAGGTGATCTGTTTTGTATCGCCATCGGATAATCCAAATTTACCAATTCAAATGAATTATCCCGAAACAAAATTCGCGCTCAACTTGTGCTCGAAAATTATGGATAAATTTGCAAATCTTCCAAATGAGACAGGTAGCATGAAAACTATAACAAGTCGTCATACCGATGTAATTCTAAATCAAATTGATATATTAACCCGGACACCAATTTGTATGCCTCGGTTTTTCTTTCAAATTTTACAGAACACTTCGATTAAGTTGTCGATAAGTCCACAGCCACGCGTTACTGGCGAACCTACAATTATACAGAATGGTTGTAATTTGGTGGTAAAAGTTGAAGGTGTTGTGCAACATTATGGTCGAAGACCAAATCTTTTTAGAACCATTGATATGATTAAATTAACACTGGTCTCGCAATCAATGAATCCACCGCGTCCCAATGAAATGAAACCAATGAACGATACACTCACTTTGACTCAGAATGTTAAGCCTCATCGTGATTTTTTATCGGGAAGTTTTTTGTTGCCACTAGGGAATCAAAGTGTTGGTTCTTTTGGACCAAAAGGAGGACAATGGCAAGTAACTTTAGAAGCTTGTGTCATTGACAGAGATGGCGTAATTTGGAATACGGGACCTAAAAGTACACTATCCGTGAGGGTTCCAGATGATCCGAATAGGCAGTTTCCTGATGCAATCATTACGCAACGCCGTCCGTACAATAATTACTAACATGTGAATTAAAATTATTTGTAAACAGAAATTTATAATAAAAGAAAATTTATACAAAATCATCGTTTTTAATTATAAATTTCCGCTAATTACCTGTTCAAAGAAAATTTTGCTATCTTTTTGGAACATTAAATTGTCGAACATTCAGTAATATAGTAAAGTGGTTGCCAATGGCATTAAAATGAAAATCGTAAATTCGATTTTTCTTGTCACGTTTCAAATTGGAACAATATTAACTAGTGGGCTCGGAAAATGTCCCATCCACATGTTAATGGATAACTTCAATATAACGCAAATTTATGGCAAATGGTACGAAATTCAGCACTCATTCTACTTGCCTGATTTAACAATCGGCTGTACTACCATCAATTTAGATGAACTGAATCCAACACAAATACAAATTAAATTAAAAACAATTAATCAATGGACTGGAAATGGTGTGGAATTAAATGGTATTGCTAAATTAGAAAATTCTAATATTCCTAAGCTTGATTTTATTGTAAGTATTTATGCCTACTAAAATGATAATGTAATTGTTAAAATGTTACTATAATTGGTTGTGGATTTTATGTACATAGTATCAAACTAGGATGCCATCGGCCGTTGCTCGATTTTTACCTGGAAGTGGTTTGTATCAAATTTTGGACACTGATTACAAAACATTTATAATCCTGTATTCATGTACCAGCTATAACTTTGCGTACACTGATCAAATTTGGCTATTTGCCCGTGAACGTGAATTACTTGATGAAACGGTACAGAAAGTGAAACGGATTTTAGAAAGTTGGGGATTAGATGCGAGTCGAATGTTAACACCAAAAAGTAAATTTTGTGATGAAAATTTATAAATTGTATGTATATGCAATTCATTTAATAAAAATGGTATCTTAATCTACGATTAAAATGTTTAATTCAGAAAAAATCGGAAATTTATCGGTTGAATTACAAGAATCTCCTATCGTAGAGTCTTGAAACTTATTTATCGTAAAAACAAACCAATTTACGGTTTTATGCTAATTATGAACATCTTCATTTATGCAATAACACTAGCGCCCGCGCATTTCCCTCATTTTGTGTAAAAGTTTTTCCTGTACATATTTTCAGTCGTCTGAGGAAATTGTAAAAAAGAAAATATTATACTGTATGTACATACTTTTATATATTTAGAATTCGTAGCCTTGAACTCTAATACAATAATTTTACTACGATAAAGTTGGGCGTTCTGTACAAAACAGTTCCTTGTTTTATAAATCGTTTTAAATTATTCAAGTGGCTAAACCATTTCGATTTGCAAAACATAAAAATTTGTGTAAGTTCTATTTTTCTAAAATTAAGGTACATACATATTATTTTGGAAAGGATTACATTACAAGGGAATAGTATAATAATTGTGTTTTCGTGTGCGTCCGGCATATAGACAGCCGATTTTTTTCCCTTTTCATGCACATATAACATAATTTACATATAAGGGTGTAATGAGTAATCATTTTAATATATTAACCCTTTATAAATTCAGTTTAATCGACAACACCAACTATTGTAATGGATTTAAAAGGGCGTGTGGCTCTTATTACCGGCGCTGCAACAGGATTGGGCCGAATGTTGTGTGAAGAATTTTTGCGGCATGGGACAAAGGTGGCTGCATGTGATTTGGATTCAGATGCCGGTGAATTGGCTGCTGAAGAGCTGGGTAATAAATTTGGAAAAGATCGAATATTATTTTGCCATTGTGATGTGACTGATTATGTGCAATACGAAGAGGCTTTTCAGAGCACCATATCCGAATTTGGGACTATAGATATTGTGATAAATAATGCTGAAATTATGAATGATAAATTTTGGGAGTTGGAGGTTGACGTAAATTTAAACGGAACAATCCGTGGTACACTGTTAGCACAGCAATTTTTGGGCAAAGATCGCGGTGGTAAAGGTGGAGTTGTTATAAATATTGGTGCTATATCTAGTGTGCGGCCTCAACTATCAACGCCTATTTATTCGGCAACCAAACATGCTATTTTGGCATTATCGCGTTCTTGTGGCGATTCATATCATTTCAATACAACCGGAATTCGAGTAATTGCGATATGCCCCGGGCCATTCGAAAACCAAAACTCAACACATAGCAGCCGATTTAAGACTCCAACGCATGAAAAAGCATACCAGCTAGACATGAAAGGCATTATTCCTCAAAAGTAAACTACATAATACATAATATCTACCTGCCAATAGAAAAAAATTAAATTAAATTATTTTTCCTTATTACTTATAGGATGGAACATTTCAGCAAAGGTTTAATCGATATTGTGAAATCAGCCAGCTCTGGTACAATTTGGGTGATAGCGAATGGTAAACAACCAACGGAAATACCTTACTCAAGTACAAATATTTAAATATATGTACATATGTATATGTAGTGTTATAACATTAAAATAAGACAGTACAAGCAACATTTTCAAGATACCAGACATCAGTCATATTCTAAGAAATTTATATACATAATCTACTTTTATACTAAATCCATATTACTATATTTAGTAACCTTTCCTTAAAAAAATCTCGGCTTTAGATAAGTTTAAGCAAGTTTAAGTTAACATATACATTCGTCCCAATTTCAATTACCTAGATCTTCAATACACTGCTTGAAATTAACATAAGGATACATGGATATTTTCTTAAACATTTAATTTCTACCAAATTTATATCGTGATTAAGAAGTAAATTAATTTAATTTATATACATAACAATAGCTTAAGAAGGTCCAGTTAAACTGATTTGTTACTGTGTGCTAAGCATACCGATTAGAATATTAAAAACAAAAGGATATTACGTCTTTAAGGCTACACATCAATTTCATAATAAACTGGATATAATCTTCCGTAATTTAGATAATTAATTCATAATATGCATTTTAATTTATAATAATTTTTATCCCTAAAATGTAATTTTTTTATTTAAAATTAAATTAATAAAATAACGGCTTTGTTCAGTATGGATTCTGTTCTAATTTTTAAGTTACCACTCTTTCAAGTTGTTTCAAGTTATCCATTTGTTTCCGTTCAGACCCGTACCGGCAATGAGGTTGAGTTAGATTGGATTGAAATAACGTTATCGGATAAATTTTTGTGATATTTGTTTATTATGTTAATAATACAAATCTTCAATATACTACATACATTCGGCTTGCCATATTGGATTTCAACTATACTCAATTCCACTAACCACTTTCAATGAACTCTATAACTCCAACTTAAGCCGGTTTGAGGTTTGAACACGCTTCCTTTATCGACGTGATCCTCTGGTGTCGATGCATTTAGATCGAATTGATCATAGATGACAATATTAGGCAGCTTTGATTGTCCTCGAACATTTTCGTTAGTGTTTCAAATTTACCACCAATACCTTCTAAAAGTCGCCTTATTCACGCAAATCACACAATCTTACCTGTTGCATGACCAACTGATAGCTTCACCTTTAACGAAAAACACGTATTCACTATTAGACTTACTGTCAGTTCTAATCTCTGCCCAATTGGCATCTGCGTTCCTCCATTAGACGTTATAGTCGTTACACGATTCGATTAGAAAAAGCTTCAGATACGCCGTTCCTTTAAGGTATATCAGAAATTCAGTAATCAATCGATAGTTCAATTCGTGTTTAGGCGAAAATGTTGTTCAATTAATTTTGTCGGGGCGATCCTCGAGTTTATCAACATACCACATCATATGCTTTAAATAGCCCATACTATAAGCTATCGACATTATATTGTCAAATTAATGGCTAGTGGGGAACAATATGAATTGACAAGCTCTGAAGTGAAAAGATAGTCAAAATTCACACGTGTTTTGGCGAAAATGTTGTTCAATTAGCTTTGTCGGGGCGATCCTCGAGTTTATCAACATACCACATCATATGATTTAAATAACCCATACTATAAGCTATCGACATTATATTGTCAAATTAATGGCTAGTGGGGAACAATATGAATTGACAAGCTCTGAAGTGAAAAGATAGTCAAAATTCACACGTGTTTTGGCGAAAATGTTGTTCAATTAGCTTTGTCAGGGCGATCCTCGAGTTTCTCAACATACCACATCATATGCTCTAAATAGCCCATACTATAAGCTATCGACATGATAATGTCAAATTAATGGCTAGTGGGGAACAATATGAATTGACAAGCTCTGAAGTGAAAAGATAGTCAAAATTCACACGTGTTTTGGCGAAAATGTTGTTCAATTAGCTTTGTCAGCGCGATCCTCGAGTTTATCAACATACCACATCATATGCTTTAAATAGCCCATACTGTAAGCTATCGACATGATAATTTCAAATTAATGGCTAGTGGGGAACAATATGAATTGACAAGCTCTGAAGTGAAAAGATAGTCAAAATTCACACGTGTTTTGGCGAAAATGTTGTTCAATTAGCTTTGTCAGGGCGATCCTCGAGTTTATCAAAATACCACATCATATGATTTAAATAGCCCATACTATAAGCTATCGACATGATAATTTCAAATTAATGGCTAGTGGGGAACAATATGAATTGACAAGCTCTGAAGTGAAAAGATAGTCAAAATTCACACGTGTTTTGGAAAAAATGTTGTTCAATTAATTTTGTCAGGGCGATCCTCGAGTTTATCAACATACCACATCATATGCTTTAAATAGCCCATACTATAAGCTATCGACATGATAATTTCAAATTAATGGCTAGTGGGGAACAATATGAATTGACAAGCTCTGAAGTGAAAAGATAGTCAAAATTCACACGTGTTTTGGAAAAAATGTTGTTCAATTAATTTTGTCAGGGCGATCCTCGAGTTTATCAACATACCACATCATATGCTTTAAATAGCCCATACTATAAGCTATCGACATGATAATTTCAAATTAATGGCTAGTGGGGAACAATATGAATTGACAAGCTCTGAAGTGAAAAGATAGTCAAAATTCACACGTGTTTTGGCGAAAATGTTGTTCAATTAATTTTGTCAGGGCGATCGTAAAGTTTCTCAACATACTACATCATGTGCTTTAAATAGCCCATCCTATAAGCTATCGACATTATATTGTCAAATTAATGGCTAGTGGGGAACAATATGAATTGACAATTGGAAATGATTCTCGGAAATAAAAAGAATGTTCGAGCGCTGTTAACGTGGACGGACGAAGCAAGGAATGCATTTGATAAGGAAGTGCAAACTCGATTTGTCCAATGTCGCTTTACTCGCTCATCCATCAAAAACGACAGAGCTTTCTCTGTACGTCGACGCTTCCGACATCGCGGCTGGTGCAGTATTTCGATACGTATGATCGTGAGCTCACACCTCACAGCAATGTATTTGTCCGTTAAACATTTTAAATTCATGGTCCAAGGAAGTAGTTGACACATCTACACTGATCATAAGCCGCTTACATTTGCCTTCGCACAGAATCCCGAAAAAGCGAACGATCGTCAAGCGAGACAACTCGATTATATTGGAAAAATGATCACTGACATCCGGCACGTAAAGGGCGCTGAAAATGTAACGGCGAATCTCTTATTTCGCATAGAAAGTATCCACTCGAGTGCGGAAATCAATTACGAGAAATTGGCTGATGACCAGAGAAACGACGCAGAAATAAAATCTCTACTGGCGGAAGGTAATAACATTTCGATTAAATTAAAACTTTTTACCGTTCCAGGCAGTGCGAAACGAGTAGGTATATTGTGATTACTCCACTATGTAGTGACATTCGTCCAAAATATGGTGTGCCAAAAGCGATCACTACTGACCAAGGTTCTCAGTTTGAGTCGCACCTTTTCGACGAGCCGATGAGAACCCTGGGAACTCAACATTATAGGACAACGGCGTATCAAACACAGGTAAATGGCTGCATCGAAAGCTGACACCGCACGCTGAAGGCAGCAATTATCTGCAGTAACACTGAGAAATGAACGACGCATTTATCAACAATTCTTCTCGGCCTTCGGTCAACGTATAAAGAAGATTTGAATGCAACACCGGCTGAACTCGTTTTCGGTACAACTCATCGCATTCCAGGTGAATTTTTCGACCAGCAGCCATCAAAGAAGATATCGACACAAACAGTCATCGACAACAACAGCGTAGCACGGCAGTCCAAAAGTATTCATGCATGGAGATTTGCATACAGCGACCCACGTATTTCTGCGAGACGATTGGGTTCGCCCGAGCCTGACGCATTCGTACAATGGACCATTCGAGGTGCTCGCACGAACTAATCGCGAGTAGATCAGATTATCTGCCGACACCGACAGATCAAAGTCAAGCAATTGCGAAGGTGGGACCAACAACAAAAGAAGAAACAACAGACGAACCGGGTACTATTACGACGGTACCAGAATCGACGAGTCGGAGTCACTCGATCCGATCGATATGTGCGTTTCCCGGAGAGATTTAGATAAACACCGACTTTCGTTTAGCCGGGGGGAACTTTAGCCAATATACGTTAGTCGGTACAATTTCAAGTTATCGAAAAATTGAGCAACCTACAGCAAAATTATCAAAAATAGAAAACAAGGGACGCCATGTAAAAAAAAGAAAATCAGATAGAAAAAATTAGCAGAGGCGAACAAGAAAAAACGTGTTATAAAATTTTTGGAGGTTAAAATAAAATACATTAACATAAATATTGTTTTAATCCCAATATATTTAAACATACGTATTCCGCTAAATTTGACGCATGGGCATATTGGCTTTGGTGAATTGCAACCAAACATTGTACCGAGGCTATAAGCTGTCAAAAAAACTGACAATGTTTGACAAGTAAAAAACGTGCAATTTGTGTATTTTATTTAAAATGAAAAAATTTAAGAAAACAGATAAATCTGTGATCCCAAAAAGTGAAAACAAATTACAAAAATCAAATGCAGAGGTGACTGAAATAGAACAACTTAAGCAACGTTATGATGGAATTAATACTGCGACGATAGAAAATTTTAAGGATTTTCCACTTTCCAAAAAAACGTTGCGAGGTTTGCGGGATAGTAATTACAATTTACCGACTGAAATACAAAAAGAAGCGGTCGTTCAAGGTGTACGCGGTAAAGATATCTTAGGTGCTGCTGTCACAGGAAGTGGTAAAACATTAGCATTCTTAATACCCGTACTAGAAAACCTCTTCGTCAAGCAATGGTGCCGATTCGATGGTCTAGGCGCTATTATAATATCACCGACCCGAGAACTGGCCTATCAAATTTTTGAGACCCTTCGTAAAGTGGGTCGCCATCATGAATTTTCGGCTGCTCTTATAATTGGAGGTAAAAATCTTAAATTTGAAACAAAACGTATGGACCAATGTAACATAATTATCGCAACACCGGGTCGACTTTTGCAGCACATGGACGAAAATCCATTATTTAATTGTGATAGCATGCAAATACTAGTTTTAGATGAAGCCGATCGCATATTAGACATGGGCTTTGAACAAACAATGAACGCGATCATTGAAAATTTACCGGGCGAACGACAAACTCTATTATTTTCGGCGACTCAAACCAAATCAGTAAAGGATTTAGCGCGACTAAGCTTAAAATTTCCGGTTTATATAGAACCAAAATCTCAGTCAGCCTCTATAACACCAGCCAATTTAAATCAAAATTATGTCGTACTGGAACTGGAGGAAAAAATCACAATGGTTTGGTCGTTTATTAAAAATCACTTAAAACAGAAAATTATTGTGTTCGTGGCGAGCTGCAAACAGGCGAAATTTTTAACGGAAATATTTACTAAGCTACGAGTTGGTTCAAAAATTCTAGGATTATATGGGACACTGCATCAAGATAGGCGTGTCGCGATCTATGATGAATTTGTAAGGAAATCGAATTGTGTGCTAATTTGTACCGACATAGCATCGCGAGGTCTTGATTTTCCTGAGGTTGGATGGGTTGTACAATTGGATTGTCCCGAGGATGCTATCGCTTACATACATCGCGCTGGTCGGACCGCACGTTATAACGATAAAGGAGAAAATTTATTAGTAGTAACACCGTCGGAAGAAGAAGGGATGGTGAAAGCTTTACAGGACAAGAAAATTATCATAAACAAAATCTTCATCGACGCCAAGAAATTGTTTTCCCCTCGAGTAAAAATGGAAGGAATACTAGCGCAGAATATGGAATTAAAAGCAACTGCTCAGCGGGC
Source organism: Tipula helvola (assembly GCA_963556165.1). Taxonomy (NCBI): domain Eukaryota; kingdom Metazoa; phylum Arthropoda; class Insecta; order Diptera; family Tipulidae; genus Tipula; species Tipula helvola. The sequence goes on along the minus strand of OY744483.1, from coordinate 343,048,794 downwards.
CTTTGTCGCATACCTCAAATCCATTTATTTGATGAAAAATAAAGAAGTTTTTGACATACACTCGATCGACATAAATAAATTTGCTCAATCCCTAGGGTTAGTGGTCACTCCAAGGGTACGCTTCTTGGAAAGAAGATTAAAAGCTGAAGGTAAATCGTCCAAGAAAGATGAACAAAATATATTCAGTACATTTAAATCGGAGAGTGAGGACGAAAGTGATGATGATTTCTTAAAACTAAAAAGAAAGGATCACCACATCGATCAAGGCGATGATAATGATGTTTTGGAGGAAGATGAAGTGTCTAATAATAATCTAAATCTACCTAAACCAAACGTAAAGCCAATCACTAAAGCCCAAATAGCTAAAAAGCTGGCAAAAAAGAAAATCAGTTCGAATAAAAAAATTCAATTCGATGAAACTGGAAACGCTGTTCTGAATCCAACCAAAGCGGTTCAATCGGAAATGGCTAAAAAATTGCTTGAGAAGTATGATGAGGACGAAGGATCCGGTGGTATTGATATAGAGGAATCAAAGACGTTACTAAAAGAAGAGGACCATTACGATAAACAGAGATTTAGGGAGATTGTTAAACTTAGACATAAAGAACAAAAAAAAAAGTTAAAGCAGAAACGAAAGGCTGAGGACGACGAGCAAAAAGATGATTTTGGTATTAGTGATGAGGAAATGGACCACGATTTCTCTTGGCTGCCAAATCCGGACAAAATTTATGGCCCTAAACCACCCAGTGATGAGGGCAGTGACGATAACGAATTACCTGCCCCACGTAAATCTCCAGCCAAGGGTAAACTAAGTAAGAAATTCACAGAACCGCCTCATAAAAAGAAGAAAACGATCGATGCATCTAAGCTGTCGCTTGACGAAGCCGAACTATTCGCAATGAAATTGTTAGAGAAAAAATAATTTTTGTTATCAAAACTTTTAACAAATAGAAATATATTTAACATTCAAAAATCAACAAATCAACTTTGTTCATAGTATCTTTGGCCCAAATTAAGCCAATCTCTAGGATTTTTTAAAACTTCCTGTAAACGATCTTCTGGTGTACCTTGCGGCGGTACTTGCATGTACTCCCAACGAGCAGTTAATGGTAAAGACATCAAAATACTTTCATATCGTGCTCCAGGCGTATAAAGACCGAACTTTGTTCCACGATCATAAATTAAATTGAATTCAACATAACGTCCACGTCTTAGCAATTGCCATTGCCTTTGTAGTTCGCCGTAATCATCGTTTTTATGTTTACGAACCAATGGTACATAGGATGGTATTACCGATTTTGCACATGTTGTAACAAAATTGAAACATTCATTCTGATCCGGTGTATCTAAGTCATCGAAAAATATTCCACCAATGCCACGACATTCATTCCGATGAGTGATATGAAAGTATTTGTCACACCAAATTTTGAATCTACCGTAATACGAAGTATTGTGTTCGTCACACGCCCTTTTCAATGTTTGATGAAAATGTTTAGCATCCGTTTCATTTAGATAGTAGGGCGTTAAATCAGTTCCACCACCAAACCACCATTGCTTGTTACCCGTGCTATCGGTCACCTCAAAGTACCGATAATTAAAATGAACAGTAGGAACCATAGGATTTCTTGGGTGAATCACAGCACTTATACCAGCGGCGAAGAATGGTAAATGTCCATCGGCTAGTGCTTTGCCACGAGATCTCATTTGTTGTATCGCACCAGGTGGCAATGTACCGGAAACCACTGATATATTTACACCAGCTTTCTCGAAGACATCCCCATCTTGAAGTACGCAGGTAATACCGCCACCGCCTTCCTTCCGAGTCCATCGATCGACCTTAAATTTTCGACCATAATTTTCTTCATTTTCCAGCGCATTACAAAATTCTGCTTGAATTTTCATAATCATCAGTTCCATTCGGCTTTTCATGTCATCCTTGTTCTCCTCCAAATGTTGAACATCAGTGATTGGGGCGGCCATATACTGACTGATATTAAATAATTTTTGCACGTCATTCTTATCAATTACAACACTATTCACTGATAATAAAGTAGTGATACCTGAACCAATAATAAACGCACCCCGAATACTGGAAAATAAGGAAAAATTGAATTAGGTAATTGAATTTCTAACGGGAGAAATGTATGTACCCCTTTTTCTTATTCCTTAAACTATTAGATATTTGTATCCAACTTAATACTTTAATACTTTGTCGAAGTGAATTGAACATTATAATTTAAAAAAACGTATGCACTACTTTAGATAATCAAAGGCCAAAATGTTGAAAATGATAAAATATTGAAAGTCATTTATCCGAATGATTAGTGTTTACATAAATGTACACGATTATTTTCTGTATACATAGGTATATATGTACATAATATGCTGGCTAGAGATGTGTGAAATGTCACGAAGCTTTTTATGTATGAATTACGTATGAATTTCTTATTAGAACTGAGGCAAAAAATTTCAGAAACAAGTACTAAAAACGCGTTCGATTGTAAAATTTTGATATTTTTACATAAAGACATTTTGCCCAAATGTGTGTTATGTACGAGTACGACTACTTTGGAATAAAATCAAAAAAGCCTTTCATTCTGTACTAAAACGTATGTTGTGCGATTGCTGATGATGTACTTAAATACAATGTTGTATTGGTATTGTGTTAAAGAGATGTCCTTTAATAAAGCAATATAAAATAAAATTAAAATAATAAATTCATTTCGAATAGTATAATAAATTATATAAAATTAATACTAAATAAACCATAAATGTTATAAATAGTTATAATAATACATATATAATATATTAATGGTTTTATAAAATCGCGATAAATGAAATTTATTTATTGAACGGTTTATGTGCTAAAAAAACTATAAATTGATGACGTATTATACGCATGCCTATTTTGCATTTTTTTTTATTTCGAACATTCGTCCGTTCTTGTTTCATACAATTTCTTTTCTGTCAGTATTGATCTGTCAAATATCCCGCAATGCTGTCACGAAAAATCGTCTCTGTTTTTATTATTCAAAATATATATTGGCTTTTAAAATTTTACAAAATTTAATTATTTAAATAAAAAGTGAATCTCGGTGTATAATTTTAAGTACGAATCATAATTAAATAAAGCTCATACAGAAAATACAAATTTTTTTTTAGTTTAGTTTTTCTAATCAATGTTTATTGCGCATACGTCATTCAATATTTCTATTTATTTTATATATTGTTAAAACTCTGTTTTTAATAAAAGTGAATAAAGGGATTATTGTTTATTGCAAATGTTTTCATTGATAAGTCATCCAATAAGGTTTAATAAGGATTTTCTGTTTTGTGGATGATAAAACAAAAAAATAAATTAGTTTGTTGGTCAATATCATATTGTATATGGCAATGTCGGCTTACAATATAATAATTTTATCTTTTAATTTTGTGTTGTAACATTCACACAAAAAAAAAATAAGATAAAATAATCACTTTTGTGCTGTTCTGTTATATTTTCATGTACCTACATCGCAGAATTGAGCTCCATTTTTGTAATTTACAGTGTGTGTGTGTGTGTGTGGAATAAGTGTATAAAGTCGATTCTATAAACTAAAATTTGATTTTGTTTATCCAATTAAAAAAATAAATTAGTGTTATTATAAAATAATATAAAGACAGAAGAAATTTCGGTTTCTGCAAAACAGAATTGATTTTTCAATAAAAATTAATACAAAAAGTTTTTCCAGTTTTTTTTTGGATAAATATGGATTTTTCATGTTTTTTCCGCTTAATATCTATACATATTAGGTTTTGCATCATTAATTAATTAAAGGTTTTTATTTTGAATAGTGAATTTATCAATATAATACAGTAAAACAATGAAAATGTACGACTTTATTTAATAAAAAAGTAAATAGTAATAGTAAAACGACAAAAAAGAAAATCTCTGCATTTACATGACTGGAATTTTCCTAAATAAAAGTTAAAAAATTATACGCAAAGTTCAAGATAAAAAATTAGAAAACTTATAACAAAAATAGGGGGAGTTACTTTGTAGTACACTTGAACTAAATATACAAAAGTATGAAAAAGTTCACTTTTAAAGGTGTCTTGGATGGATTTCGAACATCAGTTCAGCAACAATCAAAGCCTGAGCAAGAAATACAAGAAACACTCAAACCAGACCATTTTACATTAACCAAGGTAAGTTTGAAGTTTTTTTTTCTCTTATACATACCTACATAATATATTAAATAGTCAAATATTTTAGAATTTATAAAAATATTTAGGGAAGGAATTTTCCATTTTTTTCGCTATGTTTCCCCTAAATTTAATTGTGATCGTTATCATTTTTATTTAGTGTATGAATAATATTTAAGGTGATTAAATAATTAAAATGATGAATAATTTGAATTTAGATTAAAATTATTGATTAAATTTCAAAGATCACTAAGTTGTGCTAGGATATTTACTTTAAATCTCTACATCTGAGTATGAAATCACAAAAAATAATATTTTCCCATTAATCATTTTCTATAAAGGGGCTTAAGAAGATATTGCAACATACAAACATAAATTCCTAAGCAAGCAGTTTTTTTTTGAAGCCCAAAGCAGTGATTTAGAGACGAAGAAAAATTATATAAACAATAAAAACTTTTCCTTTGAAAATATAAAGTGAAAATAAGTTATCGTTTCTAGCCTTGTAAATGTTAATCTTGTTAGTATTTAAGTATACAAGACATTGGAAGATTTCAGTTACAGTTTTGAAGGTATATTTATCAAAAACTCAAATTAAGCCACGAAATCATACTAAAACTCAAAGATAAGCTGTTTTATTAAAGAAATATCCTTATGGTACCTAGTTTATCGACATCCAATAATTTTTTCTATGAATTTATGGCTCCACGGATATTTAGTTTTAGCAAGTTGCACGTTTCCAAGTTGGGTCTTCACATAAGTTAACGTAGATTATGTAATTACCTACATAAATCTAGTCTAGGTACTACAGCTTTAATTAATACTACATCTAAAAACTCATTGAGAATCTAATCCGTAATCTGACTTGCGAATAATTCGAAACGGAACAGTTAATAAAAAAGTAAACGGTGACTTACAATACATAAGTAAAGTTTTTCTGAAAATTTCTCTACTACTGCTGAATGCCTTCAATTAAGTAATTTAGTTATTGAATGTGCAAATGTTTGAAGGTCAAGTTAGTGTTCGGTAACAATATGTCGTTGCTTACAAGAAATTTCGGAGCCCTAAAATATTCTAAATTAAGTCGGACGCATTTGAATTTACCGGTATTATTACTATATGGAACGACAATTAAAACTATGATTACTTCTAAAATGTTTTGGAGTAAGGGCTTCCACACACACGTAATGAGAAAGTGCACTTAAGCTTACGAAATTAAAGTTAAAAACCTCAAGGGAATTCAACAAATCATATTATAAACAAGAAGAATCGATGTAAAATAACCTAAAAACTTCAGAAGATTTGTCAAAATAATTGTAGATCATGGTTACTATAGATTTGATTTTTTGTGTCTTAATTGAAAAAAAAAAAAATGAAATGGCAAACACTCTTGGTAAAAAACGTCTATTTTGTTATGAATGGATTCTTATATTTTCGACCACGCTTTTCCAGAATCTCTTGTCTAAATTGACCTATCTATTATATGGCTTCTGAGTTATTAAATTTAAATGTTGTCCTGTACACAGAAATTCGGGTATTTTCTCCTACCTTTTTATACCTAAATATGTAAATAATATCGTATTTATAAATTAATGAATTTTACAGTAAATATTCTTTATGCATATACATACTTCATTTTCTTCTTATCCGTTTTTTGTTTGTGTCTTGCTAAATAGACTTTTCCATTTAAATCGCGCAGGCTTATCCAAACGAGTAGTTTTCTACTTAGGTTGGTAGCACCTTAACTTTAAATCTGTGTAAAATTTTATGTCAATAACTTTAGTAGTTAATGAGATACGCTTAGGCATAGAAGTTGTATCAAATGAAATTTCGGCTTCCAAAACGTTGGAAATGTTGGGAAAGGCTTTTTGTGACAATGCACCATCCAGATCGAGTATTTTTGATTGGTATAAGTTGTTCAAAAAAGGCAGAGAACGCGTTGAAGAAGTCAAGAATTTGGTGCTCAAAATCGAGAATTTTGGAGTCCTAAAATATTTTGAAGTAATCGGACGCATTTGCATTTACCGGTATTATTACTATATCGAACGACAATTAAATGCTGTATGTATTTCATCAATGTTGATTTTTAATTGCTCAATTGTTGTTGGATTATCAACATAAAATAGTGACTTAACATATCCCCAAAGAAAGAAATCACAAGGTGTTAAATCACACGACCTGGGAGGATAATTAACTGGACCAAATCTTGAGATAATTTCATTACCAAATTTTGTTTTCAATAAATCGATTGTTAAGGTGGCTGTGTGGCAGGAGGCACCGTCTTGTTGAAACCACATACATATCTTCCAGATTATTCACAACAACAGCAGGAAAAAAAAATCATCTAACATTGTTCTGTATCGTCCTCCATTGACTGTTACTCTTCGACCATTTTCTTCAAAGACATATGGACCAATAACTCCACCAGCATGAATTGCACACCATACAGTGACTTTATCTGGACATAATGGTGTCTGAACAGTTTCGTGTGGATTTTCATCACTCCAAATTCTGCAATTCTGTTTGTTTACATAACCATCTAACAAAAATGAGCTTCATTACTGAATAAAATTTGTCGATAAAAATGTTCATCATTTTGATTCACTGATTTTGATAAAACAATTTAACAATTTCTAAACGTTGTTGAGGCGTGTATCTTTCCATGATTAAATGGCATAACCTACTGAACACAAATGACATAAGAAATGTCAAAAAATAATACGCAGATTTGCCAATATAACCATTTTAAATTATATCATTCCTATTGGAAAACCCTATAGCTTCTGAATTATTAAATTTAAATGTTGTCCTGTACACAGAAATTCGATTATTTTCTCCTACCTTTTTATACTTTTTACAATAAAATTGGAGTGTGATAATCTTAGCGGATTATCAAGCAGCATCATGCCGGATTCGCGAGGATTATCGACCTTCATAGCAACAATATTCTACTACAGTAAAAAAATAGTTAAGTTTTTTCCATTTAAATCATGCGGGCTTAAACAAACAAGTAGTTTTTTTCTTAGATTGATCGTACCCTTACAGATATGTGTAAAATTTTGTGTCGCTATCTTTAGTAGTTAATGAGTTTACTTTCATCTAAAAAAGTGCATTTTTCGATTTTTAAAAAGTTCAGCAAATAAATTGCATACAATTTTGCTTCAAAAGGGGAAAAGGCTTTTGTTGACAATGCACTGTCCAGAGCGAGTGTGTTTGATTGGTATAAGAAGGCAGAGAACGCGTTGAAGATGAAGAATATCCTTGCCGTCTATCGATAAACATCAAAGTCAAGGATTTGGTTGGTGCTCAAAAATCGTCGATTGACAATTAGAGATCTTGTTGACATCACGCAAATATCCTTTGGGTCAGAATTTTGGACAGCCAGTTCTTGAATTTTTGCAACACGATAATGCGCCGTCTCCCTCTCCATGGGATGTATGTAGGGTTTCTGAATCGGATATATCCGTAACCGGTATCCGCGGATATTTGTGACTTTAACTGTATCCGGTAACAGCGAATATTTTTCAATGGTATCCGAAAATAATTTTTTTTAACACGTTAATCACCATGTCAGTCACATGTGTCTAACACTAAGAAGTTCTATATGATCCATCTCAGACATATATTATGTTGACATACGGGATTTAGTAGAAGGCCACGTCAGCCACTGATTTCCGACGCAAACGATAAATTTGCTGTATCCTTCAAAAACTTAGCCTACCAGGAGCAAAACCTGAAAATTGCTTGAGTAAGTTCGATTATGGTGGCAATTAACGTGTTAAATAACTTTAATATGCGTCTTTTTTGAAAATCTGTTCCTTTCAATAATATTATTGTGTTAAAGTTAAAGTATTCAACACAATAGACCTTACTACGATCCTCATTAGTTTTTTAATTTCTCCTCGCCTTCCCCGTTAAACGTGAAACACTATATTATTTATGTACTAGGTTATTTTTTTCATTTTTCAGGCTCATTTTATTGTAACGCAACAATTCAGAAGCACTTTCCGCCTTTAACGCACATACTCATATCTCTTAAAAAACAATTCAACCATGAATTTGAAATACTGAATATTAAAATTCGTTGGAACTCGGTAGCACCAATGTTAGAAAAGTTCTTGTAGGTAAATACGATCATTACTCAAGCTCTAAAATATTTAAACGCTTACTCCATGATGGAAAAAGTTGATTTACAGTTAGTTAATGAAACATCTCGGCCAATCTTTTCATGTAATAAAAATGGCAGTTAATTTATCTTTTTTAAGAAATAAAATGGAAGCAATTAATTCCGAAATAAGTCGTGATTTGCTTAAATCAGTAAAAATTCGAAATACTTTAAAGAAAAAATGACAATATTTCAGCGTTAATAAAAGGTCTTGTTCATCCAAGTGTCAATCTAACAACAGTAGTTTTGAGTTTTGCCACAAACCTCATGAATCGATTATACGGTGATGAAACCATTCAAGTTTTCGAGAATTACGAAGCAGATCATTGCAATGAAACTGCTTCGACTGTTGAATCAGATTCAGAATTAAAACTATCATTAACCGAAGAATTGAATTACTACATTTCAAATGCGATGACCGTTAAACAGGTAACAACATCGAATTTTCCGAGCATTTTAAAACAAGAATTTAACATTTTCAAGAAAACTGGTAAGGGAACCACAAATGTTGATTTATTATTTAACTAATTAACTTTAACTACTTTGGCTTATTTTTTACGGTTATGCGGTATCCGTCAGATACTTCATAAACTTCAATTCATTATCCGCGGATACAGAAAATCCGGATATTTGGAAATCCTAGATGTATGTGACTATTTGGCCAAAAATTCGACCCGGCATTAAAAATAAAAATTTGGAATAAAAAATCAAACAATTTTTCAAGTTCCAAAATCAGCTCTCGTTTCATGTTCTTGAAACAAACGAAAAAAAATTTATTGGGACGGTTAACGTTTTTTTTTTGTTTTTAAACTTTAAAATTCGATTCCTGTAAAATTTTGGATGTTAGTACAAGATAGAACTGAAATAATGATTTTTCTGGCTGTAAGTACAATACATAAAAAACGTATGTTATTTAACCGTATTTTAAATTCACATCCAGGCATGCCTTACACCTAAAATGATTAACAATTGGTTTTTAATTATTTTGTTAACGTCATTAAAATGTTTAAAAAAGAAGAACATCGACTTAATCCAAAAAATTTAACCCATCCAAATATCAAAATAATTATTTAGCCACCTTTAATATGTCACAATTGACATCTCTTCTCTAGCGATGTTTTTAGAATTTAGTCAGCTGTTTAACAACATGTTATACACAATTAAATACTCAAACCTGCATAATTTATCCGAATGCACTTGAAAATTTAAGTCTGCTCTTTAAAATTTCAATGTTATGTGTATATTATAGAATAGAATCGAAACCATAAAAATTTTCATAAACAAACTTATATGGTTTTGGTAAACATTTTTATGATGCCATCCTCTTATCTAACGAGTTTTTCCTAATGTTCATATGCATATAATAATAAAATATTAGTTAGGATTTAATTCCAATAATTGATAAGAGAAGGTCAAGTTCGCACGTTATTAGAAAATAAATATATTATAACAAAACATTTTTTCACTCCTCATTTGAAACTTCTATAATTGAAATTTTCTATGTTTGTAGTAATAAATATGACGTTTTTTATGATATCGCGAATAAATTTCCATAGATTTTAATTATGTATGAGTACTATTTATATACATATTACATATCGAAATATGGTTTTATTATATTCGGGAATGACTACTATTTTATCACTCCGTGCGAATCTATAATAACCACTATAAATCATTGTGTATACATAAAGTTGTAAAAATATTCGATTCCTGTCGCTCTTGTATAGTCACGATATTTTCAATTTCCATATCATATGTTTAAAGGATGTGTTATAAAATAACAACATAAAAACACGAACAAAATAAAAATCGGAGGCGGATGAGGAAACATTTATGATCTATATTATCTATCTATATGACTCAATTAAATGATGTATGTATTTTGTAGTGATATTTTTAGGAAATATAATATTGTATAAAAATAGTTTTAAAATAAAACATTAAAGTTTTTAATCAAATTACATAAATAAAAGCGATACTATAGTTATTTATGAAATTTGATAAGAAATTAAATCTAAGTGACGTAAAAACAAGTGGCTAGTTGACATGCAACATGCAATGGAAAATAAATAAGAAAAATCTACTCTAGATAGAAAGCTTCATATTTATTATCTGCAATAGTGCAATGTCTGTTTGGAATGATTTATTTTAGAAATATACATTTTTCTGGTGAAACGAACATTATTAATTATTTAGTTTTTGATAGAATTTTTTAATTATGTACTTTACATATATGTACATATTTCAAATCGTATTTTCAGAAAAAAATTTAATCAAAAATATTGATTTTGATATATGTAAATCGTACGGGTATAATAATTTCAATATTTGGTTTAAAAAATATTTCAAATATCATGATGATAGTTTTTAATATATTTACAGAAAAATAAAAGAAACAAGTTTTTTGTCATTGAAAAACTACTAATCAAATTTGTGTGCTTTACCTACGTCGTATCGTATAGAATAAGAGACATAGACGTTCATGGTTTAAAAAATTATTGACCCATTTATAATAAATCTTTAGTAATCTATACGTGCAATACAAACAGAGAAATATATAATAGTTAATGTTTTCCGGAATTGAATGGTATATACAGTGGTACACATTCGTATAAACGCACTATGTTTTTTGAATATTGTTCTAAGAGTAAAGTGTTTTGATTTTTTTCAAGTAGTCTAAATTATGTCTATCATCTTAAATCTGTTGCTAAGATAAACCATTAGTAAAAATTTTAATGGTTTACTTTAATAAATTGAAAAATATAAATTTCAGGTGGACATTCGTATAAACGCACTTCTGATAATGTACTAAAATAAAAAACCAAAATTAGCAATTTTTCATATATTATTTTATTTAATATTTGGTCTGGCCCCGACCTTTCTGAATAACTTCGAAAATTCGAGAAGGCATTGAATTTGTTAAATTTTTGAGGGCTTTCAGATCAATTGTGGCCCAACATTCATGGATGGCACTTTTCAAATCTTTAATTGAATTATATTGCTGTTCATTTCCATAAACTATTCGGGGAAGGCCCTCTAAAGATTTTCGATAGGATTGCAATCAGGACTGCAAGCTGGGCATTCAAGAAGGGGAATGTTTTCTCAAGAAACCACGGTGTGGTCTCCTTCGAAGCATGGATCGAGGCATTGTCTTGTTGAAAATTATAATTTTTGTTGATGTTATTATCCAGATAATTTATCAAAACGTCTTCCAAACGTTTCACGTACATACGGAAGTTCATTCGTGTCGTTATAAAGCAGATGGGAAGCTCCTCGTTATAAGAAAATGCTCCGCATACCATAACACACCGCCACAAAATTACGCTTCGACCTAACGACGCCATGTTCCTCCAAATTATGCCAGTAGCAACTGTAGCAGTCGGGAAAATGCAGATTAATTTTTTTTCCGTAAGAAAAAATCATACTCTGTCAATCCGTTACCGACGACATGTATTTACGAGCAAATTTGGGAGGATTATTCGTATGCATGGCCGTTAAAAGTGGTTTGATCAAAAATTTTGTCCATTTTATGTTCGGTGAACTATTAAAAATACGGGCAATGTGTCGGGTCGTCACAGGAAGATCCAATGGCCTGCATGATAGATGGTTTCGTGTATAGCTTCTTTGCGGATTAGACCTTTCTGGCGAGCTGAGATCTAGGATAGGCAATAGTCCTGATTGCAATCCTATCGAAAATCTTTAGAGGGCCTTCCTCGAAAAGTTTATGGAAATGAACAGCAATATAATTCAATTAAAGATTTGAAAAGTGCCATCCGTGAATGTTGGGCCACAATTGATCCGGAAACCCTCAAAAATTTAGCAAATTCAATACCTACTCGAATTTTCGAAGTTATTCAGAAAGGTCGGGGCCAGACCAAATATTAAATAAAATAATATATGAAAAATTGCTAATTTTGGTTTTTATTTTAGTACATATCAGAAGTGCGTTTATACGAATGTCCACCTGAAATTTATATTTTTCAATTTATTAAAGTAAACCATTAAAATTTTTACTAATGGTTTATCTTAGCAACAGATTTAAGATGATAGACATAATTTAGACTACTTGAAAAAAATCAAAACACTTTACTCTTAGAACAATATTCAAAAAATATAGTGCGTTTATACGAATGTCTACCACTGTATACCACCCTCGCAATATATATTCTCGAACTATATTTTTTGTCCAAAATATGTAAAACTTGTTGTAGATAAACACAAATGTTGCGCATGAAAAACAATTCACAATTTGCATATAAAATCCCAAAATGGATTGTAACATTTATTATTTTTTGTTTATTTGTTTATAGAGGTACCTAGATTTTTAGAGTTCCCAAAAAAAACTTAAGGGTCAAATTTTCTAAATAATAAATTTTTTGTTAAAATTAGATTTTTAGAGCTAAATTTTTGGTTTGCCCTTGAGATTGTAAACGGATGTCTTTTTGTATACTTAGCTACTAAATAGAAAAATTTGAAAATTTTTGAAGAAAATAAATTTTGTTTTCCGTTATTTTGCAAAGTTTAAATTTATGATATCGTATATTATGGCAGTTTTTTTATTTATTGCCTAAAGTTTTTAGTAAATTATAACTATAAAATCTATCTGTACGCTTAAAATATTTAATTTGGCCTTAAATTTACAAAAATTACTATATTGACTAATAGTTTATCCATACTCAGCTTCTTCTAATGCCATTTAAAAAAAATTGCGTTTTGAAGTCTAAATGACATCACGGTTTATAATAGTTCGGCTAATGCAATAGGCGTGCTAATCAGATCAATGTTCATCAACATTACTAACAGTTGCTTAAAATAGATAACAGGTTTCTAAGAAATCAGTGTAATTATAAAAAAAAATTTGCTTAGGGATTTTATCCACTTAAAATGAACATAATTCCAAATTTAGTTAATTCCATTAAGTAATAAAAATAAAGGCCACAATGAAAGAGTCAGACCATGTTTTGAAATATTCAATAAATTTAAAGTTTCTACTTTACCTAATGTTTTCTTCAAATTCGTATATCTACCAATTAATTATGTAATACATTTTTAGGGATAGTAACGAAATCTCCAACAAAAAAAAAATCCCCTTGATACAAAATCCCAAACAAAAAATAAATTGCAAAAACAAAATCCAAATTAACAAAATCCCTTTATTGAAAAGGAAAATTTAATTTTAAATATTCTGAAAATGAAGATTACATTTTAAAATTAGAATGGAAATCTCAATTTTCCAGAAGATTTTATAATAAAATGTTTCTTTTCCAGCATTTCTGGAAAAGGAAGATTTGGTTTTGAAATATTCCGGAAAATGGAGATTTTAAAATTAAATTTCCATTTTCCGGAATTTTAGATTTATTTAGTTACACAACCCACATTTTTACTATCTTGACAATGTATAGCGAAAATATAGGGATCATGACAATTTCGCAGAGTGTAATTCTAAGTAATGTTCTTGATAAGTTTATTTAAAAATTGAATCACTGGGCCATTTTATACGTATTGGGTGAAAGTTACAGACTTAATAATTACCTTTTTACACAAAACAAATCTGTCTGATAATTAGCTAAATTTCCTTGTAATTCTGAACAGATGACTTTTTTAGTTCACGCTTTATACAGTCGTTGTCAAAATTATTTGTGTTACGCAAAAATTGTTAATGTATTCCGCAAAAGTTAAAACTTGGGCTTAACACTTAATAAAATAACTAAATTTTTTTTTGTATATTTATTGTTAATTATTGATATTTCATTTAGTAAAAAAAAAAATTAAAAATCTTTTTAATTCATTGAAATAAAATTAAAAAACAAATGGACAAAATTATTTGTGCCTCATATTTTTGGGACAAAATTATTTGTGCAGTATGAAAAAAATCAAAATAAAATAGTAAATCAATTAAATTTAAGATTATTTTTGGGTAATTACATAATGATAAAGTCACTAATGTTGTGTATGCAAATGGTCGGTTTTTGTTTAGTCTCTATATGATTTCGCATCTGGTTCAATAATTCGTTCTTAACATTACGTAGAATCTTATACCACTCGGTTTTCTAGGCACCTTGCTACAAATTTTTGATCTTGTTAGATCAAGAATATCTTCCACTTTAACATAAACTCCTGTTGGGGTAAATCGAAACCCTACACTGGCCGAGTGAAATAATTATGTTCAAGAGTTTTGTATACTTTCATGGTAATGATGCTTCTTATGTATGGTAGCATCATTGTGCTGAAGAGCAAATTTGGGACCAACTAATTTATCGTCAACTAGGAATGTTACCTAATTCAATAAACCGAAATTGAACTATGGCCTTGAACAGTTGTAGTTTCTAGGGCTTACACACAAACGGAATATGATCTACCGTCAGGAAACAAAACGTGAACGGCTTCATAAGATAAGCCCATTGCAATATAGAGAACTGGTTTATACCCAAATTAGTGCGTTTTTGTCTTAATTTGATAATATCGGAAATATTTTTATTATTACATAAACATCGAGCATTAATTAGTGTGGATACTGCCTCGGATAGATTCCATTGGGCAACACATAAAAGGTTAGACGCCTCTATAAACAGAACTATTCAAGGAGGCTGTTCAATTTCGGTTTAATTTATGAGGCAACATCCCTGGTTGATAATAAGCCAGTCGGTCCTCAATATTTCCTTCAGCATAGTTTTGCTCCCTTACATAAGAAGAGTCATTACCACGAAATTATACAAAAATCTTGAACATAATTATTTGACTCGGCCAGTGAAGGGTTTCGATTTACGCCTGCAGATGTTTAAGTTAAAGTGGAAGATATTCTTGATCTAACATGACCAAACATTTGTAGCGAGGGGCCTAGAAAACCGAGTGGTATAAGATTCTACGTAATGTTAAGAACGAATTATTGAACCAGATGCGAAATCATATAGAGACTAAACAAAAACCGACCATTTGCATACACAACATTAGTGACTTTATCATTATGTAATTACCCAAAAATAATCTTAAATTTAATTGATTTACTATTTTATTTTGATTTTTTTCATACTGCACAAATAATTTTGTCCCAAAAATATGAGGCACAAATAATTTTGTCCATTTGTTTTTTAATTTTATTTCAATGAATTAAAAAGATTTTTAATTTTTTTTTTTACTAAATGAAATATCAATAATTAACAATAAATATACAAAAAAAAATTTAGTTATTTTATTAAGTGTTAAGCCCAAGTTTTAACTTTTGCGGAATACATTAACAATTTTTGCGTGACACAAATAATTTTGACAACGACTGTATCTTTATGTTGTGATATTTTGAAAACTGAGTACATCTTAGAATCCTTCTTTGTTTCCTATAATTTTCTTGCATACTACTGAGTACAATCGATGGATTATAAAAAAATCGTTTGGTGGCACTTTTAAATTAAGGTGCCTCTTACAGTCGAGGGCATATTTTTAATTATTAGGGAGATTTGAATATAGTCGAGGTTAGAGGCGTAATTTACACAGGTTTTTAATAAGAAATTTTATATAAGCTTTAATTACGCATTTATAAAATTGATAATAGTCCACTTTATTTGGCTGATAACTCCGAATATGGTCCGAAAAGTCCGATATCAACAATTTGAATTTGTAAAGATTTCCAAAATTTTCATATTTCAATAATTCAGAAAAATTAAGTAAGTACATCTAGGTTTATATTTCCTCCCAATATTATATTCGAAAATGTTCAGTTTATGAAGACCTGCTTTAGTATAAACTTTGCATTTCTTACTTTTTTGCGTGGCAAAAATTTAAAGAAAATGATACTTTTAACACAATAGAAATGAAGCAAAAAAATGTACTATATTTTCTCTTTGTTCACGCGTAACATTATTGAACATTTTTACGTCACGTTTCTGAACAGTTTTTGCATAAAATTTTCGTTAACTGTGTTATACTCAATACATTTGGTTAGCCAATGAGCACTTCCATAAATAACAAAATTTTCATTTTAACGAATAAGAATTCGTTGCGAACCTTTGGACTTGTGTTCGTTATAAAGTGATTTCACTGTATTAATTTATAAATTTAAAGCCAAATTCGACGATCATGAAGATCGAAAAGTCTGAATCTGAATTTGAAATTTGATGACCGATAATTTTCGATAATTTAAATAAAATTCGAATTAATATTTTTCTTTGCTTTTTAACTGCAAGAACGTGTTTTATTTCTATATTATGATGAATTATAAATATTACTCCTAGGATATACGTAATGTACGGGGTAAAACTGAAGGGATTGGCAATAATTAATTTAAAAAAATTACAAAGCTCGAAATGTTTAGGTTTAAATTTGGAGATCGATCTCGTTAAATATTGCGTTTCACTCATATTGTATCCGATCAAAATATTTAATTTCGAAGTTTTAAGCGGAGTTTTTTTTTAACCAAAGTGTTTTGGATTGGAATATTTTGCGTAAAGCAATGCGTTTTGATCGATCAGTCGTGAGATACTAATTCTATAAAAGTTAACGGATACATATTTATTTTACTCTGGCATATTTCGTTTCGTGTTTATTTAAAGGTTTTGGTAAAAAATTAGCAACTTTAAGAGTAACCAGATATCTAATTATGATTTTATGAAATTATTTTGTTTATTTAAATTTTATATCAACTCTTCTAAATTAAGAACTTTGAATTTATTTTGCTTACGTGCTTACAACAAATCCTAAACAAGACAGTTTCTTTTATTATTTTCTTTTGAAAACCTATACATATTTACGTATTTTTCAAAAATTAAACCTAGAAAGTAAATTCTCAAAATTTTGTCAGTGAAATACGATATGTATCGCCGAATTGTTTCCTCTCTAAAAAACAAATTTACAAAACTCGATTTGGTACAAAATATACAGTCATTTGAAATCAAAGATTACTTACTCAAAAAAATGGCGAAAATATTATTTTACACCAACTGTGTATAATAAATTTTATTTATTTTGTGACATTTTCTTTATAACAGACCCTAAAAAAATTTACTGCGCAAAAGATGATAAATTGTAATATACGATAGAAAGTTATAATTGCCGAATTCCGCCAATATTTTAAACGCTCTGAAAATATTAAACAAAATTTTGTTACGAAGTATGAGGATAAATCACCACGCAATTCATTTTAACGACGTTACAAAACGATTAAAAACTATGTTCTTGTTAAGACCACCCATCAATGTTGGAAGGGGACTTTTGTTCGAGAAAAATATTAAAAAAAAAAAAACGGAGGCAAAACCAGGATTACGATAAATTTAAATTTAATATTATAAACTCAATAGTCCCTGTTGTAAGACTATATTACCAAAATTTTATCGGAACTTCTTAAATCAATGGAGGTGGTTGAGCTTTTTAATGTTGTACTTTTTTGCTCTGCTTCAGGGTGGTATATTTAAATATTTAATTCAAATTAAAAGAAAATTGTGTAATATTTTTATAAACAACTACATATTTGTTTTTTAATAAGTATGTACTCGTATATAGTAGTTTTTATATAATTTAGTCTCTGGTATTAATTTCGATAGTAAAGCACGTATTTTTCATGTCAAATTATAAAATATTTTTGTTTTTAAATTACATAGAAAAATTATAATATTGTACTGTGCTATCTGCTATGTCAATGACTGTTGTAGTTGTGTTGTATGTATATTATGTAGTACATATTTACTATTCGGTTGATTATTATATGTGCAACATGAATATTTTTGTGTGTCGTAAAATAAAATTCGTTGGAAATAAGATGGGGATCATAGTTTTTGATTTGAAATTTTCTGTTAAGTGGTAATTTTTTTGTTTTAATTATCAATAAATTAGATAAAAAAAAAAAAAATTGAAGAAATATTCATCGAAGTTTGAGAAGTCATTTTAGATAAACATAAATATAAATATTCGGGTAATTAGATATTTTAATTGAATTATTCAAATTACATATTAAAGATTGCGGAAAAATGTACTATCAACCGATGATAATTAGGAAATTTATTTATTTATTATTACATAAACAATCAGTGGATCAAAGATGCTAGTATGTCAATTGTCCAAAAAGGTATACATATTTGTATAAAACTTAAATTTAAATAATCACATAGAAATTAAAAGTAAAATAAAGTAAAGTAAAATGAAAATTAACAAAAATCAATAAGTGTGCTTAAATTTGAAACCGCAGCAAATCAATTAAAATTTCGGTAATTTTAAGAAATACTTTTAAATTCTAGTTGAACATGTTAAACTGAGAGCAAGTTTCAATTCAATATACAACTTTCTATTTGAAGTGGAATAGAATGTTCCAATGATTTATTTACCTCGGCTATTGAAAAATGTATTCCTAAAATAAATATAAAGCAGTCATTTATTCGTAAAGATCCATGTATCACAAAAGAAGTCAAGAACCTTGAGGTTCAACGTAATAAAGCCCACCGGAAATTTAAGCGTACAGGTTCCACTGTGCATTTTATACAGTTTAAATAAAACATTAGAATAGAACACAATTTACTTGCTTAAGCATATTTTTATTTAACAATTATATTATTGATTTGGAAGATGAATTACATTGTGAACCGAAAAAGTTTTGGAAATTTGTTAAACTGAAAAGTCGAGCTTTTGTTGGATAAGCTTAGTAAATTTAACTACGACATTATACCGTTAAATTAGCTAAGTTCTTACGTATTGAATTGTAGAATGTAAGTGAAAATTGATGACGCATCGTCTGAATGCTTCATGTTTTTTTCAGGCGTACCTCAAGGTAGTTATTTAGGACCTTTGCTATTTTTTTTTTATATGTTAACGACGTTATTATGTCGAATTGGATCGAGATTTATTCCAAAAAAACTTGAACGCCCTTTTGAACTGGTCTACTTCAAACCTCATGAGCCTGTCTATCAATGATAATTTTAGGCTCACTTACACAATCTTCAAACAGAATTTCTTTCATCGAGGCCTTTAGAAACTGTACTTTACTGTCCAATAATGAATTTTCCGTGCCTTTAAATTCTTCAAACCAAACTGAATTTTATGTAAAAAATTATTTGATTCAAGAAATTCGTGATCTTTGTGCTAATTTCTAAATTATTTTTGTAAAAACTGAAAGTAAGCAAATTGGCCGATAATTAAACAGTTTTTTTTGTCCCCACTTTTATGCACCGGGGTAACATTCGCTTGTATGAGTTTAGTCGGAAAAATTCCCAATTTCTTAACAATGAAAGTTCTGACACTATCGTTTCCAGCCGAATTTGTAGATTCAAGTGAATCAATATCATGTAAGATTTCTGATAGGATCATATCATGAAAAACAAACGATTTTTGTTTAGAATTGTTATAATTCAGCCATTTCAAGATCATTTGAAATTACATGCTGCTCGTCAACCACAATTGCATCAATTCCAGTGTGTTCCTACTATTTTCTAAACGCTCACCAATCAATCTCCAACTTTTTTCGCATCATTAATCGCATTATTAAATTTAGTCTAATAGCATTTTGTTTTCACAATATTTACTTCAGTTTTGACAGATTTACTTTAGACTTTTATATCTACATTACTGGGAGATTTAGCTAATTTATTTTTAAGTTTAATTTTATGGCTTAATAATTCTGTCTTTATTTTTAAATTCAATAAAAGTTGAATTTTTAAAACAATTAGAATCTTGTGTAACACTGGGCTGGGTATACACTGATAGCCAATATTCATTATCCAAACCCATAAACAGATTTAGAAAATTTACCTTATTGATTTTTGGTTTGATAGTAGGTATAGAATATGAATAATTTGAAATAGGTGAGATAACAATGGATATATACATATTATTAAATGATCAGTAGTAGATCAAGAACCTTAGGTTAATTGGAATTAAGAGAAAAATGTTCAAAAGAATTATACATTCAGAATAAAAGTTTATGGGTGATTAATAACTCGAATCGTAACGGGGTTATCTTCTTAGTTTGCTTTCGAAAATTTTGTATAATTCAGTGTATCTTGAATCGGTAATGATTCTTAGAAAAATTAAAAGAAATTACATAATTTGTTTCATAAAATTATTAATTTTAAATTATTCGAAATGACAACGTTCGGCTCGGATACAAACTTGGCAACGTAAAACGAGCGAATTGTAATCTAAAGTATAAAGTCCTGAATATTTTGGATATGTTCGCTTGCGTTTATAATTTTTTGTTTTAATTAATCATGATTATCAATTTTCGCTACATAAACCAATTGTTTTAAATGACCCACAGATATAAATCAAAACGATTAAAGTCAAAATGATTCTGAAGGCTGCGGTACTGCACCACTTCGACCAATTCATTTTCCATTAAAATTATGTTTACTAAAATTACATCATTTCTCTCAAAAACGTATTTCATTTCTAGAGCAGTGTTAATTGACGCTACAAACAATTTTTTCGTTGCACAAATGATTTTGAAACTCACAGTATACAGAGTAGACATGTTGCTTTTAATTCAGGTGGGCTATTTCTCAATACGATAAACGAATACGAAGGTATATACGATTTTTATTTGAATTGAATCAAATCCAATCGTTTCTTATTTAAATCACATACGTATATTATACATTCGAATTTGTATCGTATTCAGAAATAGCTCCCAGCTTACAATAAATAATTTAATAAACCTCAGAGAAACGCCATCTAATCCAACTGAATTAGTGACAGTTAAATTAAATTAAAATTAAGGGAAAGTTCTTAAAGATGTGCTCATATATCGCATTCTTACTTAAGTTGTTATTGACTAGCTGGCCCTTAATAAAATTTTGTTTCTGTTCATGCTGTCTGTCTTCTGCATAACCATGATTTCGTTTGTTCTGCTGCCATGTTGTTGCGGCAGCATCGAAAACTGTCAGAAAAAGCTCTGCGTGATTTCTGTGTGTGTAGTGGAGTTTTTTTTTCATGAAATTGGTTCATCTGCCTGCTTTTTTCATTTTTCGCCCCGAGTTATGGGTCATACAGAGTATTGGTATGATGTTGGCTAGCCTGAAGCGTAAAGCCAATGTTTAATTTTGAACTACGAGATAGTGCATAAGGAAATATGTATTATAATTGGTGAACTAAATGACTACTTGTAAATATGTAATTTATTCAAACCAATTTTTCTAGATATTTTCGGAATGTAATTTATTTCATCCGGTATTTTCTTAACCGCTACTGTATAATATTTATAATGCAAATCACCTTCATAAGGCCATGCGTATGTTTATATATTGAAAGTTAATGTCAAATATTCTGCCAATGACTTTCGTATTTTTGTTTTGTTTGTTTAGCTCTCCAAAATATATTTACAAAAATCGGCAAATTGGTTTGACTAATATGCTGATGAGAATAGGCATTGGAATAAAAACTATTACCATTTTTATTAACAATGGCATTACCATTTTTTTTATTATATTTTTATTTTTTACTTTACTCCATTCGATTTGTATTTGTTTATAGGCATATGTGTACATGATACATTCCAAAAATTTGGAATATTTACTGAAAAAAGTAACAATATCCATTTTTAAATTTGTGTTGAATTGGGAAATTTCAAATTTTATGTCATCACTTAAAATTTATATTATTTTGTATAATGTAGTATTTATATACGAGAGTATACGCAAATCAAATAACACTAAATTTTTATTTCCGAAAACGTATTTAGTGTATCGATAACACAAAAGGAGTATATATCTCGCCATTGAATTCATTACGTATAATAAATTTATTCGTATTATATATGTATATACTTTAGACAAATTTTATCTATATATTGTTATATTTATCTTAAAGAACAATCTGACATACGTGTAGTATTTACGAGTAAATATCGATTTTTATATACATAACATACCAGGCCAATGAAATTTTGTATGAGAGTTGTTTCACATAAGAAATGGTTTACTTTCAATTTAACTACATCATGGGCTACATCATTTACAACACCATGTTTTAAATACAACATAATCTTTCCCGAATTTCTATATATTTTTCCGAATAGTAAATGTATCCGATCAGATTCAACATTACGTAGAGATACTTGCGGTCGGCAAGATCGAAAATCATGAAAAAGCTTCATATAAATTTAAAACAATTTCAGATGTATCTTTACAAATATTTCATACTTCTAAATTAATTTTCTGAATTCTCATAGATTTTAACTAAGTTTTAAAAAAAAAAAACAAATTTAAATTCATAATGGTTAAACTAAATCGTTTGAGTGGGACAAAATCGGATTTGAATTCCGATGGGGGCGGTCCATCCAAATACATACAAATTAGCTAACCAAGACGCATCTTGCAACAGGTGTAGTATGAAAATAAAAAATTACAAAAATTTAAAATACAATTTTGCGCAGATATGTTTTTAGGGTCAACATTTTAAATATTTTCTCCCTTCAATATTTTATGTCTTTCCATAACACGCCATTAATTTCCTATAGATGATAACCGATTTGGGTTGGCCGATAGGTTAAAGATTTTAAAACCTTAAAATAAAAATCCCAAAAGTCAATCTCAAATAATAAAATCTCTAAAAACAAGAAGCTGGAAAATTAAAATCCCAAATACGAGATTCTTAACCTAATTTAAAATTGAAATTGGGGGAAAAAATGTATCTTAAAAAGTAAATTCAGAATTAGGGCGCTGAAATCACTGAAAGTGAAATCATCGATTGCCTTAACGGGTGATGAAAAATGTCTCGTTCACACATAAATGAGAAACATATCTGATTGTTGCCAAAGTTGATTTGCACCAAAACAAAGTGATGTTATGTTGTTAGCGGGATTGTAAAAGTATTGTGAACTTCTTAAAACTGACGAAAGGATAAATGATATTGCCAGTTTCTTGCGGAATTTTAACCCTCCATATTCTCCGGTTATTGCACCATCGAATTTTTATTTGCTTAGAAATCTACAAATCCATTTTAGTGGTAAACAATTTAAAACATTTGTCGAACTTAAAACTTAGGTTAGTTATTTTCCATCAAAGCCTGAAGAGTTTTACCAAAATGGTATACATATTTATAAACTTCCTGACAGATATTTGGCTTCTTTTTTGTATTGAAAAATATGCAAACACTATAAGTACATCCTAATATAGTAGAACATTTTTAAGTACTGGACGTTTTTTTCAAGTTTCAGCTCGGGCCATACAAACAACTAATTACTAAAGTATTCAACTTATCATATATTTGACACGGGAACTAAAAGTTCTCGTTTGGTATTTAATATGCCAGCACATCTATATTAGAACACTTGACAGAAGCTTTCATATTTAGTATAAAACAATTTGATTGAAGTGTAAAAATCAATTTTTTTTATTACATTGAAATTGGAAAATTTTATGCCAGAAAAACAGCATATGCGTGAAGCATTATTTTTTTAATATAATTAAAAAAACTGCTGCTGAATGAAAGTCATCATTTACTTGTCGATAGAACCTAATGGTGAGAACATTCTTTATCTGAACCAATATGCAGAGGATGGTTTTGATGCTTTAATTTTGAGATTTTTAGCGTGGAAGAAAAACAACGCTCAGGCCAACCAAAAAAAATTTAAGATGAGGAATTGAAAGCTTTTAATCGATGCAGATCCTTGCCAAACGGTTAAAGAATTTTATAAAATATTAATTGCTGATATATCCACTGTTGGAAAACATCCTACATGCAATGGGAATGTATGGAATTTGGTTACCAAATGAATTAACTTAACAGAAAGCGAAATTGCTGCTTCAAAGCTTACTACGGTGATAAAAAGTGGATTCATGGCAAGATCATTTTCCAACATAACAACGCTAGACCTCATATTGCAAGACATATCAAGGGCAGTTTACAATCATGGCTGGGATGTACATATGTATTACCCCATCCTCGCTGTATTCCTATTTCTACCTAGAGAATTAGTAATTATTTTGATTTTCCGATTGTTTACATTGAATTTTGATGAAATTTGTTAATATTAGGCAACGAACGCAGTGTACATTTTCTCTATTCCGGACCAAAGAAGATTAAAACAACTAGTAAAAAACTAATACAATTGACTAAGTTGGTAAATTGAAAGAATGATGAAAAGTTTGTCAAACATTTTTTATGATTTTTTTACCTTTGTAATGTATCACAAGTTGCCGTGATAGAAAACCTCATCAATAGTTAGTTAGAACATTATTATCATTCCAGAATTTTATCTAAAAATTATTTCAGAATCCCATTTGCATCTTACATGTCGAATTTTATCACAACCGGTTAAGAAATAGTTAAGTTGCCCTCTAATTGGTCATATTCCAGAACTTCATCTAAAAATTATTTTAGAATCCCATTTTCATCCGATATTATGTTATATTTGATCAAAATCGGTTAAGAAATAGCCGAGCTATATCGTAAATGACCATATTCCGGAACCGACCATATTCCGAAAAAATCATTTTAAAATCCCAGTTTCATCGTATAAAATATGTCGAATTTCAACATACATAATTGGTTTAGAAATAGCCAAGTTCCGTCCTTACTGGTCTTATTCCAGAATTTAAACTTTCATGCCAATGGTCATTTGGATCGCTCGCACATTTCTACACATTTCGCAGAAAATTCAATTTTCTTGAAAATCAACTGAAAATCTGCAATTGTGCTCCGATTTCGTTGATTGATAGCTCTATCAATAGGCGTTGAGACCTGTAATTACATTTCTACATATTTCGTAGAAAATTCAATTTTCTTGAAAATCAACTGAACTATAGCCCACAAATTTAGAGCCAGAAAAATCGAAAATCTGCAATTGTGCTCCGATTTCGTTGATTGATAGCTCTATCAATAGGCGTTGAAACCTGTAATTACATTTCTACACATTTCGCAGAAAATTCAATTTTCTTGAAAATCAACTGAACTATAGCCCACAAATTTAGAGCCAGAAAAATCGAAAATCTGCAATTGTGCTGCGATTTCGTTGATTGATACATCTATCAATAGGCGTTGAGACCTGTAATCGTGACGCCAACGGTCATTTGGATCGCTCGCACATTTCTACACATTTCGCAGAAAATTCAATTTTCTTGAAAATCAACTGCACTACCTATAGCCCACAAATTTAGAGCCAGAAAAATCGAAAATCTGCAATTGTGCTCCGATTTCGTTGATTGATACCTCTATCAATAGGCGTTGAGACCTGTAATCATCATGCCAATGGTCATTTGGATCGCTCGCAAATTTTTACACATTTCGCAGAAAATTCAATTTTCTTGAAAATCAACTGAACTATAGCCCACAAATTTAGAGCCAGAAAAATCGAAAATCTGCAATTGTGCTGCGATTTCGTTGATTGATACCTCTATCAATAGGCGTTGAGACCTGTAATCGTCATGCCAACGGTCATTTGGATTGCTCGCACATTTCTACACATTTCGCAGAAAATTCAATTTTCTTGAAAATCAACTGAACTGGGCTATAGCCCACAAATTCAGAGCCAGAAAAATCGAAAATCTGCAATTGTGCTGCGATTTCGTTGATTGATACATCTATCAATAGCCGTTGAGTCCTGTAATCATCATGCCAACGGTCGTTTGAATCGCTTGTACATTTCTACACATTTTGCAGAAAATTCAATTTTCTTGAAAATCAACTGAACTATAGCCCACAAATTTAGAGCCAGAAAAATCGAAAATCTGCAATTGTGCTCCGATTTCGTTGATTGATACCTCTATCAATAGGCGTTGAGACCTGTAACCGTCATGCCAACGGTCATTTGGATCGCTTGTACATTTCTACACATTTCGCAGAAAATTCAATTTTCTTGAAAATCAACTGAACTATAGCCCACAAATTCAGAGCCAGAAAAATCGAAAATCTGCAATTGTGCTCCAATTTCGTTGATTGATAGCTCTATCAATAGGCGTTGAAACCTGTAATTACATTTCTACACATTTCGTAGAAAATTCAATTTTCTTGAAAATCAACTGAACTATAGCCCACAAATTTAGAGCCAGAAAAATCGAAAATCTGCAATTGTGCTGCGATTTCGTTGATTGATACCTCTATCAAAAGGGGTTGAGACCTGTAATCGTGATGCCAACGGTCATTTGGATCGCTCGCACATTTCTACACATTTCGCAGAAAATTCAATTTTCTTGAAAATCAACTGAACTATAGCCCACAAATTTAGAGCCAGAAAAATCGAAAATCTGCAATTGTGCTCCGATTTCGTTGATTGATACTTCTATCAATAGGCGTTGAAACCTGTAATCATCATGCCAACGGTCATTTGGATCGCTGGCACATTTCTACACATTTCGCAGAAAATTCAATTTTCTTGAAAATCAACTGAACTGGGATATAGCCCACAAATTCAGAGCCAGAAAAATCGAAAATCTGCAATTGTGCTCCGATTTCGTTGATTGATACCTCTATCAATAGGGGTTGGGACCTGTAATCGTGATGCCAACGGTCATTTGGATCGCTCGCACATTTCTACACATTTCGCAGAAAATTCAATTTTCTTGAAAATCAACTGAACTATAGCCCACAAATTCAGAGCCAGAAAAATCGAAAATCTGCAAGTGTGCTGCGATTTCGTTGACTGATACCTCTATCAATAGGGGTTGGGACCTGTAATCGTGTTGCCAACGGTCATTTGGATCGCTCGCACATTTCTACACATTTCGCAGAAAATTCAATTTTCTTGAAAATCAACTGAACTATAGCCCACAACTTTAGAGCCAGAAAAATCGAAAATCTGCAATTGTGCTCCGATTTCGATGATTGATACCTCTATCAATAGGCGTTGAGACCTGTAATCATCATGCCAACGGTCGTTTGGATCGCTTGTACATTTCTACACATTTCGCAGAAAATTCAATTTTTTGAAAATCAACTGAACTATAGCCCACAAATTTAGAGCCAGAAAAATCGAAAATCTGCAATTGTGCTCCGATTTCGTTGATTGATACCTCTATCAATAGGCGTTGAGACCTGTAACCGTCATGCCAACGGTCATTTGGATCGCTTGTACATTTCTACACATTTCGTAGAAAATTCAATTTTCTTGAAAATCAACTGAACTATAGCCCACAAATTTAGAGCCAGAAAAATCGAAAATCTGCAATTGTGCTCCGATTTCGTTGATTGATAGCTCTATCAATAGGCGTTGAGACCTGTAATCATCATGCCAACGGTCATTTGGATCGCTGGCACATTTCTACACATTTCGCAGAAAATTCAATTTTCTTGAAAATCAACTGAACTATAGCCCACAAATTCAGAGCCAGAAAAATCGAAAATCTGCAATTGTGCTGCGATTTCGTTGATTGATACATCTATCAATAGGCGTTGAGACCTGTAATCATCATGCCAACGGTCGTTTGGATCGCTCGCACATTTCTACACATTTCGCAGAAAATTCAATTTTCTTGAAAAGAACTGAACTATAGCCCACAACTTTAGAGCCAGAAAAATCGAAAATCTGCAATTGTGCTGCGATTTCGTTGATTGATAGCTCTATCAATAGCCGTTGAGTCCTGTAATCATCATGCCAACGGTCGTTTGGATCGCTTGTACATTTCTACACATTTTGCAGAAAATTCAATTTTCTTGAAAATCAACTGAACTATAGCCCACAAATTTAGAGCCAGAAAAATCGAAAATCTGCAATTGTGCTCCGATTTCGTAGATTGATACCTCTATCAATAGGCGTTGAGACCTGTAACCGTCATGCCAACGGTCATTTGGATCGCTTGTACATTTCTACACATTTCGCAGAAAATTCAATTTTCTTGAAAATCAACTGAACTATAGCCCACAAATTCAGAGCCAGAAAAATCGAAAATCTGCAATTGTGCTCCAATTTCGTTGATTGATACCTCTATCAATAGGCGTTGAGACCTGTAATCGTCATGCCAACGGCCATTTGGATCG
The DNA here is from genome assembly GCA_963556165.1 of Tipula helvola. Taxonomy (NCBI): domain Eukaryota; kingdom Metazoa; phylum Arthropoda; class Insecta; order Diptera; family Tipulidae; genus Tipula; species Tipula helvola. The sequence goes on along the minus strand of OY744483.1, from coordinate 343,020,560 downwards.
CTCGCACATTTCTACGTATTTCGCAGAAAATTCAATTTTCTTGAAAATCAACTGAACTATAGCCCACAAATTCAGAGCCAGAAAAATCGAAAATCTGCAATTGTGCTCCGATTTCGTTGACTGATACCTCTATCAATAGGGGTTGAGACCTCTAATCGTCGTGCCAACGGTTATTTGGATCGCTCGTACATTTCTACACATTTCGCAGAAAATTCAATTTTCTTGAAAATCAACTGAACTATAGCCCACAAATTCAGAGCCAGAAAAATCGAAAATCTGCAATTGTGCTCCGATTTCGTTGATTGATACCTCTATCAATAGGCGTTGAGACCTGTAATCATCATGCCAACGGTCATTTGGATCGCTCGCACATTTGTAGACATTTCGCAGAAAATTCAATTTTCTTGAAAATCAACTGAACTATAGCCCACAAATTTAGAGCCAGAAAAATCGAAAATCTGCAATTGTGCTCCGATTTCGTTGATTGATAGCTCTATCAATAGGCGTTGAAACCTGTAATTACATTTCTACATATTTCGCAGAAAATTCAATTTTCTTGAAAATCAACTGAACTGTAGCCCACAAATTCAGAGCCAGAAAAATCGAAAATCTGCAATTGTGCTCCGATTTCGTTGATTGATACCTCTATCAATAGGGGTTGAGACCTGTAAATTTAAATCATTTTAGAATCGTTTTGCAAAACTAGGCATACATGCATTAAGATTTTTTCTTTTTTCAAAACATATTTTAATTAAATTATTATGTAAATAATTTTAATAGAAATGACCGGATACCCATAGTTGTAGTGAACCACTTACTTTACAATTTCAATTTAAAAATTCAGATTATCAGACAAGGCGATAAAATCGTCCAATCGCTTATTTGAAACATACATTTATGTATTTTTGAGTGAAAATATATATTTGGTTGTTATTACGAAAGTTATAATGTATGTAAGTGTTTCACCACGTTTATTCGGTAATTTGTATTAAAAATATTTAATAATTTAACAGAATAAATCCAATAAAACGAATTTTTCTTATTGCTTGCCATGTAGCGATGCCTTAAGAATACAAAAAAAAAAAAATTAGGTACAAAACAAGAACACTGATACATAGAAGGCCACAAAAATACAATTTCTATTTATTGCCCACTCATCTCAAAAGATAGCGCAATGAGACGTAGCCTATAACCTTCCCAAGGTTAAAAGGAAGCCATCAATGAAAGTTTTATTAAGATCATCAAAAACAAAAATATAAAGTTTTCAACTTTATAATATTAGTATATAGCTGCAGAATATTAACACTACTACACACAATTAAGTAAATCAACTGAAAAATTGAGTTACTGGCTTATCTGAAGGGGCTTTTGTCTTGTAGTTATAATTTATAAGTGTTGTTGCTTTAAAATTTATCAATCAAAATGTAGATTTTTTACATAATTGTGTATCAAGTATAAACAAAATTTGTTTTAATTTATAAAACGACGACAATGACATGATAAACGATGACATGATTCATTACTTTTTAAGTGTAATTTTCAGCAGATCTTTAACGATTTTAGTATTTATTTAGATGTGAAGCTATTTTAATCGTAAGAAAATAAAATTTGAAACATTTTATTAAAAGTCATAATATTCTAAAGAAAAACAAATATCAATTACATCATGAGAAACTAAGTTATATGAATAAGAATAACTCAATACAATGTGAAGTGAACAGACGTGCTCTTCAGTTCGCCATCACAAATCGAAATCCCATATTTTAGAAATTTCAGAAATTTAATCAGTATATTATGTATACTAAACCAATAATTGTTAGTTTTCGGTTTTGACTGATATAAAGAATAAAATTGGTTTGTTTTTTTTTACTAGTGGTATAAATAATTTTTCTAGTACCACAACTATTATTATTAATTTACAAATACGATGTGTCATGTTACATTTGTGAAATAAAAATTGACGACAGTTCAAGCGGAAAAATAAATGGTTAGATGAAGGGTAGCTGTAAATATGAACAAATTCAAAAATATTTCAAGTTAGCTGAGGAAGTTAGATGCAGCATAAATTGCGGTACAATTCTATGAATAAATTCGAATTGTGAGATAAACTTGAATAGGTCAAGCTAAATACCAGGGTTGCAAAAAACGTTTTTTTTTGTTTAAAAGATTTTTAGAGCAAACAAAATAAAAATATATTTAAAACAACTTTAAAACATGTTTACTATTTTAAACAATTTTAACAAATCAAGATTTTTGCAACTACAGTACAAACTCGCTTATTGACAAAATCAAAAATCTTTAAAATTGCAAAGTTTAGAAATTGAATGTGACATGACTATGATAATTGGGGTATATGGGAAACTACCTTAGTAGTGTCATTTTCACAATTTTAAAAAATTTATCGAACATGCCCAACCTATTTGGGGCTTGACCCATCCACTGTATACAAATATAGGCCAACTCACGGTAGCATTTTTGAAAAGCGCTCTTGCTAGTTAGTTATACTTTTTTATGAATAACTGCACTTTCCCAGAACACGTACTACACTTTTCGTTAATTTGTATAGCTACACTTTGTATAAAAAACTTTACACATAATATTTTGCAAAAGTTTTGATTATTGCTCAGTAAACACGGTTTTTATATCGCTACGCGTTCCGAAGACTGTCGCAAGTCCAAAAAATCCATTTTTGGTTTTATTTCATAATATGATTTATCTATTATTCCCTATGGGTTAATTCTTGAAAATTTACAAAAAATACAACAGTTTTTTAATTATTTTATAAAAATGTGTTACGGCCATTTTAGAATATATGTATGTACATATATATATAAATAATTATTTGTAATACTGTCATAAGTTTCTAATACAGTATCACATATCTATATTTTTCTATTTTTCTCCGAATTAAGATAATTTATTGAGCTGAAATGCATGTAATCTTCAAACATTACTACCACGACAAATAAATAATTATATGTATAAGTTTTCAAAATACCAATAAACCTTAATTTTATTAGCAGTTGAACTTCAATGTCGATTTCCGGAAAACTTCAAGTTTTGACAGTCTTTGGGATGCGTAGCGATATATTCTTGATATTAAGTGAATGCTTTTTTATTCGACTCAAACATGTAAATTTTTCCTTGGATGCGAATATGTTTTGAATCAGAACAGTTAGGAACTTGAAACAAAACCCTGCTTCAAGCCCATTTAAATTCCATACAATAAACGCAGGGAAGGCACACTCACGACTTTTTAACATTTATATACAAAATCATGGCAGGTATCGAAATATTCAAAAATGAATACTTCCTGTGAATATTATGTGTACCGAATGAAATTTGTGATTTGTACATGAAGAATTAAAACTAAACGGCAATATATAATCATTATTTTTCTGTACTTGTTCTATTGCACATATTGTACAGTTTTTAAATAATCGTATTCATTCAAACTTTTTGTTCATTTTACGGCGAACATTCACCTTTTCATAATCCCATTTATTATGTATGGATGTGATCTTAAGCCGCATTGGCAAACTGCTTGCCAAACCATATGTTTTTTTGCCAAATTTTTCAACAGCTATGGTAGTAATTGCTCCGTCCAGTTCTTTACCTTTCTTTTTGATGTAATATTGGGGACCTGGAAGTGTCGAGAAATCCATTTTGACGTAGGTCTCGTTGTTCATTACGAAACAAGAATCTTTTCTTTCTTTCAACCATTTGTTGTGTTTCTTTGCTCGATCGATCCCTCTATTAAATAGTTCAACGCTTCTTTTGGGGATTTTTGACTTCTTGTATGTCCGTAGATTATTTCTGGTTTTAGCTCGTTCCACAATCGATTTGGTTGTTTTGGTTTTTCTGGCCAAATCTCGCATAGACATCGAGGGATGTTTCGAAATGACTCTTACAATTTTCTGATCCAACATTTTATTTGGAGCACCTGATTTTTCTCCGGATCTGGGTTTGCGTGATACAGAAAGATTGATTTGACATTTTTTTTTACATTTGTTACCGTATTATTGGAAACACCGGCCAATTTACCAATTTTTTTATTGGTATACTCGGGATGATCATTGCACAATCTAATTATTAAATCACATTTTTCTCCTTATGATGCGTCCATTTCGAAACAAATAAAACAAATGCCCAATTTGACGTTTATTCGTTTTTTTAAATTGTTTTTCTACAAAATAACGGTACCAGTTTTTTTCTTTTGCGTAGTAACCTATGAGATAATATAAATTTGGGAATCACAAATTTCATTCGGTACACATAATAGCACTACCTATAGTTAATTTTTTAGAATTTCGGCACTGTATGAAGAAATAAAACAAGAATTTCAAGGTAAAATTTCTTCAATTTAATTTAATTAAAAAGTTAACAACAAATTCTACGTTATATTTAAACTTTATCCAAAAATGTATTTTAATGAAAAGATATTAGTAGCGAGTGCTTCCTCCTTTTGCTCGAACTACATCTTGCAGCCATCTCAAAGGCTCCATTCCTCAATAAGAGCCTGTTTAAGTCGGTTTAGAATCTCGGAAATAGGATCTCTGGAAATAATACGCCTCTCCAATATATCCTAAACATGTACTATGTTCCTATAAACATGTTTAACTTCCGTTGAACATGTTTGTGTTAAAGTAGCTAACGCAAGCAGACAAAGTTTCTACATATACATTGCCTGTATTCCACAACTAATCGGAAGCGAGCTGCATGCTAAATGTTGTGAAATGGGAAGATTTCCAACGCTGTAGAACCGTCGGATCTTGTTCTTGTATTGGGCGTTTTCAACATACTATACTATGTATTAAATGAAAATTTGATGAGTAGGTTAACTGTTGCCTACCGTTCAATTTAACATAGGACATGTGCTTGTTTGTTGATTCAATGCTTGGTTGGAATTGATATTTACCAATGACTTAAATATCTTCAGTGTACCACAATCATTACTCTCTTTTGTTCTAAATGATGTGCAATTGTGCACCACCAACCAGTTAACACACAGTTAACTTTAAAAATTTAAAAACCAAGGCTTACCGAAAAATGAAAAAGAGCAATTCGGAAATAGATAAAGTTGCATTTATCAACAACAACTCTAAATTCGACAGTTATTTTAATATCAGACATCAAAAATGTTCACGATGCTGTTAAATCTGATTCAAAATACATTTGGAAATATTTTACTTCCAAAAGTGATGTTTCCAAATGCGAGGTATTGCAACCACATCAATGATCCCAAAATTGTTTGAAGTGCTTGTATGTAAAATTTTTAAATTTATAATCCCGCTTTAGCAGGTTGGTACAGTATACACCGACTTCAGCAAAGCACTGGAAAGCCTGTATTCCTTTAGCTTTTTAACTGATTTTGGGTTTTACTCATAACTTTTATGATATATCACAATTTATCGAAATTGGTGGACGTAAATCATATCTATTAAAAGCTTCAATTGGAGTTCCTCAAGGGTCACATGTAGGCCCTTGGGTTTTCATGATATTTATTGATCAATGTTATTGTCAACTCATCGGTTCCTCTGCTGATGGTCTTCAAAGTCATTGCCAATCCACACGATGTAATTTTACTACAAGGTGACATTGATAGAGAAATAGCGAATGGTGTAACGCCAATCAATCAACTCCACTTTAATTTTAAGAAATGCAAAATTATGTCTTTTTACCGGAAGAAATCACCTATAATTATGGACTTAACTATCAATGTCAGCAAAAACAACACGGTGGGTGAGATAAAAAACTTAGGCATAAGGTTTTCTGAAAATATGTCATTTAACAAATACATGGATTTAATTATTGCCAAGTTCTATTTTATGTTTGGCTTTAAACGACGATGTACCACAGAAATAATGGATCAAAGGACATTGTTTATATTATACTTCAGCTACGTTACATCTCATCTGGAAAATGTAGTTCAACTATGGTTTATATCTTAGTTAAATTAACTATTTTATCTTTACGCTACTTAAAATAAATCTATGGCTTTCCTGTGCATCTATTGAGACGTTGACCCGTACTTTTATAATGAAATTGGTAAAAGTTGTAGATCAGCCCAAAGAACGCTTTTATACCCAATCGGTTTTAATGTCTGCCGAATCATATTTTAATTAATTAAATGGTTGGTCAGTGCCAAGAATCGGCTTTTGCTTTGAAGTTGAACTGTAAAATAAATCAAAAACTAACGAACTATTATAATTAACCCATGATGAATCAGTGTAAATAATGACTGTAATATTTTAAAATTGTAATTGGATTTTACAAGTGCACACTTAACAGATTTAAAATTAATCTTTAAACTGATCCCTCAATTTACCGTGGTGTGCTGTTGCAGGCAGGTGGAAACAACATGAGAAATAAAACATATAGATATATAGATTTACACAAGCGCGCGCAGTTAATGATCATTTGTTTGGTATCTTATCGGTATGTTCATCATGCTATAAAAGCAACTACAAGAAATGGGGAATATACTAAGATGACAAATTCACATAACCAGAAAAGTTAAAACTGTTGAAGGCGTTTTAATTTGAATAATTTTTCATTGTTCATTTTCTACACACAAAAAAATAAAAGGTCACCACAACACCGAATCGGTGTTACATAGTGTCCCACCGATCGGATATTTATAATTTGAATCCAATCGGATATTATAATAAAAATGGCATAAAATACATTTGGATAAAAACTTTTACACCGCATAAAACCCAAACAGGAACATTCATCTTTAGGAAAACACCTAGAGGTGCATTTTATTAAATCCAAAAGGAGTTTTTATAAAAATTTATCTTTTCGGATAGATAAAAATATTTATCCGTTGATGCGTATTTAATTTTATAAAATTCAGTTGGAGAAAAATAAAATACTTTTTCGGATAAAAAATCAATTAACACAGCACATTTTTTGAGTGTATGGTTTATATCCCATTGGTATTTTATTTTAATGTATGTATATGATTTTAATATGTTCCGAAGATTGTAAGAGAATTGAATCTTCTCATCAGGCCGCTGCGACTAGACTGATTGTATCACAATTTAAATTCTATTATACAGAAGGAATATGCAGGTTGCTTTAGCGAATTTAACTAATACAGCCAAATTCTCTTACAATTTTACTTTTTCATAAAAACTCCAAACGGTGTAAATATTTACTCCGATAGAACGAAAATAATCTCTGGGAAGGAGCTTTTAAAAAAATCCGCTGTTGACAACTTTTGCGTTTACTCCGAACGGTGCAAAAGTATACTGTTCGATCCTTTTGGATATTTTAAAATTTGTACCCGATCTTGCGGAGTTAATATGGTACTATTGGATAAAAAATAAAGTTTTTTTCGGATAAAATACCATTCACACCGCAATATTTTTTTGTGTGTAATATGTACGAATACGTAACATCGCTTGCTTTTAAAAAGAACAACATGATATTTTAAACACTCGTTTAAATCAAACAGTATTATTTAAAACACGCTTAAAACATTCGTTTTCTAAAATAATACCGTTGAAGAAGATACATATACATATGAGACATTAAGTTCTGGTTGGAAGACAAATTGTACCTACATTGAAAAAGAACGAAAAATAAAAAGTACCATAGGTACCTTAAATTTGTATGACGCAAAACTGTCGTTTTTAATATTAGGGGTACCCATAAGTAATCAATTATTTCAAAGTAAAACACAAATATGAGCCAAAATATTTTTTATTATTTTTCAATCAATAACACATTCACCATCATTATCCAAAACCTTTTGTTGTATGTTTGGACATCGTTCACATTTCGAAAATTGATCTAAATAAATGATAATCCGATGGCACGATGTCAGGCGAATATGGCGGATGCGGTAAAACTTCCCAGTCAAACTGTTTAATTTTATTTTGTGTTTGTTTAGCTGCATGAGGTCTGGCATTGTCGTGTTGCAAAATCACATGTTTTCTTTTGACAAAAGCCGGCCGTTTTTTCACTAATTTATTACGTAGACCGTAGACGTTTTAATTGTTGGCAATAAACATCAGCTGTAACTGTTCCGCCCGGTTTTGGTAGCTCAAAATGATTTTTTCCAGTCCAGTCCTACCAAACGCACAATAAGACCTTTCAGTGTCAGATCCGGTTTAGGTGTAGGTATAGCTCGTTGTTTTGGAGAAAGCCACTGACTAAAGCATTTCAAAGTGCTGTACAGCACCCATTTCTCATCGCCGGTCACAATTCTGTTAAGAAATTGATCCCTTTGTTGCCTAGTTAATGACGATGTGCAAATGGTTCGCCGCTGGTCTTTGTTTTAAGTCGACAATTGAAGTGGAACTCAAATACCTAGTCGGGATACTTTTCCAATTACATGGAGCTGTCTTTGCACTGTCGACCAGGTGACCCGAAGTGTGTCGGCTATTTCTTGTATGCTCAGTTTTGGATCCGATTCACCCACTGATCGCAAAGCATCATTATCAAATTTAGAGGGTGTCTCACTTCAAACATTATCCAATAGGTCAAAATCACCATTAGCGAATTTCTTAAACCAACGCTGATACTTATTGACCTTCAAAACATCACCGTAGATATCACAAATATTTGTTGTTGCAGTTGTTGCATTATATCCCGATCGAAATTGAAACAGCATACAATGACTTTTATGTTCTTCTGAAGGTTCATTAGCCGCCATTTTCTTTTTGCAAAACTGTAATTTTTGTTATTGTTGAAAATAATCAGTCCACAGTACAATTTGTCATATGCTACATTAAAACACGTCTTAACTGCGCAGCGAATGAAACGACACTGAATGGGAATTTTCCTATTGAAATAATTGATTACTTATGGGTACTCCTAATATAAACAATTTAAATCACTGTCTTTTGTTAGTTGTAATATGACTTTGTATGAATTCGGTTTCTTCATTAGGTATAATTATGTAACATGTGAGTCAGTTTATTTAATCATTCGACGTGCGAACACGACAGAAGAAAAACTGAGGCGCTGGTGTTCTATGATTCGAAAGAGACCATAACGTAGTGCAGGCAGAAGAAAACCTGTATAAAGCGCTTGGAGGAGCCTTAGTAACAGCTCGAATTTGCCAAAGGTGGTTTGAAAATTTTATTCGGGTCACTTTTCTTTGAAAGATGAACTGAGATCAAATGTGTTAATAGTGAAGATGTGGACTTCTCAGGCTCGGAATTCATCAGATGTTCAAATCATAATAAATAAAACAAGAAAAAAAAATCATTCTATCTAAGTATTTAATTTAACAAACGTCTGAACTTTGCCTTACCATCTATCTAATAATAATTTAGTGAAAAACACAAAAATTTTCGAATTTATAATAATTAAAAGGAATTTAGGAATTTAAGATTTTAAAAATGTAAAATATTATTATGTTTTTTTTTTAGTACGTACAACTCCTTTCCGACGTTCCTTTTTTTATCTGAAGGCGTTCTTAGCGAAGCAAAATGCTTTTATGGTTTATTTTAATTTTATGATTGTAATACATTTATCATAACAAACCGTTAATTGAATCTAAATAAATTGGGGTATTACTTTTATTATGATTTATCATAAGAACCTAAATATATAATTACCACCTATGTATTTATGTGTATGAATATAAGTTTCGAGTCATAAAAAGTTACATGGTTATTGTGTAACATAACCGAAAAATAGTGAAAACAGATTATTTTGGGATAATAATTTGCATATAAATTTCAACTTTTATTTTATAAATTCTTTTTTTTTTTAATCCTAAATAGGTAAATACATATTATATTGTACATTTTTGTGCGAGAAATATTTTTAATTTTATTTGTGTACTAATTTTTTCTCTTTTATATAAATTCAGGAAATTTTTTGTTTATTTAAAATACAAAAAAAAAATCCCCTCTATTTATTTTTGCCAGTGCACCAACCACCACCGTATTTTTTTAATTAAAAAACTTTATATATGTATATAAAATTAGGTATTCTTATCGTAACTTTTGTAGAGAGTGGAAGTATTTTTTGGATTTGTGATTTAAAAATAAAAAAAATTAAAAAAATAAAAAATCTGTGAAAAACAATTGAATTTATCCTGCATAAGGATAATTAGCGTGAACTATTTTATGTTAAAATTATTGAACTTGTAGTGTAGCTAGCGTGTGACTTATTGGTAGAATATTATGAAATTATCATAAGACACACGCGGCTATATTATGCGTTCACAAGCAAACATTTATTTTTTTGTTCACCACGCATTTAATAATACATTGTACATGGTCTTTCGAAACCGAAAGCGATGTGCTTGATAATTTTTATATCTGGCAATTTTCCAAATCTGATTCACGGATTAAATAAATACATATTCCATTTTTGTATATGATTGTATTTTTGGTTTGTAAGCTGAATGGTTGATCTTTAATTTATATTATGTTTCCAAAAAATATATTTATGTAATATTTATACATAATATAAACATATAACTCACAGATATTTAGTTATTGCCTGGCAATTTAATAGAATATTATTAAAAGTTAATAGTTTGAAATGTACGTAATATTATAATATTTACATATAAGTGGTTAATATATCATATCATTGTATGTACCTTAAACTGGTTTGCTAAAACGCAAAATTCTGTATAATTTATCGAATTTTCTCATCCTCTAAAGCAATCGCCGAAATTTAATATATAAATTTGAGTATGTATATTGATTTTTGAACTTTTTTTTCCGAAAAATCGAGCTTTTACTCCTTCACACGTCATATGTGAACACTATATGTTGTACATTATATATTATGTTCTGTGCATATGGAGAAAGGAAAACTTTATTAATTTTTTTTTTTAGTCCTTTACGATATTTACATTTTTCGGTAAAATAATTACAAAAACGTGACAAATGTAGAAAATTTTAAATAAAAATCAACAAAAATTAACATGAATTCTGAACAAAAAAAAAATTGTATATTTACACGTGTAAATTGATGATAAAACTAAATTTAATTTTTATTCATATCCATTTCAGATCGTAAATTTGTTTTGAATTTGTGTTTTTAATTAAACATAGGCTAATTTCGAAAAATCCTCTGTATACATTTATGAGTATATCTTGGAATCTTTGACAAATATTTTCTCGTTTTACGAGTATGTATAACCTTTTTGAGCAAAACACTTTCAAAGGGATATACAATTTTCATGTAGTTTTATATTTGAATTTGTTTTATTAGATATCATCTATTGTGGGTATTAACCTTTCTTTCGTATATGTACTAGTCTTTAACGTATATTTGTACTAGAAATTGTTTAGTGTATAGCGGCTATATGCTATAGTTTTATTCAAACAAGTACATTTAAGTAATAAGAGAGCAAATATTTTAAATTTTAATGAACAACACAATATAGGATCAATTTTATCGGTAACATTTATTTTTTTGTATACATCTTTCAAAATTACATGGTATTTTTATCTGTGCCATTGTCAAGAAATTTATATGTAGGACCGATTTTTTTCCAGCAATACATAGTTATAAATATTTATGTTATTATGGAAGATAATAAATATGAGTAAGTATTTACATTTTGTTGGTTAGTTATTTTTTATGCTTCAGGCCTGTTGAAGTAAATGTTATAACATTTTTCTGTGCCATTTTGTTTAAAGCGGTGGGACACAAAAAATAATGTTAATCACGAAAGTCGTTACATCAAGATTCGTTTTTGTTAACTCTAAAGCAATAACAATTTTTCTTAAATTCTTAAATATTAAGAATAAAGTTCTTTCAAATTCTTTTCAATGTTATTTCAAAATAATCAAGAGACAGATTTTAAATGTATCGTCGCTACCATCTCAAACTATCGAATGTGAAATTTTTTTTTATATATTCGCTACTTAGCTCTAGAATTGGGCAAGCCGCAAGATACAGTGGCAAATATTCGATTTTTTAGCTTTAACATAAACGTAGATAATGAAATGAGAATGTTTAGACGATGTATACAGCGCATGATGTATCTTCCTCGTTTCATACCCATTTGCCTATGAAAATAACAACACTCCAATATAGTTTATGGGCAAAGAGGTAAAAAACGAGAAAATCGATCATGCAATGTATACATCATTGAAACAGGCCCAATGGTTGTATACTTGTTATATAATTATTTATCTATGAACGAAATTGACCAGTCAAATATTTAACTCTTCAGTTAAAATGTTCATGTAAAAAGAAATAAAATTAGCCTACATTGAATTTGTATTATGGTACAAACTGCAATATCTTAAAAAAAGAAAGAAAATATTATTTAACTGGAGATTGTTTCTTTTTTATTTGAAATCGAGCATTTATACTAATGAGCTACTAGCCAAATAAAACCAATAGAAGTGCAGTCTAATGCATAATTACCACTTGTTATACTTATTTGAATATGCTTGGGGCCATTGGGTGAATAGATTTTATTAAGAGATTAATAAAAATAAAAAATTTGAAAAATTTCAAAATCCGAAATTTTTGGCTTGCACCCTTCTAGAAACTACAGAAACACAATCCTATAAACAAAGTCTTCCAAAATACACCCTTAACTTTAGCCGAAATAAATGATTGCACTTTTAAAGTGCATTAAGGCCATAGCAAAATAAATATGGCCTTCTTATTTCATGGCACCGAATAATAGTGGTAGATTGAGAGATGAAATCAAAATGAGGTGATTGTCTTGGATTTCGTTCAGTTTTTTTGACGATTGCTCTTATCAGAGGCTTGTGGTTGTGTAAATGATAAAGCCCCGGCCGCCGACAAAATATCGAAAATATTTGATTGGCAGATATATTGCGAGTAGTTTCCTATCGAATGCTGTGTATTTCTTTTTGGCATCCGATAAAGTTTTCGAAAACAATCCCAGTGTCTCCCAAGATCCTTCGTTTTATTGTTGCAGAACTGTGCAAAAGGCAGTATGTATTTGATACATTAGTAGTGATGCTGAATTTTGTGTCATACATGGGAATGTGCAAGTAAAGTTACTCTCGACAATTCATTTTTTAACTGAGTAAATGCATTCCAGCATTCTTCAGGCATATTGAGTAGTGCAGCTATATTTGATCGACCGATTGGGCAGATATATAAGAGTTGTTCATGCCATAAAGTCTAGATATTTGACAATTTCATCACCATCAAATCGACCGCTTTCCAATAATTCTTGAAAAATAAAATCACAACCAAATATTTAATAACTTACCGACTATAATCAGCGAACAGTTAAAATTAAAGCATTTCCATAGAGGCAGAACTCGGGCTTCTAGATGCTTCTAACGAACCCTATCGACTTAAAACTACAATATTGTAACGTTCCAATGAGATCAATTGGATAAAACACAAGAAAAACCAGAATTTTCATAGTTATTGCTGTCATCCCCACGCGAATCAACGGTGGGCATAGAATAGCCAGCGAATTTGTTTTCAACTTTCATATTCATCATTAAAAGTTTTTGAAATAGGACACAGATTAGGTTAAAAATTTGGCCACTCATTTGGCCGAAAGGAAGAAGAATTGAAATAAATTATAATCAATGTTAAACAGCAAAAGTAGTTTGGATGATTTTGAACAAAGAATCAAAACGGTTCCCAAATTTAAAGCGTTTTGTTATTCCATCAAATAACATAAATTTAGGTTTTGTAAATATTTTAAAGTATGAATATACTAATTCAGTTTGCGCCTTTATGTTGAAGTATTTTTTTTTTTTTTTTAATATTGACGTTTCCAATTGATTGCATTTTAGAAAAATGGTTTTTAACATTTTTAATGGGTTTTCTATTTCCTTTAAATTTCCATAAATTTATGATTTAAGTTTCTCTATAATGTTAACCGTACAACATATTAGTACACGATTATAAATATGTGTCTTGCTGTGTGATGTTTTACTAAATATGTATTAGGTAATTTATGTACATTTGTACCAAACGTTATACCTTGCTAAATTTTAATTTTATTAATATTTTTAATGAAGTATTAAATTATATTTTAATTTAAATTTTAAATTTAAATGTACGTTTACATTATAAAGCAAAAGCACACAAGGTACATACATACATATACACATAATTTTTTGATTCCAATAAAAGTTATTTTTTGGGGATATGTTGTTTGGCTCAACTTTTGTATAATAAAACTCAGATTTTATTTTTTAAACAGATTTTTTTTTTGTTGTTGATAAATCATTTATAAATATAAAATAAAGAAAGGGTAAAAATAAATTAAAAATTCATGAAGTTGAATAAAAAGTATTAAATTATAAATATTTAGGATAAATTTTATAAAAGGAAAGTAAAACAAAAAATTATAAGATAACTTAAGGTATGTAATTCATGATGGAATACTGAACAAACATAGCACTGTATTTTGTAACAAGCTTCGTGCGTGATGTAAGTATTTTTAGTTCTTCACATTATATTTCAGTAAAAGAGAAACTAAATGGTCCACAACATTTTTTATTTATCTAAATCGTATGTACGTATCGAGATATACCTACATATACCAGGAGGTACATGTTTATCGTAATAAACTTGATAAGTTTATTTTTTACCATAAAGTAAATTGCATGTAGGTGAAATTTTTCAATAACGACATTGGTATTTCTGATATGTCGATTCCCTTTTTTACCCAATTTTATAGCATTATATAAGAAGTATAATTTATCCGTTTGAGAAGTTACCCAAGGATAAAGAGTAAAGACCAATTCGGTTAACATTGATTATTATAAAAATTTATTGTATTATTTGCTTTGTTGGGCCTTAACACAAATATATACTCGTATTTATATTTATATAAATTTATGTATATTTATATAATATACCAAATTTATAGTTTTGCCTAATACATACTAATAATAACATTTTCTAAATCTGGGGTGGTCAGTATGGTGAATGATGTTTTTTTTTTTTTTTTTTTTTTTTGTTGCCTTATTGATTTTTACGAAGTGGCCTTTGTTACCCAAGACCACATCGTAAAAAGATTTTATAAATAATTAATCACTGTGTGATAAGAATTACGTTTAGTTATAATTGGAAGATTTGACCTTTATATATTAAACAAGTGGAAAACTATTACGGTTGAAATGTTTATAATAAAATAACTTTATTTATTAAAATATTTAGTTAGGATGGCTTTCTAGTATAAATCTAAAAAAATATCTCGAAATCAGAATATTTTCAATCTGTAAAAAATCCTAACCTCTTCCAAAGCAAAAATACTCTAGCTGTGTTTTCACAGATTAATTTCATAAAGTTTAATTACCTGAAAATATTTCATCTAACTTTTTATTATATTTTGGTAAATTATTTTTGATATACTTATCACAAGGTAAAATGTTTAATTAGTCCATCAATAGGACATTGAAATTTTTGACACAGATTAATTTCTGTAATCTGGATGAATAAATTTTGTTTCGTTTCTGGATGCCCAATTTTACAATAGTAAAAAATACAAGATAACTAAGGTTTGAGTATGAAAAATGGTTCCTTAAAATATGTATTCCATTACAACATTTATTACGCTCAATAAATGTGTTAGCAACCATGATTAAATTATTTTCTTGAAAACTTAAATTCCGACTACATCTTTCGTAGTGTATTTTTAACGTCCCTATCTCAACTCAGAAGCTAAAGCAAGAATGACGCGCGGCTACATGGCTATGCCCCATAGTTTTGGTGATTCATATCACTATTATTAATCACATGATGAAAATTCCATTTGTATTTTGCCTCCCTCTCTATTGGAGTTCAGACTAAAAAAATAAGATTCTGGCATCCCACCAAAATTTTACTTTAAAATTTATAGCCTTTTTTTTAGATTTTGACATCCTGTTAAGGATAAAAACTGAATCCGATAAACAGTAATCCGAATACCAAAAATATACAATATAATTTCCTCTTTCTATATAATCAGAACTGTTTCAAATTAGCATAAAAATAATAAGAACAGATAAAACACTATATATAGATATATATGTATACCACCTGGGTATATAAAGTTATATGATTGATTCGGTTTTATTCCACAAATTGTGTTGCTATATACAGCTTGACCTATAAAACATAGATATATGCATTACATATGATGATATGCAATTGTTATTATTCAAATCCATAAAATTGAATGGAATTCTTCAAAAATCAATATCAAACTAAAATATGATACATAAAAAAAATATTTCATTATTATTATTATGTATGTATGTATTATTGACAAAAATAAGTAGATTACGCATATTTACACATAATAGTAGTTTGATTGATAACGTTTAATTGCATATATAGGTTCATTTATAGGCGGCAATACATACAAGGTATTCCATAAATTTAAAGTAAAACTACACTTTTTTAATTAAATCAAATTACAATCGACTTTTATTCAAATTCTATTGAAATATACCAATTTTATTTCATATTGATGACAATTTTAATAAAATCTAGTGGAATAAATTTATTCTCAATGTTAAATGAGACAACGTTTCACACTTGAAACAGCACATGCAAATTAATTGGTCGTTAATTGTTTTTATAAGGAATTCCCTTTAAAATCAATCAGGTTCTAATAGATTAGGTAACAAATGAAAATTTACTACTAACTACTTAGTTAAGACCGTTTCTTAAGGAAAGATATACAATTTTTATAATTGTAGTGAGTTTAAATTTGTGCTGAAATTTGATCATTTTGGCAAAGCATATGCAACTAGTTTTTACCGTCGTGAAATTTAGATGTAAAATGGACGTTAAAGGTATATTATGGTTCAGTTCAAGCGAAAACAAAGTCCTAAATCTGCGCAACTTGCTAGTAGAAATTAGAAACAAAGCAACGAGGTTTGAACAAGTTTTCCAGTTTAAAGGTCACGGCTCCCGGTACATAACAAATTGTGAAAACGTACGACTAAGGAAACCAGTAAACTAAAAAACTAAAAAAAATTTCACAAAAACTGCTAGACTCAAATAAATCACTAATAGAAATATAACTTTTACTAAAAACCAAAATGTATTCAACTAGTGTTTTCTTACCTGAGGAGCTTCCACACACCAGATGGAAATTAAGCTCAAACGACTATAAATGAATTTGTTTACCAGAAACATTCTAAATTCATTGAAATGTAGATGCGCACTGTCTATGCGCATAGTATAGCCAAGCAACTATATACTGTGCCATTTGTATGGCGAGAAAAGTACTTTTGAGATCATGGAGGAACGATTTAAGCACCGGTACGACTTAGGCAACTTTCCCCCTATAGCTCTCCTATTAAAATGTTGTAAAACAATACAATTAGCTTGCTTTGAATTTGTATTATGAAACAAACTGCAATTTAATAAAAGAAAAGTAGAAATATTATTTAACTGACACTATTGACACTTTTTTGTGAAACCAGGCATTAGTGAAACATTTCGACCAAGCCGGTAAACGGTACTAGGTATGACACATACCAGCTTAAAAATCAAAAGGAACTTCACAGTTGTGAAATTGAGAGGTGCATAGATTGATTGATTGATTAGAATGTACGACCAAGCCTATGCATGACTCCCGGATGACACCGGGCCCTCTGTACACCCTTTACACATAACAAAACCGAAGGAAAGGAAAGTTATGTTAGTAACAAAACATCAATCCGGTTCCAGACACCTAAGTAGTTGATAGTTAGTAAATTTGTTAGTAGTATATTTTTAGTCAATTATTTAGCACATGACAACACAATTCCAAGTTCATTTACTGCTTAAGTTGCTGGAAAGCTGTTTCCGGTTCTTCAAAAATTTCCTAAATTAAAAATCTGTATTAATCCTTTATAATAACTATTCTAAAATTAATTAAGTAAAAATTTAATTCTCTGAAATAAATTATAAATTAATCTTTACGTACTACAAATAAATTAACATACATAAATAGTTCGATAACAATAATTTAACCAACTCCTTAATCACTTGGAAAACCCGTTTATTTCATTGATGTATTGTGATTTCTCTAAATTTTGTCATTCTTTCAAAATAACTGCTCTAAGGTCCACGACATTATCGTATTGTTGATTTTCAGCATAAACTTCTCCCCAAATTTGCTCCGTCGGATTTATATTCGGTGAACGCCAATCTAAAACAGTAACACATTTAGTATGGAACCTTGACATCTTCTCGTTATTGTGAATCCTAGCGTTGTCTTGTTGGAAAATCTATTTTTTTGTACGAAATCTGAGTTGGAATGGTATTAAACTACACTGGAGAATATCTCTATACTCGTTTCTGTTAATTCTCATCAAAGCGAACTGAATTTCAAGTATACCCTAAAAGTGCATGAAATTGACCATTAAACTTCCACCATCAAAATTTCTCTTTGAAAAGTATTAAGGTTCTTCAAGCAGATCCCGCCAATATCAAAATTATTATTTTTTCGAAAATAGTGCAACTTGCCAAATTGTAGGTACTTACCAAATACCAATCAGTATTCATATTGTTTTCTACAAAGAGCATACGTGCATCAATATGACGTTGTAAGCTGCGAGGTTCTGTTTGTAATTTTGAATGGACTATGTGTTCATTTCGGTTTAGCACTCTCCAACTGTTTTAACCGAAACTGTTTTTTTTTGTAGTAAAGTGCTGCCGAAGCTTTGGAGCTCATTGAGGAATTGCTCTCTTTATTGATTATGCGCCTTTGACCAATATTTAACAACTCCTGTTTTCGTCCAGTGCGTTAACTTTTTTCCTTATTTCTCTTAATCTTTTAAAAAAGCTTGTAGTTACCATAAAACAAAGGAATTCCTGTATGGTCGGTAGTTTAACGTTGGGACTCTTCTTATTAATGCCTTGATAAGTGTTTGCGTTCCTAACTATTTCTCGGCGTTGAATTCTTCTTCATTAGCATTCGCCATAATTTTTTGATTGCTGCTGAAGGCATGTATCTGTGCCCTGTCTTAATTTGAGCTCACTATAAATCTTGCTAAACCTGTCAGCTTCGCCGTACTGTGACATACTGCTAAAAGTTTGCTTTAAGGTTTTAGCTTTTGCTAGTTGGAGCTTTCGGCGTTTTGCTTGCTCTACGGATTCTAACTTAACGTTCGCTCGTTTTTGTATTCCACGATATTCATTTTCGTCTTCATTTTCATCTATTATGTAAGAGGAAACATCGGCTGTTTCTCATTGCAATCGTGCCGTGACACCCTGTCAGACTTTTCCCCTGTAGTCATGCATCTTATTTTCTCTTTTTTGGGATTTTTTATCTATGCTTAAAGGGTGGTAGTTCATTTAGTTTTCTTACTATGTATACGACGGTTTTTGCTCTGTGCATAAAAATTAAAGAAAACATCATGAAAGAAAGTACATAATTAGTATAGCGAAATTTAAGAGTTGCTAAGCGTTAGGAGGATTCTGACAAAATTTTAAAATTTAGTTTTAGATATTCTAGGATAACACTACTTCACATTTCTTTAATATTTGATAGATTTCTGAATACATGATTAGATATAACTGAGCTGAAATGAGGAGCGTAACTGTTTCTACTCAATTCAACAACGTCAAACAAAAAATATTCTTTTAGGCACGATTCAATCCATTATTTCTACAAAATGTCGATATAATTTATTATACGAGTATTTATTAAATTCTAATTTATTTATTCTTATTTATTTGATGAGCGAGGATCTCCCCGTTAATTATGAAAGGGTTATCGAATGAACGTTATTTAAATAGTTTATTTTTAATGAAATTCCTCCTCCACCACTATACATACACACCCACATTCATTGATTATTATAACATTAATTATTGTGTAAACTTAAGTTTTTCTTCTTTTTTGGTTTGGAATCTAGATAATTTTACCTTAAACTACTAAATATATTCGGCATAAGAAATTGATATGGGTTGGATATAGGATTGAAACTTAATATAAATAAAATATTAGAGATAAAGTTGTGTACATTTTTTGTAAATTTACCACTATTCAAACAAAATTTCTTTACAATGTGGAATTTATAAAGAATTTAAAAATAATGGATTTTTGATATCCTTCTGCTTCTGATGGAATTTGTAAGTTTAAAACGATTTTTGTTCAAAGGTATTTCAAATGTTTCATTTAAAATTTCTTGCATATTACATATGTCATTTTCGTTTAATTTGATTTCTTTATTCCATCATATATCACAAAAAATAATTTAATTTCTTATATCATTTGGCATATGGGCCGCCTGAAGCATTACGTTGCTTTTTGGTTGTTATAATTATTCCAAAATTACTAATCTTCTTTTTCATATTAATTTACTTTCAGACGTTTCGACATGGATTTCCACATTCACCGACAGCACTCGCTTACGATCCAGTTCAGAAACTTTTAGCAATTGGTGATAAGAGTGGTTCACTAAGAATGTATCCTTTTTGAGCAAATATATTATACAACATTATTGTGGTACAGGTTTGGCTTGAAATATATTTTAAATTAATTTTATGTGTATAGTACAGAGATGGACAAAAAATTAGCAGCTTGCACAAAGTCTATATCTCAACCTATAAACGGGAAACTCGGGAACGATTTAGACAATTTTGTTACAAAGCTAGAAATTTGATAGAAGTGTTGCTTGAAAGTTTGCCTCACCGTCTAGAAACTGGGCTTCCGATCAAAATATTAATAAAACTTTTACTAAAAATTAAAATGAAGTAATTTTTCGCAACTTTGTTAATTCTGTGACCATCAACATTTTAAAAACTCGAATTTAATACAAACTCAACTGTATGTATTTGATTGTTTTTATCTCGCAAACTCTTATGTGCTTATTCGTTGGCAAAATATAATTGTTTTTATTCACTTTACTTTATTATTAGAATTCAGTCTAAAATAGAATTAGAAGCGAATTGAAACCAAATGATATTTAATATTTTTCGAGAAAATGGAATTTTTTAATCAAACAGCAAATGTTTCAATTTTTCCAGAAAAAATTAAACCATGTCGAATATCAAAGCACAAAAATGTGTATATGGTACTAGGAGGATACTGAAAAAAAAAATAATTAAACCAAAAATAAAAAATGAAACTTTATTCTATCTTTCATTGTATTATAGAATATTTCGTATACAATTTGTTGCTGTGAACATAATGTAAATAATATGTACCATGTAATTTACAGAGCGAAATAAAAATGAGTTAAAATTAATTAACCCAAATAAAATATTAAAATTAATTGTAACATTGATTACAAACAAAACGTTGCGAAGCTTCAATGATTTCAGTGTGGGGAGCTTAACGATATTACCATCCTATACCTATAGCGTAAACAAATTATTTATTTCTTGTTTATTGTTTTGATAACTACTATTAAGTATTCACAAATCATTTACTCGAGCAGCATGTTAAAATAAATTCCAAATGTTTATCAATTAGCAAGATTATTGACGCCTACAAAATTAATATATTTAATTATTCAACAAAAGCAATCAATATTTATTTATAAAATATGTATGTTGGAAAATTTGGCTTAGAATTCTTTTTGTAGGCCCTCTTAACAAAAATTGCAATTCAACGTACGTAAATTTTTTGGCATGAAATTTTAGCCGTTTCTCATAATATTAAAAAAACTAGAATCATCAATCAAATAATCGGTTGATAAATGATAGTTTATATTTTATAATGTAAAATTAATTCTACATACTATATAATATTATGTTTATGTATACTAGTATCGTATTCAGTAAAAACTAAAAAATTATATCGATTTTTTATAAAACCAAATTATTATGATATCATAAAAAATTAATTTTTTTTA
This sequence comes from Tipula helvola, assembly GCA_963556165.1. Lineage (NCBI taxonomy): Eukaryota > Metazoa > Arthropoda > Insecta > Diptera > Tipulidae > Tipula > Tipula helvola. The sequence goes on along the minus strand of OY744483.1, from coordinate 342,998,835 downwards.
ATCGTTACTTCTTACTCTGTATAATTAAGCATATATTTTTAGTGGTAATAAAATGAAAAGTGGTTAAAGCGTATTTATGTACACAATGTACATCTTTTTTGATACGTATTAATTATTTATTAATAATAAATTATATATTATGTTATATAAATGTACACATTTTTATGTATATCTTTTCTAAGAAAGAGAATGACCTACTTTTTGGTCCATTTTCGTATAACCCTACATATCTTTATAATATTCATTTGTCAATTTGTTTTCGAAGTAGAATTTTTCAGTTATAAGCATTAATCTGTCTGATACGTGTTCGAAAGCTGATGACCTTGGCATTTTTCTAAATAACATTTAATATTATTAGTGAGTCGTTGTTTTGTACACAAAATACAATTTTTTTCTGATGAGATTGTGTCATTTCACAAATTCTTTGTTCGAAAAATATTTGTGTAGTTGAGCGTACATATATCGATAAGCGAAAGAAATTAATTAAAGACGACAGTATCGTAATACGTTTTTTTAATCATAATATACTAACCAGTTTTCTCCAGTGAAATACACAATTTGGTCAATATTTCATACTACCTTAGGCAACTTTAACTCAATATTCACTACGGATTATAATTCTAAGATAAAACAACCATATTCAGCGAGGCTTTCAGGAAACAAAAAAGAAATTGAGGTATCATAATGTTACCAATAAAAAACCTATGGTTATAATTCAGCTCTTTAGTTCGATGTTTGATCAATAACAAAGCATTTGTTTGGGGCAGTAAGCAAACGATGTAAGTAACCTACTCATAGTTATTTAGGCTTAACGGAGTTAAAATTATTGTAGTATAGCCATAATTACAGTACTACAAAACTTTTTGAAGAAAATCGTCATTTCTATTAAAAAAGTGCTACAAATTCCAAGAGGAAGATTCGCCAGTTCATCTTTTAGCCAACCAATTTTGACCAACTTTTTCAAGCAGAATGAACCACCTCAAGTTCGCTCGATTTTACAAGAGTTTAATCCTAAACGCTTCTAAAACCTGTAATATTCAGAAAAACTATCTGCGAAGCGCTTAAAGAAAGCAAGAGGAGCGGTCATTCCAAAGGGTTGGTATCTTTATGAGGAGAGGGGATACCGCCCCAAATCCCCGCTTTTACGATTTTTTGAAATTCTAACATTCGTAGGGATTGGTGCATTTTTGAAAAATTTATGTTTTTTAATAATTATTCACATACTAAAATAGAGAAATCCCCAAAGCCGCTTAGCATTGGACCCTTTGCGCAAGGATGATAGGAAAACGTCAGAAAAATTTCAAAGATAGTTAGATTTGTAAAAATATTTACGTTTGTATTTCACATACTAAAATAAAAAACTCCCCAAACCCGCTTAGCATTGGTCCGCGCAAGGATGACATTTTTTCGTTCGGGAATATGATGGTATCCCCATTCCGAAACATATTATGCTGTAATTCATCGTTACAGTAAAACACAAATTGCCCTTAACTTTTAGTCGAGGAATCGAGTGTCAGCAGCAGTTAAAGAATTTCCTTACCAAGCAACAGTCGGTTTCGGTCTCTAATTAATTTTTTTTTTGTTAGAATCCTCTTTAAGCCTTAACCGACTACATGAACTTGTATTCAAAAAAAAAAATTTTAAAAACATAAAAGGAACTAAAGCTTATGGGAATCGAAATCTTAATTCTCAAAATCTTACTTTTATCAATATCTTATTTTTTGACGAATCTTTCTTTCTTGAAATCTAAAATTTCGATACGGTAATATTTCCCGTGTTTTGAATTTTATTTTACCTTAAATTAAAATCCCCCTTCAACAAAAGGAGGCGGCCCTTCGTTTTCCCCATGAAAATCCCCATTTTTCAAGAAAGAAAGATTATTGAAAAAGTAAGATTTTGAAAATTAAGATTTTGTAAAGTAAGATCTAGAACCCAACCCCTAAATTATAGTTTCTTTATTTAATGACTCAACAAATAATAGAAAGTATAATTTAGTTTTTTTTTACGACGTAACTCAAAGGAAATAACAACGGGTAATTAAAGGAAGCTATTTAGAAATAACGTACTAATCTAAAAACAGATTAAAATGAAAAATATTTGACCAAATTTTGAAAAGAAAGCCGAAACCAGAGCTTATCATAAGAGAATTTCAATTCACTCATTATAAAAAGTATCTACGATTTTGGCTATAACGTTGGACAAACTAACACGCCTGGGTTATAAAGGGCGCGACAGGCAGTCTTAAAACGTTCCATATTGATACACTTAAAAATTGCAACTCGTAAACGGTACCTATACTTCAAAAGAACGCCTTGGCGGTTGATACTGAAAGATTTACGCTATTAACATGGGGTAGAATTGTATTTGTAGGGTTTTTTAGTTTTAATGTATTTTAACGTTTGCTTGATCCATATAAATTTCGAAAACTCCTTTTACATAAAATTTCCAAATTTTGGTTTGTTCTTAATTTTTTGGTTCTTTGCTTTATCAAATTTTAAACTATGTAAGCCGAGTTACATATTTCTTGAAGAAAAATTAAAAATATTTGGAAAAAACCATAAAATATGTGCTAAAACATAAAATAAATGGAAATATGTAAAAATTTGATTATGCAAAAATATTTAAAAATATGTGTTAACATAATAAGAGCTCATTCGCTTTTATTTGTTCTAAAACGAACAAATATCCCGCAAATTTTTTGTTTGGATTTTCCAAAAAAAACATTTCTTATCTAAGAAGCCATATGTCTATAATGTGGTGTGAAAGGATTTTAGAGCAGAGTTATTTTTTATTTTGAGATGTCTTATCAAACAAAGGTAGGATAAATTCAGTCGGTAAGTTAGTTATTGCCTAAGGAATAGAAGATAAAAGTTGCTAAATTAAATTTTCATCAATAACATATATGTATGTACAAACGTATGTATGTTACAGAATATTTACCACCACCCGTGTTTTATTATGTCACACCTTCTGCACTCCTGTGACTAAGCTAGTTGTCTAATTTAAATTTATTATTAATTGTCTCGCTTCTATACTGCCGCTCCTAATCAGTTTTAAAATTTTCAAAATTTAATAAATTAAAAGGTAAAAATAATTTAATAAGATTGTGAAACTCGACAGAAATTCTTAAAATGTTTTACAAATTTAAATTATATATATATTAAATTTGACACCTAGAAAAAATGTACGAGTGGCACAATTTTTCACAATGTTTTAAGTGTGTGCGACAATTTTGACACAATTCTCCTCTACACTAAATCCTATAAGGCAAACAAAAAAAAAAAAAATGTTTACTTGTTGTACTTACTAAATTCATTTCCATAAAAAGAAAAATTAAACAAATCATTTTTATTTATTTTCATTTTTTCTGATTTTTACTATTTATTTTTTATATTAAATAAATGAAAATAAAAGTAAACGAAAATAATCTAATTAATGATGGTAATATTACAAAAAATTGCTTTAATTATTATTTTAATTATTAATCAATGTCGAAATTTTAAATTGGGGTGTCGCAACATAAAATTCGCAGATATCGTTTTTTTTTCTAATATAGGTGGGGCCATTTTTGGATTATATTTTTGATCCATTCTGTTTATATTTATATAAAAAACAAATTTAAATTAATCGATTTCCATAACCACATAACTTAAAAAAATATATATATATTTTTCTTTATCACTACCCCACTTCACCACCCTTCAGCGCAATTATTATGGTAAAGTAAACTTCGATAATTTTTTTATTAGATTTCAGATCAAAATGAAGATTTTATATTTTATCAAGAAATTTATTTAAAGTATGTGTACGTATTTTATGTATTTTTTATTATTACTTTTTTTTTGGTTGGTTGGTTTTTCACTTTTTGTATTGAAAATATTTAATAAAAAAAAAAAAAATATATATTTAGAGGAAAACTTTACGTATTTGTACATATAAATATTAATAAAATGATTTATCACTTGGTCCCCATAATATTTTTATATTTTGTCTGCATTTACCAAACAAAAAAATTTTATCGTTTTTTTTATTATATTTGTTCCTGAAAGGATTATTTATATTTTCTGTTGTTTCATATAATGTACTCATATGTACACGTTTATATTATATATCACATATGTATAAAATATAAATAAATAAAAATAAAAATATATAAAAAAAGGAATGTTAATTAAATTTCATATTATTTCCATTTTCCTGAATTTTCACATATCCGAGAGCACAAAAAAAATGTACATACATATGTATATATTTCTTATATTATTGTTTTAAAATGTAATATTTAAAATTTTGTTAAAATAAAAGTAATATTAATATAATTAAATACCCCGCGGTGTCGAAAAGAAAAAAAATCTGTTTTGTTTAGTTGTGATAATGATCCGTGTACATTGTATAAGTATCATAATATTTTTGAACATAAAATAAATGACATTTGTATGTCTTTTATTTGTGCTTGTGTAGTTTATATACGGTATTCCACTTGTACATAAAGTTGTTTGGCTCTTAAAACAAAATTCTTATATTTATTATATTGTACAAAAATAACTCTTCTACTAACTCTGAAGATATATGTTTATTTTGTTTTTCTCGTACTATAAACAATAATTAAAGAAATTGAGAGTTATCAAAACATGTAAGATTATAGAGACAAAATAACGGTTGTAAACTGTCTTAATAAGTTTCCTGTTAATAATTTTGTTTTAATTTAGAAGTTGTGTTTAAATACTAATACATAGTTTAATTAGTTTTCTCTTTTTGTTTTATATGAGTCGTTAAACGGTACACAGGTAAACTAGGGACCGACTTGTAGTTTAATTTTGCAAAAATCCTTAAAATGTCTGAGTTAATTAACTCTTCCTGTTTGGTAGGATTTTAAACGGAATTAACAACCAAGGTGTTAAACCATTTCCGAGTTTCCAAATCCTACTATAATCAGTAATTCCTGACCACGGAACGTTGAGAGACTTGTAAATCACTCATTTGCGACTACTCTTTATACCCTTGGTAATACCACTTTGATATCCAGCGTTAATAAGCATTTAAAAATTAGTAGTTTTTGATAGAAACTCAAAGTTCTACTCTCTACTCTCGATATTTTCAACCAAAAATTAATCTGCTAAAAATTTTAAATTTTCAGCATTAAATCTAAAAAGATGGGTAGCTATTCCTGAATATGATACAAATTCGAATTTATAAAATTTGTGTTATCAGAAAGGAGCGAATCTGCTTCAATTCTGTTTCAAGTCAAATACAAATATTATACATTCGAATTTATATCATATTCAGGCATAGCCCCCCCTGTTTACGTTTGGTTATATCTATTTTCCGGCTTTCACAGTAATTTTCGTTTATCGATTTTTTAACAAATCCCACTATTCTGATCAAAATATATTTGGAAGCTAAACTCAATTCTCCGTTTACATAACCTGGTAAATCATTAAATATTTATTCACTACCTCATCAAGTAAATACTAAAATTTTGTATACAACTGCTTATAAACACAAATTTCAAAAACTAAAGTAAAAGCATTTACTAACAGCAAGGCATAAAGTTTTCATTTCGTTTTTTGTTGTAGGACAGTAGTACCACTATTGATGATTTTATTTGATATCTTCGATTATTCTATCATATTCGATTTTGTTTTTAATAATTTTTTATTAATTTTTTATATTTATTAAAATCACGAAAAAAAATCCACAAGCCAAACACCAAAATTAATATTTTGAAGTTATTGTTGTAAGTTTTTATTGAAATTGTGACAATGTTTATAGTTTTTCAAACATTTTGAAATTTTTAGCTTAAAGGCCGGAATGAAACGAATCTTACATATGACTTTATTCGAACAAACGATTTTTCTTAGAAATTTTTAAAATATGAAAATGTTTGCCACTTTCGAGAAACTCTCAGGCGTGATTTACGGGGGGAAAACTTTAGTGTTACAAAAAGTAAATCCACTGGTTCAGACGTCAACGGGCCAATTGGTCGCGAATAGAGAAGAGTTGTCATTTCTTTGAATGCATTTAGGCTACTATTTCATCGATTTATCGATTTTTCTACTTTTCTCTAGTAAAATTTAGATGCTAAATCAGACAAATGAAAGTTGTTTACTGTCTTTTAGTTGATGTTGAACATTGGATTCCATTGAATACCATGTTTATAGGTTATGTTGATTTTTTTTTGCAAACTCTTAAATCGACATTAATATTTTTTTATCTGGTGTTTCTGGTAAAAATAATTTTACAACAATTAACCAAATCCAGATTTTTAAAATAAACTCGTGAAATACACACAAGTCTTACCAAATCAGTTACTTATTAAATGTTCCCAACTGTATTCAACCTTATATGACTGCTTTTCTGATATCTTATAAAGTTATACAATAATTATTTCGGTCATACATATAAGTATGTACAATAAACAAATATTTTCTTGTTCCTAATTATTTAAAAACTTTTTATTATTCGAACATATCAAATTTTCCTTAATTTATGAAAAAAAAATATTAATAAAATATAGACTTGGAAGACCAGGTGTAGACGTTCATATAAAGCATGAAGGTGACTCAGCATGTGCAGTTACACATATTGATTTTTTAGTTAATGAGGGAGCATTAGTGTCAGCTACGGCTGATGATACATTACATTTATGGAATTTTAGGCAAAAAAATCCTCAAGTTGTGCAAAGTCTAAAATTTACCAGGGAACGGTATAACATTTTCATATTAAACGTGTACAATTTTATAAAATCTTTTATGTTTTACCATTTCTAGGGTAACCTGTATATTTCTTCCGGTTGCTAGCAAATGGCTTTATATTGGAACAGATAAAGGAAATGTTCATGTAGTACATATTGAGTCATTCACCCTCAGTGGATATATAATCAATTGGAACAAAGCAATTGAAGTGTAAGTGTAAATAATTTTAAATTTTATAATAAAGCATCAACAATTTTGGTTGACCTTTTCAGTTTTAGTTAGGGCAAATGAAAGTTTAATTATATACAAATTTATGATTTTCTCATTTTCTACATTATAAAATTCTTAATTTCGAGATTTTTAGTGATGACTAAAAAACCAACAAAATATAGGGATGTGTGAAGGTATCATGTTATTTAAATATATCAAAGTGATATTGTGATTCTATAATAAAATATAAATGAATTTACTGTATGTTGTTTACCTAAAGTATACATATTTTGTAATAAAAATAAAATATGACATTACCTTGAAGAATTCATTAAACACCTTTTTTATGGAAGCTTTAATAATAAATTGAGGGAAAATAAAACATAAAATTTCGTGGGTAAAACGAGTAAAAGTAAATTTTTATTATTTTAGCAGGTGCAGTTTAGGAAATTTAAATATTAAATATTTATCTGATAAGTTTTGATTATTTGAAAATTTGAAGAAAGTACGAAAGTTTTCATCTTATTTTTATTTTTTTAATCGAAATAATTTGGTGTATTCCGCACGAAAAACTTTTTAATTATAATAAAAATAAGTATGTTTGTGTGTGTGTGTGTGTGTGTGTGTGTGTGTGTGTGTGTGTGTGTGTGTGTGTGTGTGTGTGTGTGTGTGTGTGTGTGTGTGTGTGTGTGTGTGTGTGTGTGTGTGTGTGTGTGTGTGTGTAAGTATATAATATGTATTCGTTTTTATCGATTTGAATTTTTATTTGTTTGCGCGCTCAAAAAATATTCTAAACGTATAATTTCCATTTTTATGTACAATAACTTATTTACTTAGAAGAGGCAATCTGATACGAATCATTAATAAAACATTGGGCTTTTGAAAAACGTCTCGCTTATGAATAGCTTTAGGAAATGTTTAGTAACTTTTACCCATTCTCTTCATAAAATCAATAGAGCTTTTAAATTTAATTAGTACACAGTTTCTTAATGCCTGGTCGTCTAGGACTAAAACCGCCATTGCGTTATCGATTAATTTTTTAAAAAAATCGTAATTATAATTAAGGTAATATATGTACTAGTAGCAAGCATTTCAATTTATTTGTGAAATAAAAGCGTAAATATGTATATGTACAGACACAAAATACAATGCAATGTCTCCTCCCAGATAATTAATTTCGAGTAATTACTTCAGATTACCTAAAGACTAAAGCATTTTTATATTACGTGTATATTATGGTATTCGGGGAGAAAGTGGGGATGCTTTACTTTATTCTATAAATAATATAATAAGAAGGGGGACATAATAATAATTATTATTTTGCCTTTTAAAGATACTAGAGGTTTTGCTCATTTAATTTATTTGATATATTTTATGGTATACATGTATTCAAATGGTTGTGATTATTTTCAGCAGAAAATTATAAAAATAATTTCTTTTGTGTGTGCTATTTTACATGTGACAAAAGAATTCTACCATTTTTTCATTGTTTGACAGTACAACTTTTTTTTTTTAATAAATATTACAGCATTTATGATAATTATATTAGAACTTTATAATAAGTAAAGATATGAACGTAAACACAAAAGAATGATAATCAAATATCTTTAGATTAAAATGTAAAACGCTAATCGTATATATCGCCCGGTACTGTTACTGTGAAAGGAAATTAAAGGATCTTTTTAAGAAATTTCCTCTTTAATTTTTGTTTTTAGACTTAATACAAAACATCCAGGCTGTGTAGTTCATCTAAGCGATAATCCTTTAGATGCGAATAAGCTTTTAATAGCATATGAAACGGGGCTAGTTACACTGTGGGACCTAAGGCAAAAATTAGCCGAAATACGGTGGCAATCGCACGAACCATTAAAATCGGTCACATGGCACCACGAAGGAAAACATTTTATCACATCACATTCAGATGGTTCACTGTGTACATGGCCATTACGACCAAGCCCAAAGCCTCAGTCACACTCATATCCGCATGCAAAGACAACAAAAGAAGGAAAACTTGAACAATGTAAACCAATTCATAAGGTTGAATTGAAAACATCAAAGAATGGGTAAGGATTTTATTATTTTTTAATTTACAACATTTCGAGATTAAATTTTTAGCGTAAATATTGTATAAGGGTTTGTATAAACTGAACGATATTGTAAAATTTACAGTGAAACGTATACAATATTTTCTGGAGGTTTATCAATGGAAAAAGGAGGAAAATCACCATGCATTACGGTACTACAAGGTAAAGCAACAACAGTATTAGAGATGGAACATTCGGTCGTAGATTTTATAACGATATGTGAAAGTCCGTGGGCAAGTGACATGCAGGAGCCAAATGCAATAGCCGTATTACTACAAAATGACTTAGTTGTAATTGATTTATTATCACCTGGCTTCCCATGTTTTGAATCGCCATATCCTATGGACCTACATGAATCTCCAGTTACCTGTTGTAGCTATTTAGCAGATTGTCCATCGGATTTAGTACCTGCATTTTACTCAGTTGGTCGTAGTGCATCGTCTAGGCGAGTAGGTATATCGGATCGTGAATGGCCTATAACGGGTGGTGAATCATCAATAGCGTCATGCAGTTATTTCGAAATTATTATAACTGGTCATCAAGATGGTTCGATAAAATTTTGGGACGCTAGTGCAGGCTCACTTCAAGTATTATATAAATTAAAAACAGCAAAAATATTTGAAAAAACTCATTCAAGATCATTAGATGGTTCAGACGAGGATCCTCTAGCAATACAATTAATTTCGTTGTGTCCTGAATCAAGAAGACTGTGTGTGGCCGGTTCAAGCGGTCATGTGATACTTTTCAAATTTAGAAAAACCGAAAGTTCATCAGAAATTTTGGTAATACCGCCAGTATATTATCACAGTTTGTACGGTTTAATTATACATTATTCATTTAGGTCCTAGAAATTCCAATTAGCTATGAAAATTTTGATGATGGTGAAACTAGTCCAGAATGCGAATTTATTCCAAGGTCACTGCCAAAACAAACCGACTCAATTGAAAATGAAAAAAAGGTCAGAAATTAAAGTGGTGTGTTTAATTAATATTCTCAAATTTAATAGAAAATTTATTATTTCGATATAGAATGATGGTTTATTAAAGGTACGGCAAGGTCCACAAAGAAAACCACCTGGATTTCAAGCGCAATTAGTATGCATAACACCATATACTAATGGAATCCATCCGGGTCAAATAACATCCCTAACTATAAATTCCAGTTATGGATTGTAAGACTAGTTTTAATTTAATTAATATACATATTTGTTTATATTTGTTTTTTATTATTTCATATTTAGGATGGCATACGGAACCGAATTTGGACTTGTTATTGTAGATATAATTCAAAAACTTTGTATATTAAATGTAGCAAGTCCAGATTTATATGGAGCCCAAGATCCATATTCTAGAGTGCCAAAAAGTCCAAAACGTTCCGAAAATATCCCAAATAAAGATGAGCAAGCCCGATCGCCCAGTATAGATCAGGTAAGAAGAAATTTTTTCAATTTAATTGTACAAACACAATTTATAATGTCAAATAGGTAAATAAAAAATGTTTAGTAGAATAGAATATTCAAAGAAGAAAAAAACTTAATTTAAAATTTTCTTTCAAGAAGAAAGTTTTTTTTTACAAAAGCAAAATTGAAAAAATATTAATATTTTTTTTTTGAAAGAATTTAGGGTTTTTCCATTTTTTATATGTTTTTATTGGATAATTAATTTTTATTTTGTTTTTACGTTAAGTTTTTCAAATTCTAATTTAATTTATTTATTTCGTTTTTATTCGTTATGGAAAATAATTTCATTATTTTTATATATATTTTTTTAAACAAAAACAAAGTAATAAAAAGAAATTAAAAGTCATAGCATACCAGAAGAAGAACTCAGTATAAATTTTAAATTTGCTCGCAAAAAATCCCCGAATAATTGAAAGTTTTCCTTATATACAAATAGAAAAAGCCAGGGATTTTTGTTTTGTTCTGTAAATTGATACAGAATCTTGTTTTCGTTTACATTTTTTTGTAGTTTTGATTTAATTTTTATTTTATTATTTGCTCGAAAAAAAACAATTATTTTGAACCAATACTAAATCCGGTAATGATAAATTATTAATTTTATATAGTGAGAAATTATTGCACCGTTATTTAATTTGCATTTTTTATTTTTATAATAATAATTAATTTAATTTAATTTGTTTGCTTTGTTTTATTAAAAAATATAAAAGAGTATAAATTTAGAGAGTATGAGCTGCACAAAGTTTTAAACAGAATTTTTATTTTTATTATTTTGTACAAAAAAATTAAAAAAAAAATTCGAATTATATTCAACTTTGTGCGTTATAATATTTTTTGATAAGTTGAATTTGAATTTGATCATAAAACGGTTAGCTTTTTTTACGCAATACATATTTAATAATTTAATTCATATAGTAATTATTATATATAATATATAAAATGGAAAATTATAGTAAAACATAAAAATCACTTTAGTTACCTGAATTATCGAGTAGTCCTCAAAAAGTATGCACGTATTCATTACCTCAAGATACAATGTCATATCCCACAACATCTTCACGACCACCTTCTCCAGCAGTAGAAGCACTAGAATCACATAGTCCTGTTGATGAACAAATGATAACGCCTGAAGAGCTAGCAAAAATTAAGTCAGCGCAAAATCGCCGTAAATCATCATCATGGAAAGGTTTTAAAAGGCAGTTGAGCAAAGTTGATTTGAAGTTAAAAAAAACTTTTGGTGATAGTGGTGGTAATGCTACTATTAATATTGGAGGCGGAATTAATAATATGACACCACAAGTAGTAAATGAAAAACCGAGTAATTCAATATTTTATACTTCAGGTGTTGAAAGAACACCTTTGTCGCCCGTAGCTGTATCCCCGGATACCGCATCAAATTCAACGCCAACCGATACCGAACAAGATAAATCGGAATATTTAGAAGAGCTCGAAAAGGATATATTAAAAAGTTTAGAAGATGTAGGCACGGCAACAACCAGCACCGCAGACGAAAGTGAATTAAATATTGAAAGTCTCACTGAAATGCAACAAAATAGTAATTCGGATGCAGAAGAGGATTCCGAACCAACATCAAATTCAACGTTTTATATAAAAAAAGTGGATTTTGTCGAAGAACCGATAGTTAGATCATCGTTACCTGTAAACGAAGGTGGTTTTATGTCACGACCATCAAATTTACCTCTTTCCGATAATTTAAATGATCGTCCACCGAATCCACCACCCCGGACAAAACGGAAAGAGAAACGCGATCAACGTTTATTATCCGTACCAAATATAAAATATGGTAAACCTGAGGTGAAAGATTTGAGACGAAGATCAACCAAAACTGATCAATCATCATTTTCCGGAAATTTTATAAAATTACCCTTTATGAGTAAGTATCAACAAAAAACGAGATGTGCTGAAATTATTGTGATAATATTATTATTAATAAAAATGAACTTACATATTATAAAAATGAGAAACAAAAATTTAAAATTTAAAACTACATTAATTATAAGTCCACTCACGGTGCCAAAAAGTTAAAATTACATATATAGATTTTTTCTTTTTACGTTTTTTTTTTTTTTACTAATAATTCAATGAAATCAAATATACAACCTTTAAAAACCAGAACTCACCATTCCCATAACTAATTATTTATTTTTATAATATAATTTTTGAAACAAAATGAATTGCAATATATAATTTTTTTTAAATTTTAGTAGATTTGATTTTTTTTTTATCAAGCCGACCAAAAATTTTGATTAAACTTAGATTATGCAACATACTTATATAAAACGTAGACAAAACTTTAGAATTTTTTTAAAAATTTAATTAAATTTTGTTTTTATCTTTAAAAATTTTAATAATTATGGGGACATGTTAAAATTCTTTATATATATATTAAATATAATTTTTTTTTTCCAATTTGACAAAATTAGTGCGAATGTGCATATTTTTTTTTAAAATATATAATAATTAAATTTTACAGTAGATTAAAAAATATTTTTTTTAATTAAATTTTCTTTTACGTTAATTTTTAATGCGTTTTAAAGTATATAATTTGTACATATTAATTAAAAATGTGTACATTTATTATTTTTGGATATAATTATGCTAATTATTACATATATAAAAAATTACGAACATATAATTTTTTATTCAATCCACAATTAATTCTGTCAGGATATTATTTACATAATAAGAGTGTGTGTGTGTGTGGCCGTTAGAATAAAAGAGTTAAATAAACAAACTTATATTCTGGCATTTCATTTGTGCTCAAAAGAGTAAGCTTTGATAGGGTTTGTCCCGTTGTAATTCTTGCTAACATTTTTTGAAATGCTTCTTGATCAATTTATTATCATCTCGTGTTATTTATACTTACATTTATACAAGAAATTGTTTTTGCATTTGTTGTGGGTTGGAAAAGAAAAGGATTTGAAATAGGTTTAGTTTGTTCCGGCTTTACTTTTTTTGGTATTTACCATAAATCTTGATTATATACATTATATACTTTGTTATAGGTTTCATTTGAGTTACAAATATTCAATTAACTAATACACATGTATATTCTAATTAATACAAAACAAGTTTTAGAAGTTGAAATCATAATAATATTAAAGGAAACTTTATAATAATAGCAATTGCTGTCATAACATTTAATTAATTGACTAAAATAAAAGTAAAATGCTCATAGTTCACGTGCCTAAATGTCAATTTAATGATTTTGTTTAATTTATGTTGTTTAAATATTTTTTGTTGCAATTGGTAACATTATTTAATATTACCATTTTATTATTATTATTATTCGCTTCTGGTAATGGTTTGACTTTAAAAGAAAAGAAGAAAAAGGAAAGAATCCTTAAAACAATTAAATCACAGCAGGATATTGATTTTAATTTTTATTTTATTTAATTAATTTTATTTTGTTTATATAATTTTTTTATACTTTTTTTTTTTTTTTTTTTTTTTTTTGTAATATAATATATCAAAAACAAATTAGACAACAGCATAGTGCATAAAATTAGATTAAAAACAACACGTAAATTTTATAAAACAATTTTTATTTGAATATCACTTTTCCAAATTTTGTTTTTGGATAATAAAGCAAAATTATAAAAAATAAAAAATTCAGATACAAATAATAAGGCTAAATTCTTTGTGGTATCGCACAATATTAGAACAAAATATTTAATGAAATGAGAAAAATTTAAATAAATAAAAAATTTTGGTAGCGAACATAAAAAAATATTTTTCACATTTTATTTTACTTTAGTATTTAAGTTTTTTCTTTTTAAAAAAGCCTTTTTTTATTAAATTTTATAAAATAAACTTTTCTTAGTTATACAATTTTGTACATCGACTCGGAAGTTTTTTTTATTCATGTTACGTTTTTTATCAAAATGTTTTAATTTTTTTTGTCTTTCGAAAAGAATGTGTTTGTATTTTTATGTTGAACAATATAATATATAACAGTATATTAATCACATTTGAAATGATTAAACTTGCACTTATATTTGTTTGTTTAGTTGTAAACATATAATTTAACGCAAAATTTATAACTGAATATAATAAATACTAAACATGCCAGATATTTCATTGCCGACCATCATCATTTTTAAAATAATTATGTCACTCTAAACTATGATTAATTTTATATCAAATTTAGTAAAAGAAGCAAACAGTTAAGAAATGGCTTTATACTATAAATAATAAAAAAACATACACAATAAAAAATGGAGGCGTTATGGAATATATTGGATAATTTTTGTGCCTCACATTTTTGTCCATTAATATTTTTGATGTTGGTGGTCCGTTTGAAATACAAGTCAGCACTTATTTGGTGTTATGTTCATAAGTTGATTAGAAAAATATTTGAGAGATTTTAATTTTTTTTAAAATAATTAAACAAACATTTTTGTCGTGTTGTTAATCAACTACAATATATATTAATTAAACTTGATTTGAAAACATTTTGGAGCATTACATACAAACATACACATTTAAGTAATGAATTATGATTAAAATTATGTAGTGATTTAAAGAAAATAGATAAAATAAGTGCAAAAACTGAATTATGGAAAGACTTCTAACAATTCTAAATTCATAAAATAGTTCATAATTATTTTTATTTTTGTGTTTTCATTTATATTTTTCAAATCCATTTTTATCTAGGATGAGTCCGAATCGGATGATCAAAACTGCCTTAAATTACTTTTCGGGGAATTTTTTGGTAATAATTAGAATCTTGAACTAGAAAAAAAAACGTAAAACCTAGTATTTGTGTTTTTTTTTTATTATATATAAGTACATTGCAATAATACAAACTATAATATATAGTTGGCTTTATAATAATATTTTATTAACGAAAATAACATGCTCAGTCAAATAATATAAATTATCTAAGCTATACAATTTGATGGCGTTTCCTTTTTGCTATATTTAGTTTAGTTGAAGCATTTATGAAAAAAATTGATATAAAAGGAAGCGGCAAACAATTGTTTATAATATATAAATTGATGTATATATTATAAAGTAAATAATAAACACTAACAGAGACTGGAATTTTTATTAAAATTGTACAAAAACATTGTTAAATTTATTTTAAATAATTTACTTGATTTTGATCATCTTAGTAATATTAAAATTTTAATATTATTCGTCTAGTAGACTATTCTAATAACTCTAAACTAAACTCAGGCTTTAAATTTAAATTAAATTAAACTTAATAAAATAAAATAAAATTGAGTGCCTTACAATTTTCATCTGATCATTTATTATTGAAGCAAGTCGATGTGCAGTAATTGTAGAATTATTTATTTTACATTTCGTATTAGATTTTATTTTAATTATTTTGAATATTATTTTATTTGAGTTGAAAAATTTCCCTACAGACCATAACTTAAATAAGAAAAAAAAATGAGTTTTTTTTTAATGTTTTTTGAACCAATGCGATTTTTGGACTGGATTTTGATTTCTCAATTGCGTTAAAAATTCTGTTCGACATTTTACATAGTAACCAAATAAAAAATTGTTTTCATTATGATCTTGAACATACATATTAAATAATCATAATATGAAAAAAAAAAAGAAATGTAAAATAATTAAGAATTAAAACAAAACCAAACAAAAATTATTTAATCCCAGATGAACGGATTATGCGGAACATCATCAACAACAGAACGTAATATGGTTAATTATGGTGGTACAACTGGCGTTGGAAGTCCAAACCGCCGTGGTGGCAGCGGTGTTAGTATAGTTGGTGGTTGTGCACTAACGTCCAGCACAGGGCCTGACTCTGTCAGAAAGTCTAGGTCACAAGGTGGGAAGAAATTACAAAAATGTCTATCAACAGCATCATATGGGGAGGAGAATTCATTTAGTCGATTACAGATGACACCATTGTCGCAAAATCTTCTAATGACGCGACAATATTGCAGTTTTGGTAGTACCACGTCCAATAAACTAATTTTTTTTGCAAATCATAACGTTTTTCATTCGAATTTTTTGATTTGGTTTAAATTTTAGTTCTCTTTTTAGTTTTTCTTTAAACGGTACATTCAATAATTAACGCGTTTAATTATAGTATTCCCCTAAACAGGCAGACGTCTATTTATTATCTCCATACATTGAGGTTTATGTCGGCGGGGCAGAAACATTTTTAGATCATAATTTGTTTTTTTTGTATTCGCCGCAAGCTTTATAAAAATTCCACTCGCATTAGCGGTTTTTTTTTTATATTAGAATATTATAGAATATATTTAGAGTAATAGAACAGTTTTATTTTATCTAATTTTTACGTATCATACATAATATTATTTTTTCCAAATCAACGATTTAAAAAAAATTAGTAAATACATTTTTATTATATATTATATCTAATTAATTAATTTTTTTTTTCATTTATTTTTCAAAATCTCATTTAAATATATAAAATAAAATAATGAATTGGAATTTCAATTAAAAATAAAAATATTTTAAAATCATTATTAAAAAAAAAATATATATATATATATATATATATATATATATATAAATCACATGATTTCAGATCGAAGTCAAACGATAGGTAAATTGTTATTTTTCAAAAAAAAAAAAAAAAAAAATTTTTGAACGCATTTTGAATCGCATTTAGCAAATTTTCCATTTTCTATTTTGATTTTTGTTTGTCCTATACTATTTTATTTTTTTTTTACAATTCTATTTCTATGCCGTAGATAAAATTATATTTTCTGGATATTTGTTGTTTTAAATAATTGGTTAAAATCTTAAAAAGTATTTTGCAAGTATTTTTTACAAAAACAATTTTAGCATTTTTTGTGCTGCATTAATTAATTAAACAGATGATATATTAAAAATTATAAATGATGATGCAACTTAGAACTAAACAAAAAAATTAATAAATTTCAAGAAATTTTCAAAATTCAAATTCTACAATCACACAATTATGTTTTATTAAGTTTTTTAATTATTGCAATTTGCAAAAGTATTTAACTATCACACAAAATATATTATATTTAAAGTACGTAGTAAACACCTTTTATTATTAATATATGTATAATATATAAATATATTAACATAATGTATATTTAAATATTATGTAAATCGTATAAATATGTAGGGTAGTAATGGTAATTTATATTGAGTAAGACATACAATTTCACGATATATACATATATGTACCTATATAAAATACAAAAAATAATTATAATAAAATATAACATTTGATTTCATGTATAACACAGTAGATAATTAACGTTGCATGCCGTAAAAATATATTTAAAGAAAATTTTAATTCTAAACAAATTGTTAAAATGTCATTAACACAAAATAAATCAATAAATAATTTAATGCCGTAAAAAATAAAATATAAATTATAATCTTCGAATAGTTGGCGAAAATATATAAATTTAGACTTCTGATTGTAAGGACAAGCAAATTAATTGATTAGGCCAGTTTTATGAAAATGTCGTAAACTTGAGATATAGTTTGCTCACATTTTCTGTAGGAAAATATACTTTAAGAACAAGGTCACATGGCCTCAATATAATACAAATCTCATTTCGAATTTGATTACTATTTAATAGGAATTTAATCAAATTTCCTTTTCGAGATTTACTCGAAGTGAAATAGTTTAATGAAACGAAAGTTCGCTTAATGTTTTGAACTGTTCGACAAATTTTGTGTGTCATTTATTATATTGTGAAAATTTGTAATCATATTACTTTAAAACTGATTAGATCGTCACCATCTCGTACAATTTCATCCAGACGTTCTTCACTTTTATCGCTTTTGAATTCTGGTAGGTTATTATTATTTTTTTTTAAACATCGCCAAATTGTATGAGAAATAGTATGTTGGATTTATTTCGATTGAACTAACAATCAGATTTGTTAAACAAAAATAGTTTTTCGTTTATTAAATTTCCAATTTTCACCTAATGAATTTATCGATGTGGTGCAAACTTCTCAAAAAGTTTTATTTTTTATTTTTTTCAAATGCCACAAACAGTTCATATTTAGGCTAAACTACAATGTGTAAACGAATAAAATTAAAAATACTCGTACATAGAGATATAACTTTTTATTATACATCGTACGTGGAAATATATATAAAGCCATACCAGTGAATTGGAAACTAAATCAATATTTATAATTTTAATTAGTTTTGGTTTTTAATTGTATAATGCAGTTGATTATATTCCAATTCATATCAAGTGAAAATTATATAGTATATTTACCGTATGTTTCCTGAATTTATGACTTATTATTTGTTTTTTTTTGTTTTTAATCAAAGTTTTACTGCTAATTTCATTATCTCATTCCCTTCATAAAATATGATTTGTTTTATTATTTACTTAGCGTAGTAGATTTTTTCATAATTTTTAGTTTTAGATTTTTGTTATATGTTCTTATCATGGTTGTGTAAACAACTCCTTGTGATGTGGTACTATCTAAAACTCTCTCTCTCTCTCTCTGTCTCTCTTATTTTTTTTTAATATATATATATATATTAAATCAATCTTTCAACTAATTTAAAAATTAATTAGCAAAATATTAAATATACATTATTCAAAAAAAATTCTCTATTATTAAAACAAAACTGTATATTTTACGAAATGTTGAAATGTGCAGTGGTTTTATAAATATATAAATAAATTAAAACACTAAAATTATATTAAAATAACAGAAATCTGCTCTCTTAAAATTCTTTCATTTTACATACATAAATATATTAAAAAAAAAAGTAACCAAGTAAAATAATTGTTCATGTGTTAAATGTTTAAACGACAAAAATATATTCCCCCTGTGTGTTTAGCTATCTTACAACAACAAAAATTTATATTATACTAGTAAAATTAATACATATTTACTTAATCATAATATTTGAAATTAAATAAAATAAAATAATAATTATTCAACTCCAATTTAAAATTTAATTTCTAATATTTTGATTATTAAATTACAAAAAAAGTCTTTTTTAATTTTTGTTTAAGTCCTTAATCACTTTTCAATCTTAACACAAATACAAAAAAATACATCCCGTCTAAAATATCTCCTTGTTCTATATATTATTTATTATACAATATTTAATTTATTATTTTTTTTTTTTATAGTTTATTTTATTTATTTTGTTAAAACTATAATAATAATAATAATAATATATATATAATATATAATGATAAATAAAATTTTTAAATTAATTAATCTAAAATTTTTAATTCAAATGAGCATGCATTTTTGCCTTTGATTAAATGTTATATTTAAATAATAATAAATGGATTCTTTTGATGATTTAAAAACAAGAAAATGCAATTGAACGAACGGTGATGACTGATGTTGATGATATGATATAAAAAATATCTCTGACATACTGAATGTATTTGACTATTATTGTATATCTATATAATGTTTCAATTGTATTTTACGCCAAAAATGAACGATATTAAAATCAAATTAATATTCACTTATTTGTTAGTTTTGATAATTAATTAACTATTTTTGTTGAATTCGCTTCGCTTTAGCACAAGTTACATTTGTTTGATCTTATTGTAAATAATATAAAAAGTATTGTTTAATTTTCGTCTTACAACTATGAATATATTACTCAAACTATGAAATTGAACTATGAATCTCGATTGTTTAATATACATATTTTTTTTTTTAATTTCCATTGATTCGTGTATTGGGTTTTTGGTTGTGAGCTAGTTCACATAATTTATACACCATTTGTCGATTTAGTAGGTTTAATTGACTTTGCTATAATTTTCTCTGAAAGTAAATATCTTCTAAATGAATCTCGAATTAATTAAATAAATAATATATCATACTTGTAGTATTATTAAACAATAATATGTTACAGTAGAACTGCAATAGTATTTGAAAATAAATTTATTTATATATAAGTATGTATAATTATACAGACATTATATACATTTATATATATCTTGTAAAATAAAACAAATTCACTGTTTTTAATTAGTGCATGAAGTGCATGAAATTTGTGTATTTCTTGATAGGTTTTATTTGTTTGAAACTATATATTATCTCTAATTAGGTTTTTATTAATTTTATTTTATTCCTAAATCTACATCATTTGTTTCTCTGTTTTTTATATCAATTTCAATTTTAAGTTATATTTATTTGGTCCTAAAATTTTATTTTAATCTAAAATCAATAATTAGTATAAACTAAAAAAAACAAAGATTTCAGTACTCTCATTTTTTGTATTTTTATTTTTTATTTATTTATTTATTTTTTTTATTAAAAATTAAACTTTATAGTTTTGTTTATTTTATTTCTTTGATTCAATGTTATACAACAAAAAGCTTTAATTGATTTTTTTTATAGATATGTATTATATTTATATCTACATATTTATATTACTATTATTGAATCGAAACAAGTTTAAGTTAATTTATTTAATTTTGTTTAAATTAAATTGAAATACTATTGATTTATTGAAACTTTTTAAAAATGTGCATGGACATTTTTCTTTATTTTATAAATTTTGAATATAATTTTTGAAATGTTATTTTTGATACTGTATATCCTTTTATAACGAGTATACCCTATTTTTATATCGAAATTATTTAATGAAAAACAAAATTGTAGAAAAATATTTACAAAGTTTATAAAATATCAATTTTCTATATTTTTCTATTATCGAATTGTAAATCATTAGAAGTTATGTATTCTTATTTTCTTTTATGTTTGAAAAAAAAAATATCCTTTCGAATTCCTATTTTAATAAAAATAAAAAAGACAGTCTCTTATTATATTAAACTAATTTAAACTTGTTTACACGTTAAACAAATGTATTTAAATTAAAATTAAAAATAATTGCTTATACAAAAAAAAATCTAATCTATGAATCTATTTCCACAATGTCGGCCGAGTAGATAAACTGGATAGTTCATTTTCACGCTCTCGCTCATCATCAATGTCGAGCTTAGAAAATATATCAACCGAAGCTGTACAATGTTTAGCATTTGCTGATTGTTACACAAAGAAAAGCGGTATGTTAAAGATACAATTTTTTCGTAAATTATGTATTATTGTATTTTTAAATATTTATTTTTAGAACCATCAGTACTTATTCCTACATTATGGATTGGAACAAGTTTGGGTTCAGTTTTAACAGTGTCTTTAGTATTGCCAGAACTTGAAAATCGAAAAACACAACCTGTGATTGTTTCAATTTTAGGTAAATTCATTTTACAATTAATCACTAAAATAAATTTTGGCTAAAAATTCTAGAAATTTTTGCAGGTGGACCAATATTTCGGCTCAAGGGCTCTGTCTTGTCGATGTCATTTTTAGATTGTAACGGTGCTCTCATTCCGTATGCGTATGAATCATGGCGAGATGATGGGAAAAGAGATCGTAATTAATTAGTATGTTGGTTTACAAAAAAATATTTCAATAAGATTATTATTTATTTAAAAGGGACGCCAACAAAAAATCGAATGAGTCCAACATTTGGAGGCGGTGATTCATTTGGTGATCGACAATTTATTGTAATCACGAGTGAAAAACAAGCACGCGTCGTTGCATTGCCGAGTCAAAATTGTGTATATAGGCTTCAAATTACCGAAAATGATTATGTAGTAAAAGCAGAAATCATTAGTTTGAAGGGTATAACAAATGAATTAGAATGTTTGAAAAGTATATCATTAATAATAATATATTTAATCATTTTTATTGTTTTTTTTTTATTATTATTTGATTATTATTTTTATAGATAGTGTTTGCCTAGTTTGCTATATTTCTACCGGACATTTATTGGCATATACCTTGCCTAGTTTAAAACCATTGTTAGATGTTGACTTTTTACCTCTGGCTGATTTAAGGTATGTGACTATATTAATATGAATGTTTTAGTTCCATTGTTGATTCCATCATATTTAACTAATAATAAATATTAAAATTAGTTAAGTGTGATTGAAGTTCTGTTCCAATGTAAACCATATTACCTATTATAATATATACTTATAACACAAACCAAACTAAAACTTCAACCATAAAACTCAAATTAACTGTCTTAGAAATTGTTTTAAAAGTAGTATGAAAAGTGTATAATGTACCACTATCAATAAATCCTATATATTTGTTTTTTATATGTTTAGAAAAAATATCCACTGCCAATATAGTTTATTATTGTGTTTTAAACCACTTTTCACACTACCCTTAACTTTTATATACTAAACAAAAAATTACTGTAATCTATCATAATATAACTATATTAACAAGAAACATACGGTACATTAAAAAACTAAAATATAACTAATAGCGTTTTGTATATGCACACACTGTATTATGTAGTTTAAATCACCTTTTTATTTTAAATATTATCATTAATGTAAATTTAATTTAAATTAAATTGTCGATAAAAGTAATAAAAAATAATTTTTAAAATTAAAAAACATTATTAATAAATATCAGCATATTAAATTAGAAATTATTACACACGATAAAAAAAACATAAGCGAACAAAAAAATACGTTTGATGGTAGTAGATCAGCACATCTTAAATATTAATACTTTTCTATATATTATATACGTATTTCTTTTGCCTTGATTTTAGTTTTAAATAAATCAAAATATAAAATTTTTTAAAGCCAAAAAATGTACTTGCTTTTTATATCATGATAAACAATCAAATCAAGCAAACAAATATATCTCGCTTATTTTGTTAAAAAATATTTCCTCTACTTTTTAGTTTTCTGTATTCAACACCTTTATTTATTTATTTTTGAAATAACGATAACGCAAAATATATTGTTTTTTTTTTAGAAATAGCTGAAAGTTATATTGGCACAAGTTTTTTATGTTTAAATTATTAAATTTATAATTTTTTTTTTGTTTTTCGTTTATAATAACAAAAAGTGTTTTTCGTTAAAAATTGCGTAAGAAATGCAATGCCCTGCCCCCTTCCCCTTTGATGGAATTTTGCACGATATATCGATATCGTGTTTCAATAAAATGAATGTTTGATTTTGTTGTCCACTAGGAATAGAAGACCCTTTGTATATGTTTATTTGTTTTTTTTGCCCCCAACAAAATTCCATTATTGTCAAGCAAATCTTTGTTAAAAATATAGACTCATTTATTACAGAGAGAGCAGTATAACACAGAGACCTAAAAATATGAAGTTGTCACGGAAACATATTACACAAAAGCTGGTGACACGATTTCTTTCTAAAACGAGGTCTGTAATGATAATTACCCTTCAATATCCCAAATCTAAGCCATGTACATAAATTCTACAAAATAATAATAGGACATCGTCTGGTTTAGGTATTTTTCTACTATAAATATATATTATACAAAAATAGTTGAATTCGGCTTAAATAAAATATCTAACCTGCGTATACATCCTCGCGCTCGGTTAATGTTTATATTTTATTGTCTAACTTTATAGTACAAATTTTATTGAATTGCATATAAATAATAATTGAATATTATTCATGCTTACAGTGTTTGGCAAGCACACAAGCAAGCATAATTATTATATAAATAATTATTGTGTAAAATCAAATTAGAATATATCACGTTATCCACAAACTATATTATAAATAGAATTGTAAAATTGCTTTTATCAAAAATAATAAAACTAAAATTAGGTAGTACAACAGAACTAGAAGT
Organism: Tipula helvola; assembly: GCA_963556165.1. NCBI lineage: Eukaryota > Metazoa > Arthropoda > Insecta > Diptera > Tipulidae > Tipula > Tipula helvola. The sequence continues at coordinate 342,974,741 of OY744483.1, read as the reverse complement.
AAATTATAAAAATTAGTATAGATTATTAAATATAAGGACTGTATCGGAAAGAAAATATCCACAAAAAAATTTAGTTTTCTTCGCCTTGCTCTAATTCTATTGTAACGGAAAAGTGCCGTTAGATAGAATAGCTTTATATTGCGTGTAAGTTTTACAATTTGTTACCCAGTTGTAATATTGTCACGAATTAAAGAAGAAGTGCTTAAATTTATTTTGCACAAATTTTGCATTTAAAACGGTGTTTCGTTTAGAAATTTAGCTAGGCGCGAAAATATAAGTAAAAATGCAGTGAGAAAAATAATTAATAAGTCTGGGGAACTTGGTACGGTAAAGGATTTACGAAAAAACGGTCGAAAACAAGGTCCCAGCAATCCCAAATTAGAGCCAAAATTGTGAGTGAAATTCGCAAAAACAAATCAATGTCTGTCAGAGATTTATGAGAGTGGTACTAGCATAGGAATGATCCAGCGGGTAAAATAAGGCGTGACTTGAAGACATATAAGAAACATAAAGTGCCGAAACGAAGTGAAAACAAAAAATTGCATGTTTAAACCGTGCAACTGTCCATTAATAAATTTGGAGCTGTTAAAAATCCACTGCATCACTTTTGTGGAAAAACAATAAACTCCGCCAAATTCACCAGAACTTTGATCAATTGAAAGATATTGGGCAATTGCGAAGCGTTATTTGAAAAATAACGGTAAACTAGCAGAAAATTTAACAAAGTTCAAAAAGTTAGTCCAAAGCAACCAGACAAATGAATAAAACTACTGTGCAGAATCTAAGTAAAGGCATCAAATTAAAAATTCGCTATGTATTTAGAAAATAATTTCTCAAATGTTTTAAACATAAAATCTGCTAATTAGAAGTCTGCTTTATGATAAAACATCATTTATAATACTTAAAATTGCTTTTTTTGTGGCTACTTTCTTTTCGATACAGTCCTTATATAGTATATCGGCAAGAAATGTAAAAACATCACACTTATATATTCCTGATTTCAAATAATTAATATTTTTTTAAGGAACAACTGCGGAATGCGGTCAAATTTTAATTTAGACGAAACTTGATACAAAATAATTGTTTAATTCATGATTATTTGTAATTGTAAGCAATATTTTTTCGAGACGCTTAACAACTTCGAAGTAGTAATTTTTACAAGTTAAATGTACTAGTCTTCTTTAATTTAGATATTATTCAAAACCTGTAATCTTTTAGTATTTAAACAAGCCGATGCTAATTATAGGCTAGAAATGATTTTATCTTCTGTTCCAAATTCCAATAAACCAACAGCCGTGGAACAAATTTGCTTAATACTAAGTAGTCATGGATTAGATTAGTTGTTTACGTCCAGTGTTTTATTAAAACCAAAATTTGACAGTTTACTGTAATTAAGCTTTTTTTTTATTACATTATAAATATATAAAATTATACTACTTGAGTAAAAATATCATAAATTTTTATATTCATATATTTTTGCATAAAACAAATTTTCCTTCTATATCTCCGTTATTTAAGAAACAAGTTGAATATAACCATCTTTTACAAATACAAAAACAACTACTCGACGATAGTTTGAAATATTGAGCTTTCTTTAAATTATATGTATAGCTTTCAGACAAAATGTAAACAAGGAATAGTAGATCCAATGCTATCAATTTGGGGTCAACAGTTATTAGTCCACGAGGATACAAATCAGTAAGTCTTGATGAAAATTACAAAAAAAAAAGGTTTAATTAATAAAATCAAATTTGGTTTAGAATACATATTATGTATAAAAAAAATAATAAACTAAACTGAAGAGTGTATTTTGACTTGAAACAAATTAATAGTAGTCACCATATATAAATATGAACATATAAACCTCTGTACTATTTTGTAAAATTGTAAATTACGATATGTAACTAAATATACAACGAGAGAGAATATTTTTAAAAGAAAACGAAAAAATAATTAAATTAAGAATTTTATAGAAAAATAATTATTTTTTCATCACACACGATTTAGGTGTGATCTAAAATATAAACTTTTCTTTATTTTCAAATTATTATAATTTTATTTTTATAATTATTATTAAATAAATGTGCTTTTATTGCACGACTTCTTTTCCAAAAATTTTCTAAATGGTAGCACCTAATCCGATTTTATATTTATTACATTTAAACCTTATGATTTTTCTGGTTTTTAATTTCTTAAACAAATTATAATTTTTTTTTCTTTACTAAATGAATATTATATATAAATATATATTACTAACTATCGAGCATGTAAAAATATTAATTATACAAAATCTATTTGTAATTTCTCTATTTTCTCATCGACGTACTATTAATATTATTTTATTAACGAATTAATTAAAAAAATAAAATTAAAAAAAATAAAACATTTTTTTTTATCATGCATGCAAGTCAACCACCTTAACCGATATAAAATAACAAAATATTACTAATCAAAAATATTAAATAAGATAAAAAAACTTATTATTTATAATATTTATATTTTTTGGTCTATTTAAATTATAGATTTATGTATAGATTTAGAAACTAATATAAATCTTTTTTAATATTTCCGATATAGAATTTCAAAAACATTTTGCTTTAGTAATAAAGGGCATGGTCTATATTTGTCGACACCCACCGAATTACAAAAATTTACCATGTGTGCCGAATTTGGGTAAGATACATATTTCAACATTAAAAAAAAAAAAAAAATATTTTTATGATAATTATATTTTTTAGACTATTTTTTAATGAGATGATTGGTGAATTATTTGTGCCTCATGATATGCCAGAACAACCTAAAGAAAGTTTCTTTAAAGGTTTATTTGGTGGCGGAGTGCGTAGTTTGGATAGAGAAGAATTATGTAAGTTTTTTTTTTTTTAAATGATTATTTTTATATGAAAAGCTAAACAATTCTCGGTAAATATTAATTATCGATTTGGTCGACTTTTTTCTAACCATATAATTTGCATGTCTCACGCCATTTGAATGTGGTGATAGGGAAAAATATTTACAAAATGAAAAAAATCGAAAGTATGTAATTTACAATAATTATTACCGACATTATTTGCGGCTGCAAACAGTTTTCAATTATTTCCCTAGATTCGTACACAACATTTCGGTTTACCTTACAAGTGTTTTTATGGAACTCTGGTACACGATAGTACATAATTGTATTATGTACGTGCTAATGACAAACCGGTTTAGGGTTAGCGGATAGAAAGTTTCGTGCTTTTGGTGACGTTCACTATCACTTGTTGATATTTGTATTGAACACAGGTTTACGTTGATGTACTATTATTATTATTATTATTATTTGATTATTAACAATAAATATACTTCAATATGTTAGAGGGCCACAATACATCGGTTATGAAAATGTTCAACAATTGATGTTGGCTTTGTCAAACGACTTGCGGGCGATCTAAAAAGGAAAGTAAATTTAGTACTTCACTTCGGATTTTTTTAAACCTCTGTTTACTCTGTTTCCATCTGTGCTTTTCCTTTTAATACTAAATTATTGTTAAAGTACAATAAATAAACATTTTTTTTCTCCATTGATAACCACCATTTCATTGTTTAAACAAAAAATACAGCATTATTTTATTTAAATTGGCTAATTTTGTAATATTAAATATTTTTTTAAATTTTAAATGTTTCATGAAACTTTATCCAATCTTAAAAGCGTACACTCAATACAAAGTTGGAACATGGTAAAATACAAATTTTAATGTAACTATAAATTCAAACAAGATTAAATAAAAGGTGAAAACCGATTGTACATATTTTTTGGGAACATTCTTTATTTTTTTACTCAGTCTAGTATGAGTTGCATCGCCATCACTCTAGTATATTTTTATAATTCTTTTGTTATTTTATTGAAAGCTCATTGCATTGGTATTTGTAAGAATTGTAATGAATTTTTTGATAATTTTAATTAATTAATACGGAAAGTCTAATAGTTTTAGATGAAATATACATAAAATGACGATTCTAGTATTTCAATAATAAAATATCTAATCCGTTAAAATTTCATTCAAAAATATCGTATTAAAAAAAATTGGGGTTTTCATTTTGGGGAAATATTTTCTCCGTCTTTTTAAGCCCACTTATTAAAAGCTGTATTTTTCACTTCTGTATATGAAGTTGATTCTGCTTCCACCATGAAATATCCACATTTTTTAAGATTAACAGAATAATTCATCATGAATCGGATGTGGTGCGGATCCTTAGAAGTGATGTTTTAAATGCTAATTTTCACTACAAGTAACATCTAGCTTATCAATATCTTTTGCAAGATATCGGAGTCATTGATTTTGGCGAAGATCCTGCCGGAATGGAGTATATTTTTAGCAAGTGTTTTCTTTTATTCGGGTTTTCAACTATCCAAATTTGAAATGGGGAATACAATTTATTGATTTTATTTAAACAAATTAAACTTTGTTTATTAAATTAGAACTGGTGTGCCTAATTACACTTTGTATTGCATTCGGGTTACATTCAAACATTCTTTTAATAGGTAGAACAAACTCTGAGATGATAGAATTAAAATTTCAGTTTCGAGTAAATTACATATTTTAACTAAACTCTTCAATTCAAATTTACTGGTTCTGGTTGCCTTGGAATTCTAGGCGTTGTATAATTAATTGTTATTGCCATTGCCTATGCTATTATTTAATAGATTATTTTCACTAATTTCTTCAAAAAAGTTAACTTTCAAACATTTGTTGGAGGCCTTTAATGATCCAATTTTATCACTCTAACTATAGTTGGTGAGCAAAGTGGAAAGGCTAACCGATCGGTTGCCAAACACATTCCCGGACCAACAACAGAGCAACTCAATGCACGTGCTTCATCTGCACAGAATGAAATAAGCCGCGCACATCAATTAGTGTTAGAGCGTGGCGATAAATTAAATCAACTTGAAGAGCGCACGGAACGTATGTCAAATGAAGCTCAACAATTCAGTTCAACAGCCCATCAATTAATGTCAAAGTACAAGGATAAGAAATGGTATCAATTGTAAACATCATAAATAAACTACATAAACTTAATGATTATAATATTATTATTATTTGTATTTTGGAATTTCAAAAAAAGCAAAAAAAATATAAAAAACATACAAAAATAACTGACGTCTTGAATATATAGTAAAATGATTATTTTTCTATTTTTCTAATAAACAAAAACAAAAAACACAAGTAAAATTAAATTAATATAAAATATGAGAAAAAAACATTAATTTCAAAAACATGGTTCTTTAAAATAAAAAGCAAAAATATACATAATATCGTTATTTAACCATTAACTATTGTTCATAAATTAAAAAAAAAAATGTTTGTTAAATTTTCTTTGGTGTCTCGGGTAGTTCATATATTAATTAATTATCTATAGCTATTTTTAAATTAAATTATGTTAAATAACATTAATATAAAAAACTATACAAAATTTATTAAATTTTTATATGTATTTATATGTATAAATTTATATATGTTTACATATATATATTTACACATATAATATATTATTATTCGTTATTAATCTAGTATTATGTATATTGATCTAATATTATATTAAATATAATTACGATCGTTGTTCTGTCCTCTTTATAAACAGAATATGTAAATATTACACAAACAACATTTTTACTACAGATGAAATTATGTAAATAAAGTTATACAAATATATTTAAACAAAAAAGATACTAAGATAATCGTTAAAACTTGTACAAAGTAAAGTTTAATATTGAAAAATTTGCGAATTCGTAATCGTAACTTTTGCTTTTTACAAGTTTTACGATTATATATTACGATATTTTGTAAAGAATCAGGATGCTGGTTACAACATTTCACTTGTTACACAAAATGAAGTTTGAGCAGTGTTCTAAGAGAATAGCTCGTAAGTAAATTTTTAAGTTTTTGAGAAAACCCACTGAAAAACGAAACGAAAAGCTGTATTTCATTTTTTCGCAATAATTCGTATACAATTTCTGTGTTTTTTTTAAGACACTATATACATAGTTAACTGCATTTTTGTCGGTTTTGAGTTACGAATGAAAATAACTTGACAATAATTGTCTAAAGTTTAAAAAATAAATTACAGTTTTTCAATATTTTCCTCCATTTCCCCGGAAAATCTAAATACAAATGAATAATTACCACTAAAAGCTACTGCGGCTTTTTTATTCAAACGCGTTTTCTGACAAATTTACTTTTTGCAGTTAACTAGTTTCTCAAAATAAACACAGATTTATTCTCATTTAATCTTCTGGAATTTAATTGATATGCTCTATACTTTTTCTCCAAAAAATATTGAATTGACAAATTGCCTTTAATTTCTCTTGTCCAATAACATTAAATTTCCATTAGTGGGTTTTAATGATTAATTAATTAATTTTAAAACTTTTAATGTTATTTAATGCTGAAATATTATGCAATGATTATATACTATTTCAAAAAACTTGGTTTTAATAACCAGTAAATAAGAACTCCCTTTATTGGCAAATTTATTAAATTCCTTTAAACTTGCAATAAGCGATAATTATATAATTTTTCATTAAATGTTGTAAACATACTTAAAAACCAACCTACAAAAAGGTGATTTTGAGATGCGTAAAATCGAGGTTTGCGGACAACTTCATATTTATTTTTATATTTAGTTTATAGTAAAGCTTGAGTGGTTCGGAATTTTTTATGAAACAATATAGAAAAAATAAGATTCCTTTAAACTCTCAGTTTATCTTACTTTTAAAATTTTTATTCAAATATCTAGTCTGAAAATTAAGAATTTCAAAATCAAATTAAACTACTTTGCTAATTAGAAACTGTTTTGTTGAACTCAAACTGTTTCTTAACTATAAGATTATATTAAAAAAAAAAATATTGGTGCCTACATTCATAGAAGTTCGTCTACCAGCATTTTCTTTTTGTTAGCCTTAAAGACACGTAACTTTTTTCCAAGGTCTCAAAATAAATCGGTTGGGTTTTCTTTTTATTTTAAATTAAATTTTTTTACAAAAATATTCGGAATGTTTTCAATAAAAATGTTAAAATAATAATAACGATATTCAGCTAATTCCAAATTTTTCTGTCACAGTCAGTGTTTTGTGTTTGCAAAATTCAATATGTAGATTTTTCTGATATTAGCAGGAGGGAATGAGTTCATCCATTAGATTAACTTTTTTTTTTGTTGTAAAAATGTTTTATTTTAGGACAAATCGGCACGTTTAATGTTCAATTAATATTTTTGATAAGCTACATCAGTTCGAAAAAAATGTTCACATGTAATTCAACAAATGTAAACTTACCATATTGAACTGCAAAATTCACAATTATTTAGCCCAAAGGGTCATGCTTGAATTAGCGCGTTTCGACTGGTAAACGATAATTGAAAAATGAAGGTACAATTTTTACAATAAAGGAGTTTTTAACAGTCTGAAAAAGTCTAAATAAATCGACTTGATTCGGCAAAAGGACGCGAAACCATTGGAATTTAGGAATCTGGAGCAATGAACCTAAATTTGAGGTGAGCGTTTGAAAACCAAAGTTTACATATTTCGAAGAGTTAAGTGTCATATTTCAGCAAGACGAGCAGCGGCTTACTTTAATATTCAGATAATTAAGAATTTAGGCATTAGGGTCTTGTTTAATCGTTAAAATTTGTGAGAAACTTTCAATTATTTTTGTGAAAATATTAAATTTATAATAAAAATTGACTAATATATTTTTAGACAATGGGAAAAAGTTACTTTTGTTAAATTAACTGTATTTTGGAAAAAATAAAATTGAAGGAAATCATAAACTTTTACGCAAAATTACAAGTTTTCCAGTTGCATAACAATTTATACATCTTCTGCTTAAGATGGTGACATGTTTGGTTGGCGCAAAATTCGTAAATTAAATGGATTATAAACATTCAAAGCATGCGAAAATTTGGATTTGTACATTCATCGGTGGCTCTCTTGTTAAAAAGACTTTGAATTGTTTGTATAACTTTATCAAAAAAATTTCATCTTAAATATGCATTATATACACAACAACAAAGATTACACCTAAACTGTTTGACAGTTCACAAGCAAACAAATAAAACATCATATAAATTTCGAAATTTTATTACATTTACATTTACATTTGAATAAAAGAATTGATTTTTACTTGTTCAATTCAGATCTGATATACGTCAATATTTTGTTAAAATAGCGCTTTTATTCAGCGTGAACTACATTCATACATTATTAAATCAACATTTTATTCATTGAATGAAAATTATTATATATAATCATTAAATAGAACTAAATATTCTCATTCTACTTTTAATACTTATATAAAATATATACACAACCCACACAGAATTCTGTATTATGGCTTTAAAAAAAATGTATAATGAATATTAATAGTTCATGAATTACCCGCCAACAAATCAAAACTAAAACGAAACTCTTTTTTACACAACAATTGACATATCCTTTTCAACAATTTTAACAAATAAGCTTTTAACAATTTTTTTACAAATACAAACATAATACACTAATTTCAAAAAACAAATTATGACAATATACTGATTAAAAAGTCAATTAAAGTTCCAATATATCCTGTTAAAAAAAATAAAATACATTTTTTATACTCTGCTAAATAGACGGCCATTCTGCGAACTATAATTTCCACCACCGCATTAAACATTTACATTCAATGAATAAAAACTAAAATACGAAATAAATACACCCAATATTTAGATTGATTTAAAAACTAAAATTATAAGAAATAATAATTAAACAATTATTTATTGTTATTTAAGATGTAATTTAACACAAAAAGAAAATATTTTACGATATAGACTACATTCATTTCAAAGATTTTATTTAAAATGGAAAAGAAACTAAATATTCAAATAACATACATGTATTTTAATTATTAAAAATAATTATATAATAGTATAAAAATTTAATTACCAAAAAAAAAATTAATGTGTTTAATGTTCTTCAGTTCAATCATTATTTAAAAAAGAATAATAATATGTTGCCAAAAAAAAAAAATATTTTTATTTTATTTTTAAATTAAATATAAGTATATAAATTTTTGAATTAATACGTTAACATTCTATAATATAATACAACAAAATGAGCTTAAAACCTACATTTCTCATTAATTTATTATTATTATTTTTTTTGCTTATTTAAAATTATTTACAAACTTGATTGGTAAAAGGTTTAAGAAAAATTAAGTGATGTTTTAATAATTAAAATATTAAAAACATGTTTGTTATGAAAGATGTTATGTTTAAAAATAATAATTTTATCGCAGTTTTAATAATTTTCGACTTGAATGTCAATTACAAAACAGAATACAATTTAAATAATTCTATTAAATTATAAGTAAAATTAAAAATGATCAATTTCGGCGGTTTTTATATTTAGTAAACATTAAAAAGAAAAAAAAAACATAAACAAAATAACAGAATGGAAGACAATAATTCTTTATATATTCATACGGGTTGATTATTGTTTCTTATTTTTTGTAATTTAATTTATTTAACATTTTCTTCTAAAGTTGTTATACTTTGCTGATCTTTTAATAAATTATTTGATTAATTTGTGGACTATTTAGTGTTTTACTGTGTACACATTCGAGTTTATATAATAATTAATTTCTCGTTAATTTTTATTGAGTTTAAATATTCTATACATATCAGTCATGGTTTCGTTAAAAAAATAAATATAAAACTATTTTCCTTAGTAAATTTTCTTGCAATTTCATACCAAGTGGCTTATAAAATATATAAAAGTACAATATATTTATAGAGTACAACTCCAATGTTATACAGTAAAATATTTTAAAGGGCCAACAATTAAAATCAATCGTAATCTTAGGCTAATTTCTTTGGGAAATACAATATACATATGTTTGAAAATATCGGATATAAATAATTAAAAATTTGGAATTCTTCAGATTTTTTTTCTATTTATTAATAAATGTATTGCCTATTTCCAAAGAAATACCATAAATTGTGAATAACACTACAATTTTCTCTTTTATTTTATATGCAGAAATTATAATATATTTCACACATTTTCTAGTCTCATATTCTAGTCTTTAAATTCGGTTGAGTTAAACCGTTTCATTTATTTTCTGCATGATTACCATTATTTTATTAAATTAAAAAAAAAAATGAATTATTTATATTTAAATCGATTATATAATAATAATTGACATAATTTTAGTCAAATTTATTATTTTTAATTATATTAACTCTTATGTCTTCCTTAAATAAAATGTGTTTATATAAATTAATATTTAGTTTATACATACGAGTAAAACATTATAAAAATAATTTCCCGTTGAAAAATAATTAAATACGCTTTTTAATTAGCTAAAATATGCTTATTTATGAAAACCATAAAATAATTGAACCAGAACCATAATTCAGCCACAACCATTATGTAAAAAAAGTATAATTAATTATTGATTAAAAACTAAATTGGAAAATAAAGGAGGTAAACCTGTCACAAAAATGTACAATTATTATTTTACTTTACATATATTTATATGTATAAATTTATATACATAAACATATAAATAATTAACATAAATAAATTTCCTTAAACCTACATAATTTTAAGAATTAAATGTGATAAGACAAACCATATATAACAATATAAAAACGGGATATATTATATGTGTGTATGCAAAGCGTTGGGCACATTAAAATTTTTTTAATTATAAATATAATATATAAATGGTGCCTGTTAGGTCCTTGATATGCATACCACATGATAGTTTACTGAAAAATAAGATCGAATTTAGTTCTACGACTTTAGACGCCAGGTTTCAAATAAGATTAACTTACATAACCGATTTCATAATAATACTAGATTTTGGCCAATAAAACCACTTCTTTTGGTTCTTTCAGAAAAAAAAATATTTTTCTCAACTTTGGATGAAAACAAAAAAGAAACTGAAACCAAGCGGATGCTAAATGAAGAATGGTAGAACTAAACACGAATTTGTTTTCACCAAAATATCACGTTTTTTGCATATAACCAAGGTCCTGCGGGACCCCCTATATATATTTATGTATAATATTCTTAAAAAAATTTAATTAATAAAATAGACAACGTGTAAAAGACGGGAATTTAGTAACACTATAGTTAGGTAATTTTTTAAAATTGGGATTGAATGGATATTTTTTATTATGAATTTTTAATACAAATTTTATTGCCTCTCGAAAGAAAAATTCTGTACGAAACAACAAATTTATACATTCAGATTATCAGAAGTAAGAAATGTATATGGGCCCAGCCATAATATAATATTCAGTTATTTAAAAAAAAAAATCAAAAAGTATATTAACTTTAATAATAAATAAAATAATATTTATAAAATAATACAAAAAAAATGGATTACATACATACATATAATAATGATGAATTAATTATAATACTTTATAAAAAAAAAAAATTAATTAATTAATAAAAATAGACAAAGAAATATATATTGATCAATTGTTTTTTAATGCACAATTTAGAAATAAAAAAATGGAACATTTGAAAATTACTTTATATTAATATTAATTATAAAACTATGTACTACTAAAAAATTAAAACATTCTCTATTTTCGAAATAGGGCTGAGTTAATATAATAAATCATTAAGAGTTTATTTGGCAAAAATAAAATATGTATGGAATATTTATTTTTTTTTGGATTTACATATTATATTATATATAATTAATTATATATAAACATCCACTGCTAAAATTTATTGTATTTATTATATCTAAACAGAATGATATAAAAACCAATTAAAGATGATTAATTCACATTAAAAATGAAAAAAATTAATTAGATAAATTACTAATTGCATATACATATATAATTTTCAAATATATTAAAACAAAAAAAGTACGTTTAATTTACAAATTAATTATGCTAAGAGCAAATAATTAAAAAAAAATAATAATAATTTATTTCGTTATTAATGTTATTAATTAAAAAAAAAATAAAGTAAAAAAAAAATATTTATTGTTTAATAATTATATTATTTATTACTAATTAATACATTTTTATTCCAAGACAAGTAAAATATTGGAGCTAAGTTTTGTTAAAAAATACATAATATACATATACATAATTATATACTTATTGTTTCAAATATTTATTATTATTTGTTATATTATAATAAGATATATTTTATTTTATCCTTCTTTTTGTTTGTTAATATGAAGCTTTATTTACATTTTTTTTTGTTTTTGAAATAATTATTTTGATTGACTTATTAAACAAAACAAAAATGAATAGATTCAAATTGTTAATAAAATAAAATGAGAAAAAAAAAAATTAATTAATTTTGAATTTTTTTTTTTTTATTTTGATACTTTGGGTACGAGGAGTGTACTAACTTCGTTTCATTGGTAAGTGTGCGGGCCATAAATGATTGCCAAAATCTTTTTATTCTTTGTAGGTACCGCACGTTCGTTTGTGTTGTTTTGTGAATTCTATTCGAACGTATTCGGGTTTTCGAAGTATTGGATTCGTATTTGAATTGAATCAGATTCGTTCGTTTCTTACTTAAATCAAATACGAATCTTATATTTCGATGAGTCAAACCTAGATTTGAATAAAGTTAAACAATAAATAAATAAATAAAAAATAAATAAGTCGTAATCAATCGGAGAACAATTGCAATTTTTGAATTTCTGGGACAAAATTTGCATAGAAATAATTGAACCATCCAAATACAGGTTGGCACGCCAATATTAGGTCCGAACCCTATTGACGATTGTAAAAATAGAGAAAGCGCCTCTCGAGGAAAAAGTTAAAATGATGCACCTGATAAAATGACATTTGTCACAAATTCGACGAAAGAAAATTTAGCAATGCGGTAATTAATAATTGTTTTTATAGTCCAAAATTGGAATTATTTACAATTATTAGCAATCCGGTAAGTAAAACTTATGTTTACAGTTCAAAATTGGAATTGTTTACAATAATTTCGAACGTCAAATTATCAGGTAGCTCAGTTTAAAATGTTCCACTAGATGGAATCCGTGATGCTCCAATCGTCAATTAACAACCATCGCAATCGGAACACAATTGCAAATTTTGGATTTTTAGCTCAAAATTTAATTTTATAAGAAGAAATAATTGAGCTACCCAAATGAAAGTTGGTACAACAGTTACACAGGCTACGAAATCAATAGACCTTGCAACTGGAAAAACACTGTTTTATATTATAACCGAATTTTGAGGGGAAACATCCAAAATCAGCTATTATACTCCAATGGCAATGTTTGGTACCTCTAACAATAGGTTTCACGATCACGACCCGTAATTTTTGTACCTGTCAAACTGAAAATTTAATTGGTGTGCGATGAACGCTCGAACGAGAAACACGTGATTTTGTCTTTCTTTCTGCATGAATTGAATTTAAATTGTAAATTCAGTGAAAAGATTCATTGTTAAACTTTCAAATGTGTCACATATCGCAATTTTTATTTGACTCTCGTAATAAATAGTTTCTGTGTGTGTGTCTTAAATAAATAAATAAATCAAAAGGTATTTAATAATATTCTAAAATAAAAAAGTAATTTAGTTAAAATTAATATTCTAACCCAAGTATCACTACTTCAAATAAATGATTCATTTTTATGGAACTTGATATATGTGGGTTACTTAAGTTCCATCGATAATTTTGATAAATGAAAAAAAACTTGGAACTTATGAATGAGTTCAATTTTTGTTATACTTGGGAAGTAGGTAATAAAAGAAATTCATTTGTTATTTTACAATGAGACAAGAATACTCATGTTAAAAGTTACATAACGGTAATCTTGTTTGTATTTTGGATTTGTTGCTTGTTCTATAAATTAAATACTGTTATATCTTAAATCATTGAAAGAATTTCCTTCGCTTTTGAGTGTAGACCAAAACCTGCTAAAATTCTGGGCTGATAGATAAGCCTGGTTTTCAGAAGACTGCTTTTCAAAATCTTGGTTTTGAAAGACTTTTAAATTCGGGTGAAGGAGAATTTTAATTTTGCCAATCGAAAAACCATGTTTTTGGAAACCTGGCTTTTAGAAAACCAAGGCTTTTGTAAGCCAGGATTTAGAGTGGAACTCCTAAAGGTTTTGTGTATGTATATCTAAACAAACTCGCGTGAATGCGGTCGTATTTTGTATGTATAGCTTGGCGCAACGAGCACAATCATTTTTGTTATTGTTTTTCCTCACAGTATGATTTTATTTACAACGTAGTATCGGTATCGGTAAGTTTTGATTTTATATGTATAAAGTACCATTTTTAAATAATATTGCTTTGTTGTTACATAATGTTTTCAATCTTTTCGAATGATTTCTTTGAAAACATTTCAAAGAGACGCGAAGAATAAGTTCATTTTTTAATTTCTATTTGTATCGATATACTTACATGGGATTTTTAGCAATTTTAAATTAAATCCAAGTGTCATCTCATTCATTTTCGAGGGCGATTATTATTCACTCTTTAAAAATAAAAAACAATATGTTTTAGAAATTTTTAATTTTAAATAAATTAATAAAGCAAGGAAGAAATTATCAAAGATTGGGAGTCCAGTCCCCAAAATTCTATTTCTGATGTTGAGCGTGAAGTTTTGTAAGTTATGAGCCACTGGAAAAGCTTAATCGTCCGGTCTATTCCACAAACGCGTACTCCAAAGGATTGTGCTTGTTGTAAAGCGTGTGTCATACTTATTTGAATACAATTTTTACAGCAACGCAGCAAAACTACTTAGTTTCGGTATACATGGAATTTCGGAGTAAAGCATCAATTTTCTGTCTGGTACCTAATTAATTTTTTGTTTTAATGTTAAAGCTTGAATTTTGGTTATAAAGGAAACTTGAAATCTGCTACTTTCTTTCACATAATAGATGTATACATCAATACTACGAATATCTATTGTACATATAGAGAAAAATTGTGTATCTCATTCTCAAGGATCTCAAGTTCCATTTTACGACCGAAATCCTTGCGTTATGAAATTACAGTCTTCATTAGTGGGTATTCTATTTAGGTATATGTATTAGGTTTTGGTGACAAGTTATTATTTTTTTTTTTCATGGGTGCAAATTGCAAAATAATCAAATTTATGGCCTTTGATAAGCGAGCGACCAAATAAATTAAGATAATACGATAAAACAGCTTTGTAACTATTTTATTTTAAAATAAATTTTGACATTTTTCTACTCATTGGTTCGTAAAAACAAAAAATAGATTTTAACAATAACTAATATTAATAATAGAGCAGCGATCAAAATTTTGCTATATTTCAAAAGTCACGTTTGTTTTAAGTCTGTTAGAGGAACATACATAACACCCATTAATCTAGTATTTGAAACTTCACCATTCTCATTTTTATCGAACTGTTCTAAATATTGTGTACCACCTTCAGGTCCGACTGGAACAATTAATCTACCCTTTGGTTTTAGTTGATTTATTAGTTCATGTGGTGTCGCAGGTGAAGCAGCTCCAACGTGAATGGCATCGTAAGGGGCAAATTCTTTACAACCTAGACGTCCATCACCTTGAACAATTGTTACTCGTCCAGACGTTATTAAATTTGGATCATCTGCCATTATATTTTGTAATCCTAGCTCGACTAAATCGGGTTGATGTTCAATCCCAATAACTTTTCCTTCATGGCCTTCTTCAGCACCATCCAAATATCGCGCAAAGCAGGCAGTTAAATAGCCTGAACCGGACCCAACATCTAGTATTCTTGCGTTTGGCAATAATTTGTCTTTGAGTAATTCTAAAGCGTACGCATGCATGTGAGGTGCACTTATAGTCACTCCACAACCAATACTTTGTGGAGCATCCATATATGGATTACGCTTTGTATAAAACTTTCGATCAGTGGCTAGCATGGCTTTGGCTACGGAATGAAATTTAATAACACCATGATCTATAAAATAAATAAGTATAATAGTTTGTTATCAAGAAATATGAACACACAACTTACCTTGAAGCTGCCGTACCAAGTCGGCGTTATCTTTACCATAAGACCTCCAAGCCATTTTCGTGAATTGTTTACTAAGCAGATAAAAATTCAGTTTAAAATACAGAATTGTTTTTATTTATAAATATTTAAAGAAGTTATTTAATAAATGAATATATTCTAATCTAATTTTAGCGAAAATTCGTGAATTGTGACAAAAGAATAATTTTGACTTTTGTAATTTGTGTATTAACAGCGGACAAGTTGCTTATTATTTGAGCTATAAACACCAAGCGTTGGAATAGCGTTGGAGTTTTGTTATCCAAAGAAATTGCAGCTACTTCTATCATCCACAAAAAATATTTCGTATGTTCACTGCTCCCGTGTGTTCGCTGATGGTTTTTTGACAGAAAATACCCGAGTTTTTTTGACAGATTTTACCCCCGCAAACTTCACTTCAATAAAAAACTCGAGTTTTTTTTTAAGACATCAGCGAACAATTTTCTTACTTGACAAATAATTTTGGTGTTTTAAATGTCAACATTACATTTTTTTTTTATTATTTTAATATTTTTTATTAATATCATTATCCAAATCGAAGCATTTCTTATTATTTTAGTTTAAATTTTTCAATTCACAGAAATTTTGGATTTTTTTTCGCCGATAAAAGAAATAATTTTCGGTTGTCAAAAAAACCCAAGTAAAAGTAGAGTTAAAAATACACCGACTCTTTTTATGCGTTCGTTTTTTTGCTCAAAAAAACTCCGATCCATTTTACCCCGGTGGTCATCAGCGAACACTAGGGCTAGTGTTCGCTGATGACCACCGGGGTAAAACAGATCGGAGTTTTTTTGAGCAAAAAAACGAACGCATAAAAAGAGTCGGTGTATTTTTAACTCTACTTTTACTTGGGTTTTTTTGACAACCGCAAATTATTTTTTTTATCGGCGTAAAAAAATCCAAAATTTCGGTGAATTGAAAAATTTAAATTAAAATAATATGAAATGCTTCGATTTGAATAAGGATATTAATAAAAAATATTAAAATAATATGTAATGTTGACATTTAAAACACCAACATTATTTCTATTTATATATTTATTTATCTATCTATTGATCTATTTATGTATCTATTTTTCTATTTATATATCTATCTATTTATGTATCTATTTTTCTATTTATATATTTATTCATCTATCTATTGATCTATTTATGTATCTATTTTTCTATTTATTTATCTATCTATTTTTCTATTTATATATTTATTTATCTATTTATATATTTATTTATCTATCTATTGATCTATTTATGTATCTATTTTTCTATTTATTTATCTATCTATTTATGTATCTATTTATCTATTTTTCTATTTATTTATCTATCTATTTATGTATCTATTTTTCTATTTATTTATCTATCTATTTATGTATCTATTTTTCTATTTATATATTTATTTATCTATCTATTGATCTATTTTTCTATTTATTTATCTATACTTCTTATACTTTCTGCCGTAGGCACTTGGCGAAACACACTTAATACACACATTTTTAAAATTTTTTTAAAAACACTTGTTAAATATTTCGCAAAATTACAAAAGGTTTAAAAAATCACTCGATCGATTTCGGCTTATTAGGCCATCATCAGGAGTATCTACTAAACTCACGTTTAGTAGATACTCCTGATGATGGCCTAATAAGCCGAAATCGATCGAGTGATTTTTTAAACCTTTTGTAATTTTGCGAAATATTTAACAAGTGTTTTTAAAAAAATTTTAAAAATGTGTGTATTATTTATCTATCTATTTATGTATCTATTTATATATTTATTTATCTTGTCTATTGATCTATTTATGTATCTATTTTTCTATTTATTTATCTATCTATTGATCTATTTTTCTATTTATTTATCTATCTATTTATGTATCTATTTTTCTATTTATATATTTATTTATCTTGTCTATTGATCTATTTATGTATCTATTTTTCTATTTATTTATCTATCTATTTTTCTATTTATATATTTATTTATCTATCTATTGATCTATTTATGTATCTATTTTTCTATTTATTTATCTATCTATTTATGTATCTATTTATCTATTTTTCTATTTATTTATCTATCTATTTATGTATCTATTTTTCTATTTATTTATCTATCTATTTAGGTATCTATTTTTCTATTTATATATTTATTTATCTATCTATTGATCTATTTTTCTATTTATTTATCTATCTATTTATGTATCTATTTTTCTATTTATATATTTATTTATCTTGTCTATTGATCTATTTATGTATCTATTTTTCTATTTATTTATCTATCTATCTATTATTCTATTTATTTATCTATCTATTTATGTATCTATTTTTCTATTTATTTATCTATCTATTTATGTATCTATTTTTCTATTTATATATTTATTTATCTTGTCTATTGATATATTTATGTATCTATTTTTCTATTTATTTATCTATCTATTTTTCTATTTGTATATTTATTTATCTATCTATTGATCTATTTATGTATCTATTTATCTATCTATTTATGTATCTATTTATCTATCTATTTATGTATCTATTTTTCTATTTATATATTTATTTATCTATCTATTGATCTATTTATGTATCTATTTATCTATCTATTTATGTATCTATTTATCTATCTATTTATGTATCTATTTTTCTATTTATATATTTATTTATCTATCCATTGATCTATTTATGTATCTATTTTTCTATTTATTTATCTATCTATTTATGTATCTATATATTTATTTATCTTGTCTATTGATCTATTTATGTATCTATTTTTCTATTTATTTATCTATTTATCTATTTTTCTATTTATTTATCTATCTATTTATGTATCTATTTTTCTATTTATATATTTATTTATCTATCTATTGATCTATTTATGTATCTATTTTTCTATTTATTTATCTATCTATTTATGTATCTATTTTTCTATTTATTTATCTATCTATTTATGTATCTATTTTTCTATTTATATATCTATTTTTCTATTTATTTATCTATCTATTTATGTATCTATTTTTCTATTTATATATTTATTTATCTATCTATTTATGTATCTATTTTTCTATTTATTTATCTATCTATTTATGTATCTATTTTTCTATTTATTTATCTATCTATTTATGTATCTATTTTTCTATTTATATATCTATTTTTCTATTTATTTATCTATCTATTTATGTATCTATTTTTCTATTTATATATTTATTTATCTATCTATTGATCTATTTATGTATCTATTTTTCTATTTATTTATCTATCTATTTATGTATCTAGTTTTCTATTTATTTATCTATCTATTTATGTATCTATTTTTCTATTTATTCATCTATTTATTTATCTCTTTTTCTATCTATCTATTTATCTATTTATTTATCTATTTTTCTATTTATCATTTATCTATGTATTTATCTATCTATTATTTATCTATCTATCTACGATCTATCTATTTATTTATCTATCTATTTATTTCTCTATTGATCTATTTGTGTATCTATTTGTCTATCTATGTTTCTATTATTTTTCTATCTATTTATTTATCTATTTATTTCTGTATTTTTTCATTTATTTATCTATTTATTTGTCTATTATCTATTTTCCTAATGATCTATTTATGTATCTATTTATATATTTATTTTTCTATCTGTTGCTTTATCTATTTATCTATTTTCCTAATAATCTATTTATGTATCTATTGATCTATCTATTTTTCTATTTATATATTTATTTATCTATCTATTGATCTATTTATGTATCTATTTTTCTATTTATTTATCTATCTATTTATGTATCTATTTTTCTATTTATTTATCTATCTATTTATGTATCTATTTTTCTATTTATTTATCTATCTATTTATCTATGTATTTATCTATTGATTTATTTATTTATTTATTGATCTATTTATTTATCCCCTTTGCAATTTTTACATGTTTTTTGTTTGGTTGAGGATGTTTTAAAAACATATGCACAAATGCCCTATATTCTATACAAGTAATTATGTTTGTATCATGTGCGTTCAGATCTCAACGTGTTGATTTTACCCAACATGTTGCCAACTATATGAGGATTACCCTGTAACCTACTATTATTTCGTTTGTATACTTTATTCTTATGTATGCAACATAATAATTTGCAAAACAATTACAAGGAACAAGTTAAACAAAAAATCAATACAAGTACATACAAGAAAAACTTGTTATTGATTTTTTTTTATAACCAAAACCACCGTTAATTTTCATTTCAAACAAAATAAAAACAAGTTTGAACACCAACACACATAAGCTAAATTAAATTGTATGTACATAAGTATTTATAAACCAATAATTTGATTTTTTTTGTTTGACGAAATTAAAATTCGCTAGAACTTGAGCTACACGTCTCTAAGTATATATACAAATTTATTTAACCATATTTCACCGGTTGACTGTACGTAAAAACTAGAACTAACACAAAGCAAGTACGATAAGGTGGACACAATTTCAGATAGGGACTTTGATCAGTTTGGAGAAATACAATGCAAAAAGAGTCGTTAGCGGTGATCCCGCACATCCACAGCCGTTGGTGGCCACAGCTGTGTTTCAGCTGTGGGCCACCGTTGTTGGCTGTGGATGTGCGGAATCATCGCTAGCGGCTCTATTTAGCATTTATGGCTAAATTTGACCAAGTTCCTTGGGATTGCTTGAATACGTTTATTGCACCGTGTTGGAACTAGAAATCCGGTTTTTTGTTGTTTGTTGTATTTTATGTTTTATATTTTGATTTTTATGTTTTATATTTTTATTATTTATAATTAATATTTTATTTTTTTATATTTGTATGTATATATATTTTTTATTTTATTATATTTATCTATTTATGTATTTGTCTATTTATCTATCTAGCTATCTATCTATTTATCTATTGATCTATCTATTTATTTCTCTATTGATCTATTTATGTATCTATTTATTTATCTATCTATCTATCTATTTATTTATCTCTTTTTCTATCTATCTATTTATTTATGTATTTATCTATTTATCATTTATCTATGTATTTATCTATTTATGTATCTATTTTTCTATTTATTTATCTATCTATTTTTCTATTTATATATTTATTTATCTATCTATTGATCTATTTATGTATCTATTTTTCTATTTATCTATCTATTTATGTATCTATTTATCTATTTTTCTATTTATTTATCTATCTATTTTTCTATTTATATATTTATTTATCTATCTATTGATCTATTTATGTATCTATTTTTCTATTTATATATCTATCTATTTATGTATCTATTTATCTATTTTTCTATTTATTTATCTATCTAGTTATGTATCTATTTTTCTATTTATATATTTATTTATCTATCTATTGATCTATTTATGTATCTATTTTTCTATTTATTTATCTATCTATTTATGTATCTATTTTTCTATTTATATATTTATTTATCTTGTCTATTGATCTATTTATGTATCTATTTTTCTATTTATTTATCTATCTATTTTTCTATTTATATATTTATTTATCTATTTATATATTTATTTATCTATCTATTGATCTATTTATGTATCTATTTTTCTATTTATTTATCTATCTATTTATGTATCTATTTTTCTATTTATATATTTATTTATCTATCTATTGATCTATTTTTCTATTTATTTATCTATCTATTTATGTATCTATTTTTCTATTTATATATTTATTTATCTTGTCTATTGATCTATTTATGTATCTATTTTTCTATTTATTTATCTATCTATTGATCTATTTTTCTATTTATTTATCTATCTATTTATGTATCTATTTTTCTATTTATTTATCTATCTATTTATGTATCTATTTTTCTATTTATTTATCTATCTATTTATGTATCTATTTTTCTTTTTATTTATCTATTTATGTATCTATTTATCTATCTATTTATGTATCTATTTATCTATCTATTTATGTATCTATTTATCTATCTATTTATGTATCTATTTTTCTATTTATTTATCTATCTATTTTTCTATTTATTTATCTATCTATTTATGTATCTATTTTTCTATTTATTTATCTATTTATTTATCTCTTTTTCTATCTATCTATTTATCTATTTATTTATCTATTTTTCTATTTATCATTTATCTATGTATTTATCTATCTATTATTTATCTATCTATCTACGATCTATCTATTTATTTATCTATCTATTTATTTCTCTATTGATCTATTTGTGTATCTATTTGTCTATCTATGTTTCTATTATTTTTCTATCTATTTATTTATCTATTTATTTCTGTATTTTTTCATTTATTTATCTATTTATTTGTCTATTATCTATTTTCCTAATGATCTATTTATGTATCTATTTATATATCTATTTTTCTATCTGTACTTTATCTATTTATCTATTTTCCTAATAATATATTTATGTATCTATTGATCTATCTATTTTTCTATTTATATATTTATTTATCTATCTATTGATCTATTTATGTATCTATTTTTCTATTTATTTATCTATCTATTTATGTATCTATTTTTCTATTTATTTATCTATCTATTTATGTATCTATTTTTCTATTTATTTATCTATCTATTTATCTATGTATTTATCTATTGATCTATTTATTTATCCCCTTTGCAATTTTTACATCTTTTTTGTTTGGTTGAGGATGTTTTAAAAACATATTCACAAATGCCCTATATTCTATACAAGTAATTATGTTTGTATCATGTGCGTTCAGATCTCAACGTGTTGATTTTACCCAACATGTTGCCAACTATATGAGGATTACCCTGTAACCTACTATTATTTCGTTTGTATACTTTATTCTTATGTATGCAACATAATAATTTGCAAAACAATTACAAGGAACAAGTTAAACAAAAAATCAATACAAGTACATACAAGAAAAACTTGTTATTGATTTTTTTTTATAACCAAAACCACCGTTAATTTTCATTTCAAACAAAATAAAAACAAGTTTGAACACCAACACACATAAGCTAAATTAAATTGTATGTACATAAGTATTTATAAACCAATAATTTGATTTTTTTTGTTTGACGAAATTAAAATTCGCTAGAACTTGAGCTACACGTCTCTAAGTATATATACAAATTTATTTAACCATATTTCACCGGTTGACTGTACGTAAAAACTAGAACTAACACAAAGCAAGTACGATAAGGTGGACACAATTTCAGATAGGGACTTTGATCAGTTTGGAGAAATACAATGCAAAAAAGAGTCGTTAGCGGTGATTCCGCACATCCACAGCCGTTGGTGGCCACAGCTGTGTTTCAGCTGTGGGCCACCGTTGTTGGCTGTGGATGTGCGGAATCATCGCTAGCGGCTCTATTTAGCATTTATGGCTAAATTTGACCAAGTTCCTTGGGATTGCTTGAATACGTTTATTGCACCGTGTTGGAACTAGAAATCCGGTTTTTTGTTGTTTGTTGTATTTTATGTTTTATATTTTGATTTTTATGTTTTATATTTTTATTATTTATAATTAATATTTTATTTTTTTATATTTGTATGTATATATATTTTTTATTTTATTATATTTATCTATTTATGTATTTGTCTATTTATCTATCTAGCTATCTATCTATTTATCTATTGATCTATCTATTTATTTCTCTATTGATCTATTTATGTATCTATTTATTTATCTATCTATCTATCTATTTATTTATCTATCTATTTATCTATTGATCTATCTATTTATCTATGTATTTATCTATTTATTTATCTTATCTATTTTATCTTATGTATTTATCTGTTGATCTATTTATCTATCTATTTATTTATTTATCTATTGATCTATCTATTTTTCTATTTCTATCGAAATATCGATCTATCTATATATCTATTTATTTATCTCTTTTTCTATCTATCAATTTATTTATGTATTTATCTATTTATCATTTATCTATGTATTTATCTATTTATGTATCTATTTTTCTATTTATTTATCTATCTATTTTTCTATTTATATATTTATTTATCTATGTATTTATCTATTTATGTATCTATTTTTCTATTTATCTATCTATTTATGTATCTATTTATCTATTTATTTATCTATCTATTTATGTATCTATTTTTCTATTTATATATTTATTTATCTATCTATTGATCTATTTATGTATCTATTTTTCTATTTATATATCTATCTATTTATGTATCTATTTATCTATTTTTCTATTTATTTATCTATCTATTTATGTATCTATTTTTCTATTTATATATTTATTTATCTATCTATTGATCTATTTATGTATCTATTTTTCTATTTATTTATCTTGTCTATTGATCTATTTATGTATCTATTTTTCTATTTATTTATCTATCTATTTTTCTATTTATATATTTATTTATCTATTTATATATTTATTTATCTATCTATTGATCTATTTATGTATCTATTTTTCTATTTATTTATCTATCTATTTATGTATCTATTTTTCTATTTATATATTTATTTATCTATCTATTGATCTATTTATGTATCTATTTTTCTATTTATTTATCTATCTATTTATGTATCTATTTTTCTATTTATATATTTATTTATCTATCTATTGATCTATTTATGTATCTATTTTTCTATTTATTTATCTATCTATTTATGTATCTATTTTTCTATTTATTTATCTATCTATTTATGTATCTATTTTTCTATTTATTTATCTATCTATTTTTCTATTTATATATTTATTTATCTATTTATATATTTATTTATCTATCTATTGATCTATTTATGTATCTATTTTTCTATTTATTTATCTATCTATTTATGTATCTATTTTTCTATTTATCTATCTATTTATCTATTTTTCTTTTTATTTATCTATCTATTTATGTATCTATTTTTCTATTTATATATTTATTTATCTATCTATTGATCTATTTATGTATCTATTTTTCTATTTATTTATCTATCTATTTATGTATCTATTTTTCTATTTATGTATTTATTTATCTTGTCTATTGATCTATTTATGTATATATTTTTCTATTTATTTATCTATCTATTTTTCTATTTATATATTTATTTATCTATTTATATATTTATTTATCTATCTATTGATCTATTTATGTATCTATTTTTCTATTTATTTATCTATCTATTTATGTATCTATTTTTCTATTTATCTATCTATTTATCTATTTTTCTTTTTATTTATCTATCTATTTATGTATCTATTTTTCTATTTATATATTTATTTATCTATCTATTGATCTATTTATGTATCTATTTTTCTATTTATTTATCTATCTATTTATGTATCTATTTTTCTATTTATATATTTATTTATCTTGTCTATTGATCTATTTATGTATCTATTTTTCTATTTATTTATCTATCTATTGATCTATTTTTCTATTTATTTATCTATCTATTTTTCTATTTATTTATCTATTTATTTATGTATCTATTTTTCTATTTATTTATCTATCTATTTATGTATCTATTTTTCTATTTATATATTTATTTATCTTGTCTATTGATCTATTTATGTATCTATTTTTCTATTTATTTATCTATCTATTTTTCTATTTATATATTTATTTATCTATCTATTGATCTATATATGTATCTATTTATCTATCTATTTATGTATCTATTTATCTATCTATTTATGTATCTATTTTTCTATTTATATATTTATTTAACTATCTATTGATCTATTTATGTATCTATTTATCTATCTATTTATGTATCTATTTATCTATCTATTTATGTATCTATTTTTCTATTTATATATTTATTTATCTATCTATTGATCTATTTATGTATCTATTTTTCTATTTATTTATTTATGTATCTATTTTTCTATTTATTTATCTATCTATTTATGTATCTATTTTTCTATTTATATATTTATTTATCTATCTATTGATCTATTTATGTATCTATTTTTCTATTTATTTATCTATCTATTTATGTATCTATTTTTCTATTTATTTATCTATCTATTTATGTATCTATTTTTCTATTTATCTATTTATTTATCTCTTTTTCTATCTATCTATTTATGTATTTATTTATCTATTTTTCTATTTATCATTTATCTATGTATTTATCTATCTATTATTTATCTATCTATTATTTATCTATTTATCTACGATCTATCTATTTATTTATCTATCTATTTATTTCTCTATTGATCTATTTGTGTATCTATTTGTCTATCTATGTTTCTATTATTTTGCTATCTATTTATTTATCTATTTATTTCTGTATTTTTTCATTTATATATCTATTTATTTGTCTATTATCTATTTTCCTAATGATCTATTTATGTATCTATTGATCTATCTATTTTTCTATTTATATATTTATTTATCTATCTATTGATCTATTTATGTATCTATTTTTCTATTTATTTATCTATCTATTTATGTATCTATTTTTCTATTTATTTATCTATCTATTTATCTATGTATTTATCTATTGATTTATTTATTTATTTATTGATCTATTTATTTATCCCCTTTGCAATTTTTACATCTTTTTTGTTTGGTTCAGGATGTTTTAAAAACATATGCACAAATGCCCTATATTCTATACAAGTAATTATGTTTGTATCATGTGCGTTCAGATCTCAACGTGTTGATTTTACCCAACATGTTGCCAACTATATGAGGATTACCCTGTAACCTACTATTATTTCGTTTGTATACTTTATTCTTATGTATGCAACATAATAATTTGCAAAACAATTACAAGGAACAAGTTAAACAAAAAATCAATACAAGTACATACAAGAAAAACTTGTTATTGATTTTTTTTTATAACCAAAACCACCGTTAATTTTCATTTCAAACAAAATAAAAACAAGTTTGAACACCAACACACATAAGCTAAATTAAATTGTATGTACATAAGTATTTATAAACCAATAATTTGATTTTTTTTGTTTGACGAAATTAAAATTCGCTAGAACTTGAGCTACACGTCTCTAAGTATATATACAAATTTATTTAACCATATTTCACCGGTTGACTGTACGTAAAAACTAGAACTAACACAAAGCAAGTACGATAAGGTGGACACAATTTCAGATAGGGACTTTGATCAGTTTGGAGAAATACAATGCAAAAAGAGTCGTTAGCGGTGATTCCGCACATCCACAGCCGTTGGTGGCCACAGCTGTGTTTCAGCTGTGGGCCACCGTTGTTGGCTGTGGATGTGCGGAATCATCGCTAGCGGCTCTATTTAGCATTTATGGCTAAATTTGACCAAGTTCCTTGGGATTGCTTGAATACGTTTATTGCACCGTGTTGGAACTAGAAATCCGGTTTTTTGTTGTTTGTTATATTTTATGTTTTATATTTTGATTTTCATGTTTTATATTTTTATTATTTATAATTAATATTTTATTTTTTTGTATATATATTTTTTATTTTATCATATTTATGTATTTGTCTATTTATCTATGTATTTATCTATCTAGCTATCTATCTATTTATCTATTGATCTATCTATTTATTTCTCTATTGATCTATTTATGTATCTATTTATTTATCTATCTATCTATTTATTTATCTATCTATTTATCTATGTATTTATCTTATCTATCTATTTTATCTTATGTATTTATCTGTTGATCTATTTATCTATCTATTTATTTATTTATCTATTGATCTATCTATTTTTCTATTTCTATCGAAATATCGATCTATCTATATATCTATTTATTTATCTCTTTTTCTATCTATCAATTTATTTATGTATTTATCTATTTATCATTTATCTATGTATTTATCTATTTATGTATCTATTTTTCTATTTATTTATCTATCTATTTTTCTATTTATATATTTATTTATCTATCTATTGATCTAATTATGTATCTATTTTTCTATCTATTTATGTATCTATTTATCTATTTTTCTATTTATTTATCTATCTATTTATGTATCTATTTTTCTATTTATATATTTATTTATCTATCTATTGATCTATTTATGTATCTATTTTTCTATTTATATATCTATCTATTTATGTATCTATTTATCTATTTTTCTATTTATTTATCTATCTATTTATGTATCTATTTTTCTATTTATTTATCTATCAATTTATGTATCTATTTTTCTATTTATTTATCTATCTATTGATCTATTTATGTATCTATTTTTCTGTTTATCTATCTATTTATCTCTTTTTCTATTTATTTATCTATCTATTTATGTATCTATTTTTCTATTTATATATTTATTTATCTATCTATTGATCTATTTATGTATCTATTTTTCTATTTATATATCTATCTATTTATGTATCTATTTTTCTATTTATATATTTATTTATCTTGTCTATTGATCTATTTATGTATCTATTTTTCTATTTATTTATCTATCTATTTATGTATCTATTTTTCTATTTATATATTTATTTATCTATCTATTGATCTATTTATGTATCTATTTTTCTATTTATTTATCTATCTATTTATGTATCTATTTTTCTATTTATATATTTATTTATCTATCTATTGATCTATTTTTCTATTTATCTATCTATCCATTTATGTATCTATTTTTCTATTTATATATTTATTTATCTTGTCTATTGATCTATTTATGTATCTATTTTTCTATTTATTTATCTATCTATTTATGTATCTATTTTTCTATTTATATATTTATTTATCTTGTCTATTGATCTATTTATGTATCTATTTTTCCTATTTATTTATCTATCTATTTATGTATCTATTTTTCTATTTATATATTTATTTATCTATCTATTGATCTATTTTTCTATTTATTTATCTATCTATTTATGTATCTATTTTTCTATTTATATATTTATTTATCTTGTCTATTGATCTATTTATGTATCTATTTTTCTATTTATTTATCTATCTATTGATCTATTTTTCTATTTATTTATCTATCTATTTTTCTATTTATTTATCTATCTATTTATGTATCTATTTTTCTATTTATTTATCTATCTATTTATGTATCTATTTTTCTATTTATATATTTATTTATCTTGTCTATTGATCTATTTATGTATCTATTTTTCTATTTATTTATCTATCTATTTTTCTATTTATATATTTATTTATCTATCTATTGATCTATTTATGTATCTATTTATCTATCTATTTATGTATCTATTTATCTATCTATTTATGTATCTATTTTTCTATTTATATATTTATTTATCTATCTATTGATCTATTTATGTATCTATTTATCTATCTATTTATGTATCTATTTATCTATCTATTTATGTATCTATTTTTCTATTTATATATTTATTTATCTATCTATTGATCTATTTATGTATCTATTTTTCTATTTATTTATCTATCTATTTATGTATCTTTATATTTATTTATCTTGTCTATTGATCTATTTATGTATCTATTTTTCTATTTATTTATCTATCTATTTATGTATCTATTTTTCTATTTATATATTTATTTATCTATCTATTGATCTATTTTTCTATTTATTTATCTATCTATTTACGTATCAATTTTTATATTTATATATTTATTTATCTATCTATTGATCTATTTATGTATCTATTTTTCTATTTATATATCTATCTATTTATGTATCTATTTTTCTATTTATATATTTATTTATCTTGTCTATTGATCTATTTATGTATCTATTTTTCTATTTATTTATCTATCTATTTATGTATCTATTTTTCTATTTATATATTTATTTATCTATCTATTGATCTATTTATGTACCTATTTTTCTATTTATTTATCTATCTATTTATGTATCTATTTTTCTATTTATATATTTATTTATCTATCTATTGATCTATTTTTCTATTTATTTATCTATCTATTTATGTATCTATTTTTCTATTTATATATTTATTTATCTTGTCTATTGATCTATTTATGTATCTATTTTTCTATTTATTTATGTATCTATTTTTCTATTTATATATGTATCTATTTTTCTATTTATATATTTATTTATCTTGTCTATTGATCTATTTATGTATCTATTTTTCTATTTATTTATCTATCTATCTCTCTATTTATGTATCTATTTTTCTATTTATATATTTATTTATCTTGTCTATTGATCTATTTATGTATCTATTTTTCTATTTATTTATGTATCTATTTTTCTATTTATATATTTATTTATCTTGTCTATTGATCTATTTATGTATCTATTTTTCTATTTATTTATCTATCTATCTCTCTATTTATGTATCTATTTTTCTATTTATATATTTATTTATCTATCTATTGATCTATTTATGTATCTATTTTTCTATTTATTTATCTATCTATTTATGTATCTATTTATCTATTTTTCTATTTATTTATCTATCTATTTATGTATCTATTTTTCTATTTATTTATCTATCTATTTATGTATCTATTTTTCTATTTATATATTTATTTATCTATCTATTGATCTATTTTTCTATTTATTTATCTATCTATTTATGTATCTATTTTTCTATTTATATATTTATTTATCTTGTCTATTGATCTATTTATGTATCTATTTTTCTATTTATTTATCTATCTATTGATCTATTTTTCTATTTATTTATCTATCTATTTTTCTATTTATTTATCAATCTATTTATGTATCTATTTTTCTATTTATTTATCTATCTATTTATGTATCTATTTGTCTATTTATATTTATTTATCTTGTCTATTGATCTATTTATGTATCTATTTATCTATCTATTTATGTATCTATTTATCTATCTATTTATGTATCTATTTATGTATCTATTTTTCTATTTATATATTTATTTATCTATCTATTGATCTATTTATGTATCTATTTTTCTATTTATTTATTTATGTATCTATTTTTCTATTTATTTATCTATCTATTTATGTATCTATTTTTCTATTTATATATTTATTTATCTATCTATTGATCTATTTATGTATCTATTTTTCTATTTATTTATCTATCTATTTTTCTATTTATATATTTATTTATCTATCTATTGATCTATTTATGTATCTATTTATCTATCTATTTATGTATCTATTTATCTATCTATTTATGTATCTATTTTTCTATTTATATATTTATTTAACTATCTATTGATCTATTTATGTATCTATTTATCTATTTATTTATGTATCTATTTATCTATCTATTTATGTATCTATTTTTCTATTTATATATTTATTTATCTATCTATTGATCTATTTATGTATCTATTTTTCTATTTATTTATTTATGTATCTATTTTTCTATTTATTTATCTATCTATTTATGTATCTATTTTTCTATTTATATATTTATTTATCTATCTATTGATCTATTTATGTATCTATTTTTCTATTTATTTATCTATTTATCTATTTTTCTATTTATTTATCTATCTATTTATGTATCTATTTTTCTATTTATATATTTATTTATCTATCTATTGATCTATTTATGTATCTATTTTTCTATTTATTTATCTATCTATTTTTCTATTTATTTATCTATCTATTTATGTATCTATTTTTCTATTTATCTATTTATTTATCTCTTTTTCTATCTATCTATTTATCTATTTATTTATCTATTTTTCTATTTATCATTTATCTATGTATTTATCTATCTATTATTTATCTATCTATTATTTATCTATTTATCTACGATCTATCTATTTATTTATCTATCTATTTATTTCTCTATTGATCTATTTGTGTATCTATTTGTCTATCTATGTTTCTATTATTTTGCTATCTATTTATTTATCTATTTATTTCTGTATTTTTTCATTTATTTATCTATTTATTTGTCTATTATCTATTTTCCTAATGATCTATTTATGTATCTATTGATCTATCTATTTTTCTATTTATATATTTATTTATCTATCTATTTATGTATCTATTTTTCTATTTATATATTTATTTATCTATCTATTGATCTATTTATGTATCTATTTTTCTATTTATTTATCTATCTATTTATGTATCTATTTTTCTATTTATTTATCTATCTATTTATCTATGTATTTATCTATTGATTTATTTATTTATTTATTGATCTATTTATTTATCCCCTTTGCAATTTTTACATCTTTTTTGTTTGGTTCAGGATGTTTTAAAAACATATGCACAAATGCCCTATATTCTATACAAGTAATTATGTTTGTATCATGTGCGTTCAGATCTCAACGTGTTGATTTTACCCAACATGTTGCCAACTATATGAGGATTACCCTGTAACCTACTATTATTTCGTTTGTATACTTTATTCTTATGTATGCAACATAATAATTTGCAAAACAATTACAAGGAACAAGTTAAACAAAAAATCAATACAAGTACATACAAGAAAAACTTGTTATTGATTTTTTTTTATAACCAAAACCACCGTTAATTTTCATTTCAAACAAAATAAAAACAAGTTTGAACACCAACACACATAAGCTAAATTAAATTGTATGTACATAAGTATTTATAAACCAATAATTTGATTTTTTTTGTTTGACGAAATTAAAATTCGCTAGAACTTGAGCTACACGTCTCTAAGTATATATACAAATTTATTTAACCATATTTCACCGGTTGACTGTACGTAAAAACTAGAACTAACACAAAGCAAGTACGATAAGGTGGACACAATTTCAGATAGGGACTTTGATCAGTTTGGAGAAATACAATGCAAAAAGAGTCGTTAGCGGTGATTCCGCACATCCACAGCCGTTGGTGGCCACAGCTGTGTTTCAGCTGTGGGCCACCGTTGTTGGCTGTGGATGTGCGGAATCATCGCTAGCGGCTCTATTTAGCATTTATGGCTAAATTTGACCAAGTTCCTTGGGATTGCTTGAATACGTTTATTGCACCGTGTTGGAACTAGAAATCCGGTTTTTTGTTGTTTGTTATATTTTATGTTTTATATTTTGATTTTCATGTTTTATATTTTTATTATTTATAATTAATATTTTATTTTTTTGTATATATATTTTTTATTTTATCATATTTATGTATTTGTCTATTTATCTATGTATTTATCTATCTAGCTATCTATCTATTTATCTATTGATCTATCTATTTATTTCTCTATTGATCTATTTATGTATCTATTTATTTATCTATCTATTTATCTATGTATTTATCTTATCTATCTATTTTATCTTATGTATTTATCTGTTGATCTATTTATCTATCTATTTATTTATTTATCTATTGATCTATCTATTTTTCTATTTCTATCGAAATATCGATCTATCTATATATCTATTTATTTATCTCTTTTTCTATCTATCAATTTATTTATGTATTTATCTATTTATCATTTATCTATGTATTTATCTATTTATGTATCTATTTTTCTATTTATTTATCTATCTATTTTTCTATTTATATATTTATTTATCTATCTATTGATCTATTTATGTATCTATTTTTCTATTTATATATCTATCTATTTATGTATCTATTTTGCTATTTATATATTTATTTATCTTGTCTATTGATCTATTTATGTATCTATTTTTCTATTTATTTATCTATTTTTCTATTTATTTATCTATCTATTTATGTATCTATTTTTCTATTTATATATTTATTTATCTATCTATTGATCTATTTATGTATCTATTTTTCTATTTATTTATCTATCTATTTATGTATCTATTTTTCTATTTATATATTTATTTATCTATCTATTGATCTATTTTTCTATTTATCTATCTATCCATTTATGTATCTATTTTTCTATTTATATATTTATTTATCTTGTCTATTGATCTATTTATGTATCTATTTTTCTATTTATTTATCTATCTATTTATGTATCTATTTTTCTATTTATATATTTATTTATCTTGTCTATTGATCTATTTATGTATCTATTTTTCCTATTTATTTATCTATCTATTTATGTATCTATTTTTCTATTTATATTTTTATTTATCTATCTATTGATCTATTTTTCTATTTATTTATCTATCTATTTATGTATCTATTTTTCTATTTATATATTTATTTATCTTGTCTATTGATCTATTTATGTATCTATTTTTCTATTTATTTATCTATCTATTGATCTATTTTTCTATTTATTTATCTATCTATTTTTCTATTTATTTATCTATCTATTTATGTATCTATTTTTCTATTTATTTATCTATCTATTTATGTATCTATTTTTCTATTTATTTATCTATCTATTTATGTATCTATTTTTCTATTTATATATTTATTTATCTTCTATTTATATATTTATTTATTTATTGATCTTGTCTATTGATCTATTTATGTATCTATTTTTCTATTTATTTATCTATCTATTTTTCTATTTATATATTTATTTATCTATCTATTGATCTATTTATGTATCTATTTATCTATCTATTTATGTATCTATTTATCTATCTATTTATGTATCTATTTTTCTATTTATATATTTATTTATCTATCTATTGATCTATTTATGTATCTATTTATCTATCTATTTATGTATCTATTTATCTATCTATTTATGTATCTATTTTTCTATTTATATATTTATTTATCTATCTATTGATCTATTTATGTATCTATTTTTCTATTTATTTATCTATCTATTTATGTATCTTTATATTTATTTATCTTGTCTATTGATCTATTTATGTATCTATTTTTCTATTTATTTATCTATCTATTTATGTATCTATTTTTCTATTTATATATTTATTTATCTTGTCTATTGATCTATTTATGTATCTATTTTTCTATTTATTTATCTATCTATTTATGTATCTATTTTTCTATTTATATATTTATTTATCTATCTATTGATCTATTTATGTACCTATTTTTCTATTTATTTATCTATCTATTTACGTATCAATTTTTATATTTATATATTTATTTATCTATCTATTGATCTATTTATGTATCTATTTTTCTATTTATATATCTATCTATTTATGTATCTATTTTTCTATTTATATATTTATTTATCTTGTCTATTGATCTATTTATGTATCTATTTTTCTATTTATTTATCTATCTATTTATGTATCTATTTTTCTATTTATATATTTATTTATCTATCTATTGATCTATTTATGTACCTATTTTTCTATTTATTTATCTATCTATTTATGTATCTATTTTTCTATTTATATATTTATTTATCTATCTATTGATCTATTTTTCTATTTATTTATCTATCTATTTATGTATCTATTTATCTATCTATTTATGTATCTATTTTTCTATTTATATATTTATTTATCTATCTATTGATCTATTTATGTATCTATTTATCTATCTATTTATCTATCTATTTATGTATCTTTATATTTATTTATCTTGTCTATTGATCTATTTATGTATCTATTTTTCTATTTATTTATCTATCTATTTATGTATCTATTTTTCTATTTATATATTTATTTATCTTGTCTATTGATCTATTTATGTATCTATTTTTCTATTTATTTATCTATCTATTTATGTATCTATTTTTCTATTTATATATTTATTTATCTATCTATTGATCTATTTATGTACCTATTTTTCTATTTATTTATCTATCTATTTACGTATCAATTTTTATATTTATATATTTATTTATCTATCTATTGATCTATTTATGTATCTATTTTTCTATTTATATATCTGTCTATTTATGTATCTATTTTTCTATTTATATATTTATTTATCTTGTCTATTGATCTATTTATGTATCTATTTTTCTATTTATTTATCTATCTATTTATGTATCTATTTTTCTATTTATATATTTATTTATCTATCTATTGATCTATTTATGTACCTATTTTTCTATTTATTTATCTATCTATTTATGTATCTATTTTTCTATTTATATATTTATTTATCTATCTATTGATCTATTTTTCTATTTATTTATCTATCTATTTACGTATCAATTTTTATATTTATATATTTATTTATATATCTATTGATCTATTTATGTATCTATTTTTCTATTTATATATCTATCTATTTATGTATCTATTTTTCTATTTATATATTTATTTATCTTGTCTATTGATCTATTTATGTATCTATTTTTCTATTTATTTATCTATCTATTTATGTATCTATTTTTCTATTTATATATTTATTTATCTATCTATTGATCTATTTATGTACCTATTTTTCTATTTATTTATCTATCTATTTATGTATCTATTTTTCTATTTATATATTTATTTATCTATCTATTGATCTATTTTTCTATTTATTTATCTATCTATTTATGTATCTATTTTTCTATTTATATATTTATTTATCTTGTCTATTGATCTATTTATGTATCTATTTTTCTATTTATTTATGTATCTATTTTTCTATTTATATATTTATTTATCTTGTCTATTGATCTATTTATGTATCTATTTTTCTATTTATTTATCTATCTATTTTTCTATTTATATATTTATTTATCTATCTATTGATCTATTTATGTATCTATTTTTCTATTTATTTATCTATCTATTTATGTATCTATTTATCTATTTTTCTATTTATTTATCTATCTATTTATGTATCTATTTTTCTATTTATTTATCTATCTATTTATGTATCTATTTTTCTATTTATATATTTATTTATCTATCTATTGATCTATTTTTCTATTTATTTATCTATCTATTTATGTATCTATTTTTCTATTTATATATTTATTTATCTTGTCTATTGATCTATTTATGTATCTATTTTTCTATTTATTTATCTATCTATTGATCTATTTTTCTATTTATTTATCTATCTATTTTTCTATTTATTTATCTATCTATTTATGTATCTATTTTTCTATTTATTTATCTATCTATTTATGTATCTATTTGTCTATTTATATTTATTTATCTTGTCTATTGATCTATTTATGTATCTATTTTTCTATTTATTTATCTATCTATTTTTCTATTTATATATTTATTTATCTATCTATTGATCTATTTATGTATCTATTTATCTATCTATTTATGTATCTATTTTTCTATTTATATATTTATTTATCTATCTATTGATCTATTTATGTATCTATTTATGTATCTATTTATGTATCTATTTATCTATTTATTTATGTATCTATTTTTCTATTTATATATTTATTTATC
Organism: Tipula helvola; assembly: GCA_963556165.1. Lineage (NCBI taxonomy): Eukaryota > Metazoa > Arthropoda > Insecta > Diptera > Tipulidae > Tipula > Tipula helvola. The sequence continues at coordinate 342,937,690 of OY744483.1, read as the reverse complement.
TATCTATTGATCTATTTATGTATCTATTTTTCTATTTATTTATCTATCTGTTTATGTATCTTTATATTTATTTATCTTGTCTATTGATCTATTTATGTATCTATTTTTCTATTTATTTATCTATTTATCTATTTTTCTATTTATTTATTTATCTATCTATTTATGTATCTATTTTTCTATTTATATATTTATTTATCTATCTATTGATCTATGTATGTATCTATTTTTCTATTTATTTATCTATCTATTTATGTATCTATTTTTCTATTTATTTATCTATCTATTTATGTATCTATTTTTCTATTTATTTATCTATCTATTTATGTATCTATTTTTCTATTTATATATCTATTTTTCTATTTATTTATCTATCTATTTATGTATCTATTTTTCTATTTATTTATCTATTTATCTATCTATTGATCTATTTATGTATCTATTTTTCTATTTATTTGTCTATCTATTTATGTATCTATTTTTCTATTTATTTATCTATCTATTTATGTATCTATTTTTCTATTTATTTATCTATCTATTTATGTATCTATTTTTCTATTTATTTATTTATCTCTTTTTCTATCTATCTATTTATCTATTTATTTATCTATTTTTCTATTTATTATTTATCTATGTATTTATCTATCTATTATTTATCTATCTATCTACGATCTATCTATTTATTTATGTATCTATTTATTTCTCTATTGATCTATTTGTGTATCTATTTGTCTATCTATGTTTCTATTATTTTTCTATCTATTTATTTATCTATTTATTTCTGTATTTTTTCATTTATTTATCTATTTATTTGTCTATTATCTATTTTCCTAATGATCTATTTATGTATCTATTTATATATCTATTTTTCTATCTGTTGCTTTATCTATTTATCTATTTTCCTAATAATCTATTTATGTATCTATTGATCTATCTATTTTTCTATTTATATATTTATTTATCTATCTATTGATCTATTTATGTATCTATTTTTCTATTTATTTATCTATCTATTTATGTATTTATTTTTCTATTTATTTATCTATCTATTTATGTATCTATTTTTCTATTTATTTATCTATCTATTTATCTATGTATTTATCTATTGATTTATTTATTTATTTATTGATCTATTTATTTATCCCCTTTGCAATTTTTACATCTTTTTTGTTTGGTTGAGGATGTTTTAAAAACATATGCACAAATGCCCTATATTCTATACAAGTAATTATGTTTGTATCATGTGCGTTCAGATCTCAACGTGTTGATTTTACCCAACATGTTGCCAACTATATGAGGATTACCCTGTAACCTACTATTATTTCGTTTGTATACTTTATTCTTATGTATGCAACATAATAATTTGCAAAACAATTACAAGGAACAAGTTAAACAAAAAATCAATACAAGTACATACAAGAAAAACTTGTTATTGATTTTTTTATAACCAAAACCACCGTTAATTTTCATTTCAAACAAAATAAAAACAAGTTTGAACACCAACACACATAAGCTAAATTAAATTGTATGTACATAAGTATTTATAAACCAATAATTTGATTTTTTTTGTTTGACGAAATTAAAATTCGCTAGAACTTGAGCTACACGTCTCTAAGTATATATACAAATTTATTTAACCATATTTCACCGGTTGACTGTACGTAAAAACTAGAACTAACACAAAGCAAGTACGATAAGGTGGACACAATTTCAGATAGGGACTTTGATCAGTTTGGAGAAATACAATGCAAAAAGAGTCGTTAGCGGTGATTCCGCACATCCACAGCCGTTGGTGGCCACAGCTGTGTTTCAGCTGTGGGCCACCGTTGTTGGCTGTGGATGTGCGGAATCATCGCTAGCGGCTCTATTTAGCATTTATGGCTAAATTTGACCAAGTTCCTTGGGATTGCTTGAATACGTTTATTGCACCGTGTTGGAACTAGAAATCCGGTTTTTTGTTGTTTGTTGTATTTTATGTTTTATATTTTGATTTTTATGTTTTATATTTTTATTATTTATAATTAATATTTTATTTTTTTATATTTGTATGTATATATATTTTTTATTTTATTATATTTATCTATTTATGTATTTGTCTATTTATCTATCTAGCTATCTATCTATTTATCTATTGATCTATCTATTTATTTCTCTATTGATCTATTTATGTATCTATTTATTTATCTATCTATCTATTTATTTATCTATCTATTTATCTATTGATCTATCTATTTATCTATGTATTTATCTTATCTATCTATTTTATCTTATGTATTTATCTGTTGATCTATTTATCTATCTATTTATTTATTTATCTATTGATCTATCTATTTTTCTATTTCTATCGAAATATCGATCTATCTATATATCTATTTATTTATCTCTTTTTCTATCTATCTATTTATTTATGTATTTATCTATTTATCATTTATCTATGTATTTATCTATTTATGTATCTATTTTTCTATTTATTTATCTATCAATTTATGTATCTATTTTTCTATTTATTTATCTATCTATTGATCTATTTATGTATCTATTTTTCTATTTATTTATCTATTTATTTATCTCTTTTTCTATCTATCTATTTATCTATTTATTTATCTATTTTTCTATTTATTATTTATCTATGTATTTATCTATCTATTATTTATCTATCTATCTACGATCTATCTATTTATTTATGTATCTATTTATTTCTCTATTGATCTATTTGTGTATCTATTTGTCTATCTATGTTTCTATTATTTTTCTATCTATTTATTTATCTATTTATTTCTGTATTTTTTCATTTATTTATCTATTTATTTGTCTATTATCTATTTTCCTAATGATCTATTTATGTATCTATTTATATATCTATTTTTCTATCTGTTGCTTTATCTATTTATCTATTTTCCTAATAATCTATTTATGTATCTATTGATCTATCTATTTTTCTATTTATATATTTATTTATCTATCTATTGATCTATTTATGTATCTATTTTTCTATTTATTTATCTATCTATTTATGTATCTATTTTTCTATTTATATATTTATTTATCTATTTATGTATCTATTTTTCTATTTATTTATCTATCTATTTATGTATCTATTTTTCTATTTATATATTTATTTATCTTGTCTATTGATCTATTTATGTATCTATTTTTCTATTTATTTATCTATCTATTTTTCTATTTATTTATCTATCTATTTATGTATCTATTTTTCTATTTATTTATCTATCTATTTATGTATCTATTTTTCTATTTATATATTTATTTATCTTGTCTATTGATCTATTTATGTATATATTTTTCTATTTATTTATCTATCTATTTTTCTATTTATATATTTATTTATCTATCTATTGATCTATTTATGTATCTATTTATCTATCTATTTATGTATCTATTTATCTATCTATTTATGTATCTATTTTTCTATTTATTTATCTATCTATTGATCTATTTATGTATCTATTTTTCTATTTATCTATCTATTTATCTATTTTTCTATTTATTTATCTATCTTTTTATGTATCTATTTTTCTATTTATATATTTATTTATCTTGTCTATTGATCTATTTATGTATCTATTTTTCTATTTATTTATCTATCTATTTATGTATCTATTTTTCTATTTATATATTTATTTATCTATCTATTGATCTATTTATGTATCTATTTTTCTATTTATTTATCTATCTATTTATGTATCTATTTTTCTATTTATATATTTATTTATCTATCTATTGATCTATTTATGTATCTATTTTTCTATTTATTTATCTATCTATTTATGTATCTATTTTTCTATTTATATATTTATTTATCTTGTCTATTGATCTATTTATGTATCTATTTTTCTATTTATTTATCTATCTATTTTTCTATTTATTTATCTATCTATTTATGTATCTATTTTTCTATTTATTTATCTATCTATTTATGTATCTATTTTTCTATTTATGTATTTATTTATCTTGTCTATTGATCTATTTATGTATATATTTTTCTATTTATTTATCTATCTATTTTTCTATTTATATATTTATTTATCTATCTATTGATCTATTTATGTATCTATTTATCTATCTATTTATGTATCTATTTATCTATCTATTTATGTATCTATTTTTCTATTTATATATTTATTTATCTATCTATTGATCTATTTATGTATCTATTTATCTATCTATTTATTTATCTATTTATCTATCTATTTATGTATCTATTTTTCTATTTATATATTTATTTATCTATCTATTGATCTATTTATGTATCTATTTTTCTATTTATTTATCTATCTATTTATGTATCTTTATATTTATTTATCTTGTCTATTGATCTATTTATGTATCTATTTTTCTATTTATATATTTATTTATCTATCTATTGATCTATGTATGTATCTATTTTTCTATTTATTTATCTATCTATTTATCTATCTATTTTTCTATTTATTTATCTATCTATTTATGTATCTATTTTTCTATTTATTTATCTATCTATTTATTTCTCTATTGATCTATTTATGTATCTATTTATCTATCTACTTATCTATTTTTTTCTATCTATCTATTTATTTATGTATTTTTTCATTTATTTATCTATTTATTTGTCTATTTATCTATTTTCCTAATGATCTATTTATGTATCTATTTTTCTATCTGTTTCTTTATTTATTTATCTATCTATTTTATCTTATGTATTTATCTATTGATCTATTTATCTATCTATTTTTCTATTTATATATTTATTTATCTATTTATTTATCTTATTTATTTATCTATCTATTTATGTATCTATTTATCTATTTTTCTATTTATTTATCTATCTATTTATGTATCTATTTTTCTATTTATTTATCTATCTATTTATGTATCTATTTATCTTCAAATAAAAACCTTCAAAAAAAAAAAACAGGCAAGCAGAATAACAAGTATATGTTAAAATCGTATAAATAATTTTGACAGCGGGGGGTTTGTTTCCGTCATATCGTACATACTTGTTATTCTGCTAGCCTGGTACAATTGAATTGTGTAAGTAAAAGTAAACAATTGTTTAAATTAGTTTAAATTTTTATTTTATTGTTGAATTTTTTACATAATTTGTTTTATTAATAATTATTTTTGTTTTTTATGTTATTAATTATAACTTATTACTTTTTTTCATTAATTAATTAAACAAATAAAATAATTTTTATCAACATTTTGAAGATATTTAACGTGTTTGGATGAAATTAATTTGTTGTAATTGTATTTATAAAAATTAAAGGTTTTTATACAATGTATTTAAAAACCTTTAAACTATGTAATATGTATTCTGTAGACTAGTGGTTGTATTTGTGGAAAATATTGATAAAAATTATGATTAAATGAATTAATTAAACTTGGGTTTTTTTGACAACCGCAAATTATTTTTTTTATCGGCGTAAAAAAATCCAAAATTTCGGTGAATTGAAAAATTTAAATTAAAATAATATGAAATGCTTCGATTTGAATAAGGATATTAATAAAAAATATTAAAATAATATGTAATGTTGACATTTAAAACACCAAAATTATTTGTCAAGTAAAAAAGTTGTTCGCTGGTGTCATAAAAAAAAACCCCGAGTTTTTTATTGAAGTGAAGTTTGCGGGGGTAAAATCTGTCAAAAAAACTCGGGTATTTTCTGTCAAAAAGCCATCAGCGAACACACGGACTGATGGCTTTTGACAGAAAATACCCGAGTCCCGTCAAACAAAGTGCTACGTTTACTTAACACTACTTAGGAGTAAATTAAACCACTGTATTCGACTACAAAACAACATGTAAACCCATCTGGAAAATGTCCTAAGGAATGTAGCTCAAAATTTGGTAGTAGGAAAATAGATCATGTCAAACTGTCAAAAAATATTACGCCATCTTTTGAACTTTCGTTCTACTTTAGTGGTGACAACTAGCGGCAAATGTACTTACCATACTATTTTCGGTCGGTCTGCCATCTTTCGGAAAACATGATCTATACAACAAAATGACAATTTCATCAAAATAAAAAAAAAATTGAGAAGACAAATGTTAAATTAAATTAAAAGTAACTATTTTATAAAACGTTAATATTCATAAAAATATTGTTAATTGTGTTCGGAAACATTGTTGGAGCGCATTAATTGTATTAGTTTCTAAAAATATTGCATGAACTTACGAAATAGAGTGTATTCCAATTTTGTTTTATTTGACGCATTTAATTTGCTATTAAATACAATTATGTTGTGTGTACACGATAATATTTAATCAAAAATTATTATTTTCAGGACTAATTATCTAAAACATGAGCAGTCAAAGTCATAATATGTGTGGTATAAATCCGAATAAAAATCGTAATGGTGAAATTGAATTGACTGGACGATTTTCTGATCAAATGGCCCAATTATGCATGAACACAGACTACTCGGATGTAACCTTTATTGTGGAAGATCAAAAATTATACGCACATCGAGTGATTTTAGCTGCGCGCAGTGAATATTTTCGGGCTATGCTTTTTGGTGGCCTGTCTGAATCACATCAACGTGAAATACAATTAAAAATTCCATTAGAAGCTTTTAAAGCATTATTAAGGTATATATATTCGGGCCACATGTCCCTGTCACAAATGAAGGAAGATAACATACTGGACACTTTGGGGCTGGCGAATCAGTATGGTTTTACAGAACTTGAGACGGCAATATCGGAATACATGAGACAGGCACTTTCATTGGATAATGTTTGCTCGATTTTTGATGCAGCCAAGTAAGTAGATACGTCTTATCCCAAAGTTTTCTATTTCCATAAGTTAAAACAATTTCGTTACAGATTGTATAGTCTAGACTCCCTTATTACGGTTTGCTACAATTTTTTGGATTTAAACGCCATCGAAATTTTAAAACACGAATCATTTAAGACACTTTCTCTTGATTCACTATGTGGATTACTGGAAAGAGATTCGTTTTTTGCTCCTGAGGTTGCTATATTCGTAGCCGTTAAAAATTGGTGTCAACACAATCCAGAGGTAGATGCAGAAGTAAGTGAACGATATTACTGTTAAAAAATATGCATAATACTTAATTAATTCATAATTTCAGACGGTAATATCACTTGTTCGATTGCCTCTAATGAATTTGAAACAACTTCTAACAGTTGTACGACCATCCCGTTTATTAGATCCAGATCGTATCTTAGACGCAATCGATGAGAAAACAAATTCCGAAAATATACCATATCGCGGAGCACTATGGCCCGAAGAAAATGTAGCCAGCTATCAATTCGGTTCCGAAACAATATCGGGTGAATTCCGATGTGCCCTGCTCGACGGTGATACAGTTTCATACGACATGGAGAAAGGATATACAAGACATTCGATAACCGAGACAGGAGAAGAAAATATTACTGTAGAATTAGGGTCGTTAAGTATTATAAATCATCTTAAAATATTGTTATGGGATCGTGACTTGCGATCTTATTCATATTATGTCGAGGTATCCGTAAATCAGAAACATTGGGACAAAGTTATCGATCATACCGAATATAATTGTCGGTCATGGCAATTTTTATATTTTCCAACACGGACAATTAAATACATCCGTTTGGTGGGTACCCATAATACGGTTAATAAAATATTTCACGTAGTTGCACTACAAGCGATGTATACAGCAAATATGCCACAACTTATTAATGGATTAGTTGCGCCTACTCTTAACGTTGCCACGGTTAATATGAGCGCAACCGTTATTGAAGGTGTTAGTCGCACGAGAAATGCGTTACTAAATGGTGAAATTAAAAATTATGACTGGGACTCAGGATATACATGCCATCAAATTGGAAGTGGTGTTATACTTATTCAGCTGGGCCAACCCTATATAATTGGTTCGTTAAGATTACTTCTTTGGGATTGTGATGATCGAACCTACAGTTTTTATATAGAAACTTCGCCAAATTTAAAAAATTGGGAAATGGTTGTGGATAAGCGTAATGAAAATTTACGGTCCTGGCAAAATTTTACTTTCAATCCACGTCCTGTTGTATTCATACGAATATCGGGTACGTACAATACAGCCAACGAAATATTTCATTGTGTACACTTTGAATGTCCATCCCAAGATCCAACTGTACAGAAAGATGATACACAAAGTACGTCACCACAACACATTAGTACAACAGTAGCGGCAAGTACAAGTGGCAAGAAGCATTAAAAGAAAAGATAAAAAGGAAAAATATTTTATTTTTACATTTTCACCTTTTAAATTTAGCAATAAAATGTGATTTAAGGAATGAAATTTATTTGGTTGTATAATAATAACAAAATATTATGTAAAGACAGTATTGCAATTAAATTTGTTATTTTTAATTTTTAAGATATTCTCGAATTGCTTCAAATCATTTTTAAATATATACATAGCTTTAATTTTTACAATTTCTTAACTTTTTTTTTTTATACACTAGAAAATATCCTTTTAGATACATTTACCTCCAACTGATTTATTTTTTTTTTGTTTGTTGTAATTTGTAAAATTTAAAATAGAAAATGATAAAATTTTTATATTTTGTTTGTAAATTTTTTAATATACATATGTATTCTTACATGAATTTTAAAATTGTATTTTTTGAAGAATAAAATCAGTAAATATATGTGTTCGTTTTTTAATTTTCACAAAATCGCCACAAAACAATAAAAAAATTGGTCAAATTCGAATAAAATAAATATCTTTTGATGATTTGTAATATTTTGGCGTAAAAAACTGAAAAAAGTTCATCAAACAAGTGGCGACATTTTCAAAAAAAAATTTTTTGAATTCTACCAGGCAAGCAGAAACAAAAAGAAGTAAGGAAGTATTACAAATTATCTTAAAAGAGGGGGGTTTGTTTCTGAGATAAAGCAAAATATAACACGCCCAAAATATAACAGTTAAAAATAAAAATATAACACGCCCAGTTTCTCCTTTTTTTTATTTTTTATCACAGAAACGAACCCCCCTCTTTTAAGATAATTTGTAATACTTCTTTACTTCTTCATGTTTCTGCTTGCCTGGTAGAATTCAAAATTTTTTTTTGAAGATTTTGCCACTTAATGAGGAGATTTTTCTATTTGTCAAAATGATTTGATGACGTATTGATTCAACAGATGTCAATTTATTTTGCTCTACACGAACATGACGTATTTCTCCTCAAATTGGTAGAATATTGCAATTTTTTTTTTTTAAATTTGCGCTTGATCGAAGAGGTTTTTTTGTTGTTTTAAATTTTGTTCGCCTGTTACTTCAAAATGATTTATCATGTTGCTCTGCACAATGGCATAAATGAAACAAATTCATGTTATTTTGCATATGATGAGATAGCCGATGTAGTAAGATGATGGACTGGAGACATAAACGGAGCGAGTTCGATCCCAAGCAATGTCAACGCTTGTTTTTAGATGAAAAATTAAATTTATGAATTGTGGAAGATCTGGAACCCGGGCCCCGGCGGGTAATCTGCCACAAATAAAAAAAATTCTTGGAGATACAGAAATTTTTGCTTAAAAAAAAAATATTGGAAAGTTGTAGCATCGAACCCCGGACCTCCGCACAACAGTCCATTATCTTACCACTCTACCATTCCACTATATAAAAAATTTACGCAAATTAGGGCATACATAATTAATACGTATGTCCTAACAGAGATGTCACCATATAATATGGATATGGTGACATCTCTGTTATGGCCTACGTATTTAATACGGCTGCTGAATACAAACAAATCGGTGTATCATTGTATATGATGTGATAGCCGATGCAGTAAGGTGATGGACTACAGAAATGAAGGTATCGAGTTCGATGCCAAGCCAAGTCAACGTTTACTTTTAGAAGAAAAATATATGAATTGAATTTGGGACCGCGAAAATCGGCGGATCTGGAGGATCGGCCACAAAAAAAAAAAAATTTGGCCAAAATCGAAAAAAAACAGAAAAAATCAAATTTTTCTAAAAAAACATGGGAAATTGGTAGAATCGAACCCGGGACCTTTCGCACATCAATCCATCATTTTACCACCCGACCACTCGCCGCTATATAATAAGTGCTCAATTTTTCATATTTAACTCGTTAAAATCGGACTTGGCGAAAAATCTAAAATATTTATTTTCCAAACATAGGTAAGATACCTATGGTGTTTGATGCAAATGACGACGCTTCAGAATTTTACAGATAAATTTTTCACTTGTTGCCGAAACAGAATTTTTTTTTGTACAACGCGTCGCACACTCGCACAACGTTGTAATTTCTCAAACATTTATTGTTCAAAAATAAATTTGTATTCCAACAACGATTCGAACTTGCGATCTTCTGTTCTATAGTCCACTACACTAACCACTCGGATATCTCCATATACTATGTTTACTTGTTTTATTTGATCATAATGCGCAAAATATTTGCATTTAAAGTTAAAAAATATTAATTTATTACAACTTATTTATTTTTGGTACAACACGAACAACTACGAAATTCATTTTTTTAACACGAACAACGTCGTGATTTCTCAAATATTTATTGTTCAAAAATAAATTCGTATTCATCTACGATTCGAACTTGCAATCTTCTGTTCCGTAGTCCACTACACTAACCACTCAGTTAACACCATATAGTAACATATTTTGTTTTATTCTATCATGATGAGCAATATTTGCCTTTAAAAAAATATTCTTTTGACGTTAAACAGAAGAATGCAGATACATTTTATTTTATTACTTATTTGCAACTACGTCAATTTTCGAAATATATTTTTACCTCAAATAACTACTTACCATTTTCTTATCGATACCGTATTATATTCTCATCCTGTATGCATTATAAATTATAAAAAGATAATAAAAAATTATATTTAGAGTTTGAGAGTAAAATGTTTGTGTATAAATGTTTTAGGATCTAGGTACACGTAATTATTTACCTATTATCATCGGTTACTATCCTAGCGCCTGTTGGATCAACTATTATAGGTTCCAAAACCTATTATTAGAGGTACCAGAACCACCTTTATCGGAGCACAAATACAGATTTTAATCTCAAATCAATATTTAATCTAAAGTTGGAATCCATAGTGGGTTGGAATACTTCAAGCTTCAAATCACGGCTAACATTAAAGAAATCCATTTTTATATTTCTTTATTTTTTCTCAAATAATACAAATTCTTTTTCTTTCTATATTCTTTATAATTACTATTCTATATATAATATTTAAATAAAACATACTAAGCGATTCATTAGTATTTGTGATGAGAAAATTTAAGGTAACGTTTATGTTTGTTGTAATATAAAACCAAGGAAAATAATTTTTTTGAATTTTCTTTTTGTCTTATTTAATTCAATTATAAATAACGTTTTATTTGATATAAATTTCATAAATAAATTCATAACTGTAATGCAAATAAATTCAATTAAACTTGATTCGCAGAAAAATTTAAATCAATTATTTTTAAAACTATTTTTGACTAATTAAATAGTGATTAAGTCACTTATAATTTGAAAACCATTGGAACATTTTTATTACGTCTCCATCACGTCTCGGAAGTGACCAAAAATTTTGTTCATAAAATCGCAGGGAATCTTATCCCACAAGGTTTTATAGCACCCGATTATACATTTTTGGTCTTGCTAGATTGCGAATACCTTCCGATTTCATTAAAACCTCAGCAAGGACAAATAAAAACTCTGCCTTGGCCTAAGCAACCATTTATGTTCAATATTTTTATTTAATTTCGAAGCAATGATACTTTTAGTGTATGGGAGCGTTATTGTGATGAAGAGAAAATTTAGGCCTGACTAATTTTTCAACAAATAAGAATGCTATATCATTCAATAAACCGAAATTGAACCCCTCATTTCAAAGACAACATCATTCCCTATTCATGCAAAAATTTACCTCTCTTCAAATAAAAAATCTAATAAATCTCCTCCTTCTGATTTAAGAAACTTCTGGGAAGAATGATGCTTCTCAAATCAAGGGGTGCTTTTGGAAGGTGCAGAGGCTGATTTCGAAACCGATAGCGCAAAATTATTGAGAAGTTACAAGAGAATCTATAAATTACCAGCTACCTAAAACAAAATTATCGAAAATAAAACAAAACAATTTCTTCTTTTGCTGCTTCTGGTTTCACTGTTTCAAACACGTACATACATACATAGAAGAAACTAAAACTGTAACTCGAAGAAACCGAATGGGTCTGTTTAGACGATGTATGCATACATGTTGGGATTTCTTCGTTTTATATCTCTTTACCTATAAATTATATGGAAGTGGGGGTATTGTCATAGGTAAAGAGGTAAGAAACGAGCAAGATACAACATGCAGTGTATATTTCGTCTAAGAGGCCCAATAATAAACAACCAAAAGAGATATGGTATGTATTCCGTGAGCCAAGAATTGTTTGCTCTTAGATTATATTTTACGTTAGATTATATTCTAATTATAATATTTTACGTACAACTTAACAATGATAATCTTACATTCTCCAAACCAAGGTCAAAAAAATAAGTCGATCCGTTTCCGTATAAAAACTGTGTTGCCGCTTCTGGGTGGGTATTCTTTGTTATCAGGCATTGGCGTTTTCGAAATTAGACCTTTTGTAACTTCACAATAAATTTCGACCTTGTGTAATTTAACGCGTTGAATGCCGCTATATTAATGGTATAAAAATGCAAATTATGCTCAAATTAAAAACCAAAAATAATTTTCTTTTTACTTTTATCAGTTGACAATAAAAATTAAGACAGCATTAAACGTGCACCGCCGGCGGTACATACGACAGTACGACACTGAAAACAAAATTGAGTGTGTGCTGCTGGCGGTGCACACGGCATTCAAGGTGTAAACGCCAAATATTAAAAACTATAAAATATTATGTGCTTATCGATAAAGGAAATAGATAACAATTTATAAAGAAACTAAAGTAAAAATAAAATTTGACATTTATGTACATAATCACTTTAGTATTTTTACAACCATACAATTTCATTCCACCTAGAAGTAGGAATATCTAAATATTTATAAATTAAAATAATTTTGTTTTTTAAATTGAATTTGCTTAATAAACATTTCGCGAAAATGGCTTTGAGGTCTTGTGGTAAAGATAATGCGGATTTGGTACGGCAACTTCAAGGTAATATGTGTTCATATTTTTTGGTAATATAACTACTTGTACCTATTTTTTGTATAGATCGTGGTATTATTAAATCCCAATCTATAGCCAAAGCTATGCTAGCCACTGATCGTAAATTTTACACAACACTAAATCCATATATGGATGCTCCACAAAGTATTGGATTTGGAGTGACTATAAGTGCACCTCATATGCATGCCTACGCTTTAGAATTACTGAAAGATAAATTATTGCCAAATGCAAGAATCCTAGATATTGGATCCGGTTCAGGTTATTTAACTGCCTGCTTTGCTCGATATTTAGACGGAGCTGAAGAAGCGCATCAAGGAAAAGTCATCGGGATTGAACATCAACCTGATTTAGTCGAACTTGGATTTCGAAATATGAGGGAAGACGATTCGATTTTAATAAATTCTGGACGTGTAACAGTTATTCAAGGTGATGGTCGACTAGGTTGTAAAGAACATGCCCCTTACGATGCCATTCACGTTGGAGCCGCATCACCTGAAACACCACAAGAACTAATAAATCAACTAAAACCAAAGGGTAGATTAATTGTTCCGGTCGGACCTAAGGGTGGTACACAATATTTAGAACAGTTCGATAAAAATGAAAGTGGTGAAGTTTCGAAGACTAGGCTAATGGCAGTTATGTTTGGTCCTCTAACTGATTTAAAACGAACGTGACTGCTGAAATTCTGTACAATTTTACAAAGCAATGATTAGAAAATTATTTTTAAATAAAATATTTAGTCGTTTTTTTTTCACATTATCATAATTTATTTAGTCGCTCGCTTATCACAGGCCATAAATTTGGTTATTTTATGAGCCAAAAAATGGAATTGAAAAGGACAATGAAAAAGTACATTGAACTTGGAAAGATCAGACATAATATATTCATTACTAATTATATTCAGATTAGAAATACCTAATAAACATTTGATTAAAAAATCCTCCTGAATTTGGACCCATAAAGATTCCGTTTCCTAAGTGAGATTTCTCGTTTAACAATTCCCCATAGATTTTAGTTTTTTTCTTGTTCTAAATTCGGTTTCCACTCCTTGATGACTGTTTGGGGTCGTTGTCATGTTGATTTCTCCAACATAGGTGATTTCTCCAACATAGTTGATTTCTCAAACATAGTTGATTTCTCCAACATAGTGGACGATCGTCCATTTAAGATTTTATCTATAGTATTTCGATAATTTAAGGGTACCCTGGATGCCATTAAATGCATCAAAATACTATAATTATAATAAGGGGCATCGCTGTCAAAAAACGGCCAAGAATGACAAATTTCTAGAGATGACAGAACTGGACGTTTAAAATTTTTTTTTTTTTTTGTTGTATTGAAACAAAAATGTAAACTAAAGCAATCAACACGAATAAAACTGACAACTAGATATTAATTATAGGAAAAAATTAATTTTGTTTTATTTGTGTAACAAAAATTCAAAATTCTTAAAGCTTGTTTTTCACGTATCAAATAAACCTGCCTATATTTTGATAGCTATATAGTTTACTTACTACGGAAAAGTATAGCAATATCCCCTCTTACGGTATTAAAACTTATTGGAATAGCAACCAAAATGAGTAAATTTTTAATAACCTAAATAAATTAAATGAATTTACCACATTAACACAAAATTCAAGAACTTTTAGTTGTAAAATATACTATATAAGCAAAACAACCACCCCGAGTACCTGTATAATCTCTAGAAACAATTTTATTCCCATTTTAATCATAATCTGTTTAATAAATCACTGTAACGTTCAAAACAGACTAAAAATTCCATAATTTTTCACTATTTTAAATTCAGTTTTTAGATTATTTCGAGATATTGTAAATTATTGTATTAAAAATAATTATGTAACTATTATTGTCCCAAAGCTGTATTAGAATTACCGAATCAATATGAATAACAAAATTACCGGTCTAAAATAAATAAGTTTCTTTACGACAATTATTTTAAATTTATTATTATTCAAAACGCAAAATAATTTACATTTTTTAGTGTTTATCATAATTTAAGATCACATAGTTTTTAATTAGTTAAAAAAATCTTTATTTCATAAAAAAGTATAAAATATCGTTTTATTCTTTTTATAATCGTCGTATATATTAAGTCATTACGATTAAAGTCTACATTACATTATTATTATAAGTAGATAGGTTAAGTTAAATAATATCGATATAAAATTACGAAAAGAATATTATTATTAAAAAAGGATGTAAGAACTCAATAAAAAAAAAAAAAAAAATCTTATAAAATAATTTGGTTAAATAGGTAAAAAAAAAATTAAAACTGGCTTTTATTTTAATTTAAGATGTTTTTTTTTGTAGAAACAATTTGTTTTATTTAACTTTTAATCTTCCAATTATAAATATAGTTATAAATTATTTATTCTGAAATTGAAATGTGAGCTTAATAGTACATAATATCCACTTAAAATAGTTTTCCATAGCATAAAAAAATAATTTAACATAAAATATTTTTTTTTATTAGACATACAATTTATTGGATTTTTTGTAAGAAATACTATTTTAAGGATTTTGTAATTTAAAAGCTGATAATATAAAATTAATATTTTTTTTTTTTTATGATGAGTTTTTAAAACACGATTACATTTTTACGCTTTTTTCTCCTCTTCGATGATTTCCTTTGTGGGCAATGGATTCTTTTCACATGTTTCAGTGTGCTTTAATTTCGTTGCATCAAAAGATTCAATTCCATTAATGAAATTATTTTTTTCTTTTTCTTGTTGAATCGCTAAAATATAAAATCATATCATTATTTATAAACGTATTATTTGGTATATTATAATTTTTTTGTAAATTGTATTGTAAGTGCTAGTTATTAGAAAAAGCGATAAAACAATATTTCATGCTCTAGTTTATATACTATAACTCTACAATGTACATCTTCCCAATCTCTATCAATATAGTCACACAAACCTTCAATTGGTGGTAATGAATTTTTTTCAGCAGTTTCAGTATGTTTCATTGAATTTTTATCAAAATGTTCAACACCATTCAATAAATTTTGATGAATTTTTTCAGCAGCAACCACTTTTTAGAGAAATTTGTAAGCAATATAAATAAAAACTTAATAAAATTAATAAAAAAAAAAAATGCATGCAGTAAAAATTAAATATTTTATTTACACAAACACACCACATCGGCATATTTTTCATCATTCTCAAATATTATGCAAAATTTAAAATAAAAATTGTATGCAAACAGCTCTATTTTCTGAAGACGTACCTGTTTTATCTGGAAGTGGATTTTTTTCTTGAGTTTCAGCATGCTTTAGTTTCGCTGTATCAAAAGATTCAATGCCCTCAAAAAGGGTTTTTTGAGTTTTTTCTTGCTGGAGGTCTAAATAGCAAAAAATATTAATAAGCCAAGAAAATTATATTTAATAATAAAAAATTAAATTACCTTCAGCGCTTGGAAGTACAATTTTTTCATTTGTTTCGGTATTTTTTAAATTATCTGTCGAGAAACCTTCTAATTGACTTTTTAAGTCGGTTGCTACTTTTGGAAGATCTTTTAGTGCTGGTGCAGACATTTTTGTTTAAAAGACTGAAAATAAAAACATAAATAAAACAGCGGTTGTTAATTTTAAAATCATTTTCCCCTTTTGATCATGACAATATTCAAAATAATCGTTGAAATATTGATTAAATGTTGTTAATTAAATTACCACACACCATCTGGTCAAAATTATAAACCAAGTACATAAATAAAAAATATTACTTTCATTGCAACATCAAATCGAAAGTTAAAAAATAAAATGAATACATAATAAAATACTCAATATTTTTTTTTTACTTTATAAGGAGAAGTTTTGTTAATGCCATTTTATTATTACTTTATTAAGAGACTTATTGTGATTGTGCCAATATTACCTATGAACTCAATTTAACAATTTAACGGATAATTAAGTAAATTTAAAAATTAATCTAACACTTTTATTATATATTATACCTATTTCATGTTCCGTATTATGTAAATATGTAATAGTGATGACGTAATGTCTGGAGAAAAATGTACGGAGGAAAATGTGGAAATGAAAATGTTTGGTTTGGTCATGAACTTTCCCTTGAACTAATACAAGCGCATTTATGAAACTATACATATTTTATGGTTGATTCATATACAGTTAAACTCTATTTTTGTACATAAATTAATTCATACAATGTATGTAGTTGTATGAATCATTTAGCGTTCCGACATTGAATTTTTATTAAATATAAAAATAGAAATGAAAAAAAAATCAATGCATTAAAAACTATCATAATATTTGTTACGCTGCCTGCCATGGATATGATTATGGTTATTTATGTTACTAAATAAATAAAATCACGCATTTATATAACATAATAAAAAGGCATGTCTACGATGAAAAGAAAAACGAGAGTAAATTATTTTAAGGAAAATTCATCTCGTACACAATAGGAAAAATCAATACTATATATATTGTTTTCTTTTATAGATAGGCCTCAGTCTCAGACATGTAGACGGTAGTGAATCAATGCTGCGTTGACACGAGAAATGAAACTACATCGCCTTGAACTCTATGTATAAACGCAAACAAATTATAACAATTAATTAAACATTATTTTCTACCAAATTTACATTTTAATTAAAAATAATAAAACAAATATTTTTCAAAGAATACTCTGTAGACATTAATTACAAGTTTGTGTTCAACGTGCATTTCATATGGAACTAATAAAACATTAATAATCTGAAACTTATTACCAATTAACAGTAATGCGTTTTAATTAATGTAAATACATAATTAGAAATAAGTTAACTCGTAGAATCATTCTTATACCACGTTTACACCAGTAGTATTAAAGTATGTAGCAAAAAAATATCATGATGTAAACGTAAAGTATAATACTTTAATACTTTATTGAATATTTTTTTGCTATTTCATTATAATAGGTATCAAAAAAGTATGACACGTGAAACAAAACAAAAAAACAATAAAAACCTGAAATGTCGTTTCTTTGTTCAATTTTTTCGAGATTTTTCGTGTAAACAGAACAAAATAAGAACAAAGAAATATAAATGACTACCAATTTGTCCAAAATTTGACTTCTAAAAATCTCGAAATTATTTATACATCAAATAAACAATGTAGTTGTACATTATCTGTCAAAACATATAAAATATAATATGGGGTTACACCGCAAATAGCAAAATAATATTTTGTGGTGTAAACTGAAAGAGAATTATAGTATATTAGCAAATAAGTATTTAACTATTAAAGTACCTATGGTGTAAACGTGGTATTATATAGGTAGTATTATTAAATGCATTTTTGTAGCCACGAATTTTATCATTGACAAAAACATATATTTTCGGCGTTTTTTTATCAATTTTATAAATAAATAAAGGTTTGTTTTCGTTTTTTTATCAAACTTATTACTTACATTAATCACGACGGGAAAAAAAATGAGTCATTTTAAAGTACATACATATGTATATCTTACTTAAAACGAAATAATTCCATGTTTCATACACATACAAAATAAAAAAGAGTTTTACTATTATTTATGGGTAGAAATTACTTATATCTAAAGAAAGCACGATATTGATATACGAGTGCGCGATAAACTTTTTATATAAAGCAAAATTTTATAAATTAAGATCTACAATTAGTGGAACAACAAAAACTGACTCATTTTCCTTACAATAATTGCATGAATAAGAATTCCGTTGTTGTACAATGTTTTTGTGTACTCATACAAATGCTGTCGTACAATCGATAAAAAACTACACTAGTATGTAAATTACGTTTCGTTTTATATACACAATTCAACAGCACAAAATAAATGGTTGGATTTAATTTTTCTTACTGTTTCATCGACATATTTATTATTACTATTTTATTTAAAAAAAAAAAAAGAATATAAACTTAAAACTCAAGAGAAAATTCGACCTCAATATTAATGCCAACTCGTTATACATTTTTATGCTTTATAAAGTAATATTTGTTGGTTTCAAATTAAAATAGCTTTACATCAGTCTGTTACTCGTCTCTATAAAAGGCAATCAATATTTTCTTTATACAATTATTATACACCTCTAGTAAAAAAAAAATATCTGCGTGCAAAAAAATTGTTAAGATCTCCCCATATATATGGTAAAGTACAAATTTCTAAGATCTAAGCGATTTGCCAATGTTTGAAAACAGTTAAAAAATGATTCGAATTTATTTAACTGTTTCCGTTAGAAGTTTATGTTGCAGAAAGATTTATTGTAAGCTACACACAAAATCGAATAAAAAATTTGTGTGCAACTTTTTTGTACAAATTGAACACAAAAGAGTTGATATCAAATAAATTGACTAAATTATTATTCCGGTAAATCAATGAGAAACACACTTGTTATGATGACAAATTTTGGATTAAATTAGATTCGTGTTATCGTGTTAGGTCATGGCTTATAAGTTAAGGTATATAATATACAATATATCAAATATGAATAATTTAGTGTCGATAACTTAATTATAGTTTAATTAAATCATGTACACATAGAAAATTTTACAAATTAACTGGAATTTTTTTACAGATAACAGAAAAAATAATAAATTTAAATATGTAACTGATATCTGCTGCTCTATTCTATACTATCGTATTGTAATTTATGCACGTCTGTAACAATATTTCTAGTTGAACTAATTATAATTTTTTTAACGATATGGAATTATTTGGAATAACATGTATTGTTGTCAATATCGGGTAAAAATAATTAATGATTCAAAATCACCCACTAGAAATAAAAATAAATAAATTAGAGATCATTGAACTGGTTTTTCAAGTTAATTATTGATATGATAAGTAATACAAGAAGTAACATGTTTTATTATGTGTAAAATAGATTTTATTAACTAAACAAAATAATCTTCTAATTCTAACTAGCTAAATATAATAAGTGTACTCTACAAACACGTAAAATAGTCTTTTTTTAGATTTGTTAAGATAATCTTTTTTTTTTTTCTTTTTTTAAAGGAAGCAAATACGTACGTGAATATAATTAAAAATAATATTTTATTTATTCAAACCGTGAAAAATCAATGATTCTAGAATATTTTCTACGTAGAAATTAAACACACGAGCATTTTATTTATATAAATGCAATTTATAAAAAAAAACCTTTTTCTCCAATTAAATTAATATTGCAGACATTAAATTTACGAAAGAAGAGATACAAAAAAAAAAATAGTAAATTAGATGACGTCAAATTTATAAATCACAGTGTGAATTAAAAATTTACAGAATTTAAATTATTTTATATTAGTAGTAATTTAATACCTATAATTTAATTTAAAAATTATATGTACTAGAAATACTGAATTAAAAAAATATATAAATTCTTTGTTATTATTGTAGCGGCCGACGCCCATGGCGTAAATAACCGGTAAAAAATATTGTTTTTGTTTTATGTATTTGGCTTCTACAAATGGCGAGATTTTCTTATTTTAATTGCAACAAAATCAAATGGGGGAAAATAATAGATTTTATCTTATTAAAACAATAAAAAAAAAATTAATTGAGACACTTACCTAGGATATTGTATATAAAAAATATAAATATATAAAAATAATAATTTATTTTATTTAAACACACAACGTTTACCACTTAACGTTTAAAGTTCGACTACAAAATTATAGAAGCAATCATGAAATATTTTGTTTTTTGTTGTTTTTTTATTTTATCCAGATGTGGTAGTAAATGCACTGAAATATAAATAGTATTATTATGGCATTGGGATCGGGAGTGGGGCGACATGTTTTTTTTTTTATTATTGTTATTTTCCCCTTATTTTTGATGATACATCATAAATACACAATATTATTTATTTATATACATATCTCCATGTAAAAAAAATATTTATGCACAAAGAAACGTTTTAAAATTGTAAACCTTTTGGATTACTAATTTGATAATTTATGAATGGAAAACCATAGGATTTTATCAATTACAACAAACTACGCCTAGGGATTACCAGCCGTTGTTTGAGAAATATACTTTATAAAATACATACATATTTTATTACTTAGTAAGTTAGTAACCCTTTCAATCTCGATGATTCTTGAACAGGTGCTCAAACATCCGCTTGATGATTCATTGCGTAAACCATAATTAAAAAAAAAAAAAATATTTATGGCAACAGTTAGTGCGGTTTTTTTATTTGCTATCGAGAGCCGCCAAATAAAATTCGCTATCTGGAGCAACTTTTATATGACGACTTACCAGCTCCGGATAGCGAATAAAAAACGCACTTAGTGGCAACAATCGAAAATACATTGTGGTATGACATGTTTAAAACACGTGGTATTAGGGATGTTTCTATAACTAGTTACTATCATTAGCCATGTTTTCTTATTTCAAACTGCGCATGTTTAAGTTTTATTCATTATGGCCTTGCAAAACTGATAAGTTACTATAGAAATTGCAAAAATATAACGTACCTTAATATATCTTCAGAAAAATCACACGGCATCATAATATTCTTCAAAGTTAATGACCATTAAGAGAACCATATTTCAGACAGTAGTACCACAGAATAATACGTATTCTGTAGTAGTAGTCTTTCAAGTTCAAGGTTAAGAAAATGTTTTACTACCTTACTAGTAAGGCCTTGTCTAGCTTTGCGGATGAGTTAACATTGATTCAGTTGCTGCATACGTTGATTTGGATATCCATCAGTTTTGTTCCATAATTTAATATTTACACTGAACATATACAAGGAATTCTTTTAGAATAACTAATTTTTTAAAAGCGTTACATATTTTGTGGAATATGCGATTTGATTTTCAGCCAGTTAGCAGGCAACGTCGTCGTCTTCTGGATGTACCGTTCAATTTCTAATTTTTTAAAAGCGTTACATATTTTGTGGAATATGCGATTTGATTTTCAGCCAGTTAGGAGACAACGTCATCGTCTTCTGGATATACCGTTCAATTTCTAATTTTACTGGTAGTTTAATCCCGGAGAATATCGTATTCTGATCGTTGGTGGGGTGGTTACACAATTCAGCTAGTTTATATTTTTTACAATCTGTTTTGGCGGCTCGAGACACTTCCAACTTTTTCGCAGTTTAATTTTAACGTCTTACAACCCAAGCGTAAGGCCAAAATCGAGGACGTCACCTAGATCCGTTTTCTTAAGTAAAAAACTTGCACAACCCATAGCTCCATACTCTACTAAAGCACTGAAACGAATGATTCTGCACTCCTTCAGGGAACTCTGATAGTAAAATCAGATGATGAAAAATCCATTTCCTTAATTGTCGGTCTTCGATCAAACTCGGAACCTCCCGATCTAAACGCCGCAGCTTTAACCACTGTGCCATTTGATCGATCAGCTACTGGTTTAATTATTATCATTGCATATTTTATTCGTCCGAATTTTAATGTTACTGTGATACGAATTATACGTGACACGTTCTGATTTAATTGTAACTATTCATTTTTGAAGCCTGTAAATTAAACTTTTGTATCAAAATTATCGATCTCACCTAATTATACTTACTATCTTTATTTAAATACCTAATTTGTATATATGATTGTTCATTTCTCTCGCCAACCTTTCAGTTTTTAAATAGAATTTATTTTGACAATTTCATCTCACCTGTCATAAAAATATTAAATAAAAAACGCAAACAATTTTGCTGAAAAAAAACTATTTATTAGCTTGGGTCATTTTTTAAAATTTTTTTTTCTTTTTTTTGAACCCAATCCAAATGTACTCCACTTCTTTTTTTTTTTTTTTTTTTTTTTTTTTTTAAATATTATTGAAAACGTTATAAAAGATAAATATGTATTTATATTTTTTAGGTTAAGTCTATTTATATTCAATGTCTATTTATATGCACTACAACGCAATAAATGTATTTACACAATTACACAAACGATCTATTTACAAATAATTATTCACAAAGTTCCATTATCGATTGTCCTGTTACTCAATTAGTAAAATTTGAAGGCCCAATCCACGTACCCTTTTTAAATATATATTTATTTTGTTCCGGCTTAATGAATTAAATGCACTTCTGGCATACTTCATTAAGACTTGACTTAATGCTGAAATATCTGACTGAATCACAATTATTATCATAAATTCTACTTCAAAATATTATTAGTTTAGATTTTTAATTTTTTCAAAAGATAAAACTGAAAATAAAACATACTACTATTCCTTATTTTTAACGTATCATTGTGATTCCATGATCAATGAAAATATTTACAGGGTGACAGGGTGTTTACATATTTAACCATCCTCTTAAATATTTTCAAATTGACTACATATAAACCACATTCTACGAGTCATTTTGTGATTCTATAAATAACTTTGTAATAATAAAATATTCTTAGAATTAGGGACTGTTTTTACTATCTACAAAGCAAAGTAGAAGGAGCAAGCTCTTAAATATGATTAAAGGAATAAAACAGAATTTACTCTAACCCAATAAATAATACAATGTTTTAAAATTAAGCCACCCAAAGCATCAATACGTACCAAATAAATCAATTTCAAAATAACTATAGAAATAACAAATTTACAATACCAATTTTTGCAATTAAATTTGCTATCTCGGCTAATTTAAAGAAAGCTAAGTATAAAAAATAAGAAATTTAAGTGAAATTAAGTTATACAATAATTAAAATAAAAAATTCAGAATTATAAATAATTATTATTTATTTAATTTTAATTCTATAAATTTTATATTAAAGCAAAATAAAACCAATTAAATTTCAATGTATTAAAATATGGTATCTAATAAAAATAAACTAATTTTCCTGACGATAAATGAAATTAAAAAAAAAAAAAAAATCGTGACTTTGAAATGTAGCAAACTAAAATAATACAGCAATAAATACCAGCACGATCATTAGAGTTAATAATTGCAAAAGTAATATGAGCAGCTTAATAATAATAAATATCAAATATCTTGTTAGCATAATAATAATAATAACGAATGTTTATATAAGAAGCCTACCACCAAAACAATCCAAGCGTAATAAATATAAAATATTTTAAATTATTTATAGAATAATTTAAATTTTTGTAAAAACCAAGTAATAGAAATATAATTATTTTCATTTTTATATTTTGTTAATAAATTAAAAATAAACCAAATAATATTAATACGCAAAATTTAAGATAACATTAGCGAACATTACACAATCAATATTAATGTCATTACCCCTTCATTATTTTTATAATGAACACAATAATTTTAAGTGACATTAAAATGATTATGCACTTTGAAAATAATGCAGTAGTAATGACGCAAGAATTGTGGAGGCATGTAAAGTTCACTATTTTGTAATTCATGGGCCTAAATAAGCGACTCAACGGCTATCGTTTTCTATTATCCTGTATTATATAGATATCGAAAAAAGGAAAACAATAATTTTTTCCTTTCTCCTTTTTTCCTATATCTTTATAATACAAGACATTAGAAAGCGATAATCGTCGAAATACTTAGCTAGAAACCAGATATCATTCAAAATCCATTCAATTTACAAAGGTAATATCACAAAATAAATTCAGTCTTCCGTTCTGTAGGGCCAAATTGAAATGGATGACAATATTTCAAACTCAAATGTAATGTTTAATTTCCAATTTCACTTGGAAATTGTGAATCTCCAAGCATGGTTGCCTTTAATTGGAGGAGGGGTCTAAAGCAATGTGCTTACGAAGCATTCACTTGAGCAATAGGCTTACTAAATATCAAAAAAATTAATAATTTCAATGCACAAAAAGTTTCATTACATTTTTTACTTTACAATTGCAAATGGGACAACGTTTAAGTTTTGCCCAAACTTTCATGGCACATTTGTAACAACAGCACGAATGTAAAAATCGATTATGTACAAATACACCATTTTTTGGCTCGGTCAAACACATCATACACATTTCAAAACCTTCACTATTCTGATTGCGTTCAAACGAGTCTTGTGATTTTAGTGCTGTCACAATTTCAGTAAAATTCGAACATGATGATGCACTGCGCGATAATAATCCCGTTTTAACTGAAGCGTCCCTTGACGTAGTCGATTCGATTGATGAAGTCGCATATACTTGAGTTACCGGCGCTTCATCTATCTCTAGTTCGGCACAATAGGTCTCTTGGCTAGAATTATCTACGTTATTTTTTTCGTTTATAAAATCTTGAGTTTCAATTGGCGATAATTCTTGGCTCGAGCTTGAGCTAAACCCAGAATCTTTATTACATGAACTAATTAAATCAAGCTCATTTGGTGGTATTAGCTTAATTGTATCTGCTGTGTCCGTATCCGAATTTCCACTCCAATTTTCTATTACATTTTTAAACATTTTATTGTGAAACATTTTATTTTCATTTTCGTTTCCTAACCTAATTCGTTTAGGTAATTTTTCTTCGACAACACGTTCACAGATACGTTTTCTACTACTATTTTGACTAGATATTTTATTAGAAAATTCTTGATTATTATTACTACTGGAACTTTGACTTACATTTATTGCGTTGGGTGCAGTATCGGTCAATCGGTCGGTTGTTGAGCTATTATTTAACAAAACTATATAATTTTTGGATGTTTCCCCTAACTCACTACTACTAATATTGTCCGTTTTTGTCGTGTTATTAGTCAAATGCCGATTGCCTAATCTTTTTCTGCGTTTAGACATTTTTGGTGATTTATTTAGAAAATTTATTATTTTATCATTTTGATACTCATTATCGGAATCATCCGATTTACCACTCTCGCCGGCACTATTCGCTTCTTTCGATTTACTTACGATTAGACCCACACTATTCTCACGCATGTAAGAAAAATCATTTTTTGATTTACCATTAAATACAGGGTTATCCTCCCTGTGGTAAGCTTTATGAATGCCTGAAGTTTGCGATAATCGGGTCTTCCGGTTTTTCTTGGGGCGTGGTGGAAACAGATTTTTCCGTATCTGTAATTGAAAAAAATTGTTTAATGTATACGGTTCGATATAGATAACAACTTAAGGTCTGTGGTTGTCTGTTGATTGTTTATTTACTTAACAACAAATTATCTACTTCTAATCTTATTTGAAGTAAATAATATATGTATATATGTATTAGTTAAAAACGAAATAAACATTTTTTAAGTATATAAAGTGAATTCGAACCTGATAACATTTTTCACAATACCGATATAACGGATTGTTTTGACGATTTTTGCATTTAACGCACTCCCAATAATCGGCTTTTCCTAGTTCAGGATCATCACTTGTACTATCCGAATCCTCCGTATCCGCAAAAAGAGAAAAATCGCTCGGGCTGCTTGATGAATCATCGTATATAGCATGGGCTACGGCTGCAATCATAAAATCCTGAAACGGAAATGAAGATAATGAAAAAAAAAATTATATTCTAAGCAGTGAAACAATTTGAGTAAATTTCTGAAACTGTTTCAGATATTTCAAGCCGCTCACAAGAAATTTATCGTTGAGCTTATCATCGACTTTTAATTGAAAATCGGTTTGCCCTGTCTTTCTTTAACGAACTTTACACGATCAACATTAATGATGTTACCGATAATTGCATTACCTCCAAAAAACTTGTGTTACCTATTATAACTGCTTTATTATTTTGCAAACGTACACAATAATATTGAGACATTAACACGTTCGCAACTCATCTGTTGTTTTTTTGGTGTACAAAAAAAAACTCGTGTTAAAATAAAATGCCACGAATATAGGCGACGACTGGCTCCCAGTCAAACTACTTGACGCAAATAAGTGTTAGATACTTCTAGAAACATATACTAAAGATACATGTTAAATCCAAAAGTGATTGACTGAGTTATGACTGAAAGTGATCTGACTGAAACTTTAAGTTGGTGGTTACATGGGATTTTTTTATTTGATCTGAATTGACATTTTAAATGTCACTTTGTTCTAAAATTATATTTAAATCATTAGAAAATTATTTAAAATAATTTAAAAATCACTTCGAAAATGTATAAAACCTTTTGCCTGTATGAAAAAATCTGTTAGTTCAACTAAATTAAAGTTTACATGTTTAACTCAATATACAAACTGACTCAACCAACCAAATTTAAGTTGACCGAACTCAGACTACTTTCAGCCAAGTCACCATTTACATGTTGAATTTAACTCAGACGTTTTCAGTCAGATCACTTTCGGTTTAACATGTATCTTTAGTAATAGCTGCATCGCAAATAATCGTAACATAAATTACTACAAAATTATTCTTTCATTTCGTAAAATTTTGTGTCACAAATGTTTGAGGGAAAACTAGCATGTCACATAGACGTTGAGTGGCGAATGTGTTAAAATGATTGTACACGTTTGAAAATAATGAAGGAGTAATAACAATAATAATGCAATGGTTTTTGGAGGTAGCGTATTAATATTGATCGTGTAAATGCCGCTTTGTGCTTTGCTCATTCTTTACTTTTCTTTCTTCGTTGACCAAATTCATGTGAGCGCCTTGAGCTTCTCTAAACCACAAATTACATTTATTGAACGCAATACAATTTTTAAAATTGAATTATGTATTATTAAAATTTTACTGCAACCTAAAGTTAGATTGAGATATTCTTAACTTCTCTGAATTTGGTCTAATTAAATTATGCAAAAATGGTAAGAATCAGAAAACTGAAGTGACAATAAAAATACATGTATAATTATTTTAATGAATTAATTTAGATTTAAATATATATATATATATATATATATATATATATATATTTAAAAGTAAACGGAACTCTATTTCAAAAATATATACAAGTATAAATTTTGAATCCAATTACGTAATTTTAAAAACATCGTTTGATTAGACTATTTTCTTGGATATGATAATACATATAAAACTTGTTTATATTGTAAAATAAAAGATATACGGTCAACGAAGAAGTTGTTACGTAATCGTTTAAATGTCTTCATCTTGTGAATATCAAAACGATTTATTTAAATATTTTTAGCTAGCTAAAGGTATATAAAATAAATATCTTAAAAATTTATTTACGTCTGTTCCACTGGATGATAGGGTATCAGTATCAGCATCGCTTTCGTTGCTGCTGGCGATTTCATATTCCACAACAGCCATTGAAATTGCTCTTTCTTCATCGGATGAATAATTTGATTCTGTATCACTCGTATCTCTGCATAAATCTTTAAAAAAATAATTAATTAAATAAATTAGATTTTCCTAATGTGGGGAAAAAAAAATAAAAGATAAACAAAAACAAAATTTCCACAATAATATGTCAATTACTATCGCGTAAATGCAATGAGTATGAATAATCTTTATACTATGAAAATAATTAAACATGATCGAACATGAAATGTTTTGTTGTAAAAATATCGTTTCGTAATTTTGTATGCATGCCCAAATTGAATGGAATAAGAATAAAATTAGGGGAATTCAACAATACCTAGTTTATAACAAATCAATCACACGTGGAAATGAACTAGAATGAATTTTTAAATCCACGAATCCATCTACGTTTTATATTTTATTCAAAATTTAGATACGAATAAAAAAAACCAAAATGGCAGTACCTGTTTCACGGCCATGAAAGCTATCGTAAGTGCTATCATCGGAGTCACACACCCTTTCTGGAGTATCTTCTTTGGCCAATTTTATGTAAATTGCAGCAGAGTTCGTTGAAAATTTGGAGATTTTTGTATGCGGTTCATTATTAATTTCAGCATCATCCATTAAACAATCATTTGCTCTTTTACGATTTCTCCTTCCAGCATCTAATAATTTTTTAATGGTGGAGACTTTACATCATATGGGAATTTTTTAGAACAATTTTTTTTTATTTTTTCAACACTAATTACCTGGTATTTCACTAATATTCATTATTAATATTTATTAAAATATTAAACACTAATTATTATTGTATTGTTTTAAACACAAATTATTTTAATAAAATTAACTTCAAAAAACTAATATCATTACAATATATTGAAAATTTTTAATCAAAATTCTACGTGTCGGCAAATGGCGACAGAAAATGAATGACACTTTTGGTTATAGCATACTGTTATAAAATGAATTGGCTAAATCATAGCAGTTTGGCTGCCATCTATCATAAATTAGTTGAAAGTAAGCATGGATAAGGGGAAATGCTAGATTTGATACTAGAAATTTGTAACAGGGTTGGATATTATCTTATACTATCGATATATTTTTGCTTAATATTCCTTTATGTAGAATTTAAATCAATAATAAATGAACTCAATATTAAATATTAATTGAAAATAGATAATAAATACATTTAAATAACGAAATCTGTTATTTAAAACTACAATAAAATTGTTTTATTGCAGTGTTGAAAAACTGTTCGAATTTGCTATAAACATTAAACAGAATGAATTATCTAGTACACAAACCATTTTGGATCAATTTTTAACTTTCAACAAAATCAAATATAAATTGAAGCGCTTAAAATATTCTTATAATTATTTTTATTGAAATAAGATTTTTTCGTCAATTTGAGCTATGAAATTAAAGAAATCCACTCATGAGATGAATGCTGTTCGCATGGCATCGTTCAACAAGTTCCCGTTCAATTAGCTAATGGCTACGATAATTGGGCTTTAATTTTATATTTTTCAAATTTAAACCCACTTCTTTTATTATTCAACCTACAATACGAAAGATCTTGCTCGCTGTCAAAATATCAAATTTGAAATGTCGTAGCCCAAAGAAATTGTAGCGTTTTTGTTTTTAATTTTGGGAATAAATTAAAAGTTGTAAAAATGAGTGAAAGTTTTACGTCTATGACCTGTAGGTTGTGTACCAGAAAGGGAGTGTACGATATGTTTGATCATCGGTTAGAAATCGATGAAGATAATTTAGTTTTAATTTCGGAAGCTTATCAAATGTTCTCATCCGTCAAGGTTGGTGTTGCCTACTGGGTCTGTTTGATAATTCGCACGGTGCGGTGCAGTGTAGGCTTTTTCTTTATTTCGTCAATAGAAAATAAATCAAAGGAGACAAGGAAAACAGCATACACTGCACCGCACCGTACGAATTATCAAACAGGCCCACTATGTACATCAAAGTGTACGAAATTAATTGATTTTAATTCCAGATTGATAATCAAACCGTTGCACCAATGTTGTGTGCCTATTGTACAGAAGAATTGGGCCAAGCTTATAATTTTTATGTTAAGGTAAAATTATCAGAATCTGCTGACTTGAAAGAGGTCGTTGACGAAGCTCTTGACCAGGATTTGATCGAGGAGATTGATGAAACAACTATTGATGACTTAAATAAAGATGATGAGGATTATATAGACATGGTAGTGAATGAAAATAGTGAGGATGATAATGAGGAGTTAGATTTAGTGGTGAAAGAGGATGAAATACCGGTATTATCAGAACAGAATCTCCAGTTAGAGGATTTTGAGCAAGTGATCATTCCGGTACCGAATTCGAAAAAGTTGAATAAAATCCCTAACATACAACTAACAAGTAAAGTTTCGACTCTGCTGAATAGAATCACCAAATCCGGTACATTATTACAAAAACGAAAAACGTCGACTGCCGAGGTCGAAGATTCCAGTGCGCCAAAAGTGAAAAAGTTTGATGATAATTTTATAATGGCCCCAAAATTAGTATTATACGAAACACGATACGAGGATACGATATCGGAGGGCCTAAATGATGTACACAATCGGTTATCAGAATTACCCGAGGGATCAATATTTTCGCCCGGTCCTGTGGAAAGCAATGATGTAAAACAAAATTTGAATAAACGGAAAATGCCTGCACTTCCAACTCATAAAGTAACAATGGATATAGCAGCTGTAAAACTAGAAACAAATTCTACCCAATTGGACATTTATTCGAAATTAGATAAAAAAGAAGACGCATCTGTTCTATACCAATGTTCATACTGCCCAAAAGCATTTGCCACAAAATTTCATTTAGGTCTTCACACGCAGAAAGTTCACATTTGCCAACATTGCTTGACTGGATTCAATAAAATACAGGACCTGTACGCACATGTAAAGGCCGAGCACAATACTTTTATATGTTCTTTCTGTAATAAACAAATGTCGACGAACTCTAATCTTCGAGCCCATGTACGTAATATTCATGGAATCACACTACCTGCTGGTGTTTCGTTAATTTCTTTACAAAAGTAAATAAAATCAAAATTTAATTTATTAAACTACAACAAATATTTAATAATTTAGTTTAGTCGGATGCTCCCAGAAGTATCCTTTATTTTGAAAAACTTTCCTTCCAATTTTCTGTAGATTTGCATCGTTAGAAAGGAATGGGCCATCATCAATTTCTGTTATTAACATTTTCACTTTATTCCGCGCATGTAATGAAAATGCACTTGCTGTTAGCATATCGTAATCCGAGTTCTGAAGTCCTATGCAATAGGATCGCGATGCACGTGATACGCTCGCAAACATGGCATAAATCAGTATCGCGGCATCCGCCAGTCGTGCGACTTCAACTTGCTTCTCAAGTATTTGGGAACCATAGCGAGACAAAAGTATATTAACACCCAATTGAAGGCGTACTATAGATTCTTCTAACCATTGGGCTGCCGGATCTAGTGATGGATGTAGATATTCATTCAATTTTAATGTTAGTTTTGGTTTTTCAACATTGTCACGTTCAAAAATTTTGCCAAATGTGAAGCTGGGATGAAATAGAGGATTTCTAGCTTTTTTAACATTTTCATTTAACGAAACTCCAGAATGTTTTAATCCAGCCAGCGCGATATATTGTTTTAGTGCATCAAATCGTTCACCGTGTAGCAACATCTGGATTGAATCACGAAATCTAATTTCATCCTGTTCGCCGTGGTATAATGACTTTACATCCTTGGTTTGGATTCCACCGATGCATACGTTCAAGAGGGATTTTAATGAGTAAATCTTTAACACGATTGATTCCAGATCAATGTCTTGACCATCGTAATTATCAATTAGTCCGGCTGTAAGATAGATGATACTTTCAGTTGCGTAAATTTGGGCAGCTAGGACTCCTATACGATTTTGAATTAACTCGGTCTCCATGCGAGATTTTCCTAAAAGATTAGAATCCATCGAGTGCTTTACAATTTCATTAAAAATTATTTTCATTTTAATAAGGGCGACCACACTACTCTGAACCCGCGAAAACCTCAGAAGTTTTTCTCCAATTTCACTGCCTTCGGACAAATTTCCTAGTAAATTATCTTTTGGCACCTCAACATTATTTAATGTGATTGTAGCCTCGCCAAGACCATTGCATCCAAATGTTTTATTTGGTTCAGATTTTAGTAGATTTATAGTATTGGCATCGATCAAAAAAGTCGAAACACCTTCAGTTAAATTGCCTATTTCATTTTCGCTTATCGTACGAGCAAATATTAAATATAACGATGGATCCAGACCATGCAGCACAAAATTTTTGGTTCCATTAATAGTCCAGACTTTCTCGTTAGATCGCAGTGAGGCTTTGGTATTAAAGGTTCCATCTTCATTCAAAGATTCCTCAAATAGTGCAAATGTTCCTATTAATTCGCCCGTTGATAATTTTTCTAGATATTTTTGTTTTATATTAATCGAACCATGTTCCACTATTATTTGTGTAACTGCCCGGTGTGCGTTCATCAAAATACTTAAATCTGTATTTTGTGATTCGATTTCGTTCGTAAGTAGACTCTCGGTTAGATTGTATTCTGATCCTTTCATAACTTGTGGCGTATTTAAACCAAAACTAATTAAATCACGTAGCTGACGAGATTTAAAAATGTCTTCTGAATTAACGTTCAGTTCGATGAAGTTCTTTAAACTCTGATTATTTTCTTCCAGCTTTACGACCTCTTCATTGGTTATTGCTTCGGGATAGGCCAGTAAATCTTTATCGACTACTCCAAGAAAGAAGTTTTTTAGTAAAGGCTCACGCTTCGGCTGTTTCGTTCGTAAATTGGTTGATATTTTTATATTCCCCATTCGAATATCTTCCGTGAGCTTTGTATTGTCTGCTTTAATCTCGATCGATTCCTCGCCACTTTTGTATTTACATCGTGTTGTCGATAAGAGTCGAGAATGACAATTGTTTTTTACGTTTTTAAATAAATTCACGTACTTCCACACGTTATTTTGTATTTTAATCATTTTATATTTTAAATTAATATTTAATTTTTATTTTGTGTAATTCAATAAAATATTTAACCAAAAAATTTGACAGCCGAATAGTCGATGTTTGTAAATTCATATTTATGACATAAGATTTTTAGGGGGCAACCCCTCATTCTTTTAACACTTTATAACTACCGTGCTTACCATGGGCCTAAATTCTGATCAAGTGACAAATGACAATTTTTTGTATCTTTGTACTAAAATTTTAACTGCTATAAAATGACAATAATTATAGATCATGTTTAGCACTTGTACTAAACATCAACTTCGCCATCATTTACGCTAGGTGGGCTAGTGTAAATTATCTCATTTGTTATGGAAAAGATAATTTACACTAGCGACAATTGCGGTACTAAAATGAACAAATATCACGATCTATAGATCATGTTTAGCACTTGTACTAAGCATCAACTTCGCCATCATTTACGCTAGGTGCGCTAGTGTAAATTACCTCATTTGTTATGGAAAAGATAATTCGCACTAGCGACAATTGCGGTACTAAAATGAACAAATATCACGATCTATAGATCATGTTTAGCACTTGTACTAAACATCAACTTCGCCATCATTTACGCAAGGTGCGCTAGTGTAAATTATCGCATTTGTTATGGAAAAGATAATTTATACTAGCGACAATTGCGGTACTAAAATGAACAAATATCACGATCTATAGTTATGAGTTGTGTTTGTCATTTTTTTCTTATGTCATTTTGAAAAAGTCACAAGAAAAAAAATGACAAAACAACTCACAACTGTATAATGTCGGAGTCGCAATATAGATCTTGTAGAGTGAACATCTTTATTAAGCTGGTGGTCCCGGGTACTGCGCATTATCGTATAAGGCCCGTTATATCGTGTACATAAGCGAGGGTATCACAATTTTCAGCTTAATAAAATAGATAGTGCTTCCGGGTACTGCATTTTTATATGTATAAGGCCCATAATATCTGTGCTAGTCTGAGGTATCACAAAGTGTGTCTCAGTAAAATTAATAAATCTATAAAATAAAATCTATATTCGGGGACGTTCAGGGCTTCTATTAGAAGTTTCTGGAATAACCGTAATTTAAATACTACGTATTAAAAAAATAAAAATATTACTACATATAAAATAAAATATAATTCGGCATTCCAGAGTTTCCCCTGAGAAATTTCTGAAAATACATGCTGTTCAAAATCATCGGCCTTATGGATCCTAGTTTAGAACTGGCCTCAACAAACTAAAAAACAAACAAACAAACTGTATAATGTCATTTTATAGCAGTTAAAATTTTAGCATAGTCATAAAAAATTGTTATGTCATTTATCACTTGATCAGAATCTAGGCCCTGATAGCCACTGATATTTCCTTTGGCGCTATGGCTATCAAATATGATAGCTACGTATAATTTTAAAAATGATAGCCGTTTAGATTCAAGGGATGCCATTGCTATCATTTTTGATAGTCATTCCGAAATAGGTCCTGGTCAATCAAAATTCAGTCAGACTGACAAATTTAGCTTTATCAGTGTTCGGTCTGGCCAAAATAAAAAAAAACACGATTTTTATTAGTAGGTACGTTTCTACTTAGGGTTCAACCTAGGTTATCTTTCACCCTTATTAATTTATTATAGATGCTTTTGAATACTTTTTAATGAAACATAATCGAAAATGATTATTTCTACACAATAATGAGGATAACTCTTAGATGATTCGACTCCGTGTATAAACGTACTAAATAAATTAAATCGTAATAAGTGGTTCCGGGTACTGTGTATTTTCGTAAAGGCCCATAATTTCGTGCATAGAACGAAGGAATTGCCTTTTTTACGACTTATGTATATAAAACACGTTGTAAGAAAGATTCGGGATTTGTTCGACATTATTTGAACGATCCATAATTTATCGTGCACTAATGATACCGGCATCTAGGGGTATGAGATGAAAAAGAACCTCCAATGCCTGAGTGGCTTTACTCCTAAGTGCACCACTAATACACAAGGTGGAAGTTCTCTGAATTTTTCATCATCAACGTTTGGTTAGCCATACTGTTTAAAGCTGGCCACCAAACAACAATCCCATATAAAAGTATGGGCCTTCTCACTGAGGTATGGAACCGATATGGGGTTGTGTGTGCTCCAGGAGTTTCCTTGAGAAGTTTCTGTGGGATCTTTCTGGAAAAATAAAACTCATAGGCGTTTATGGATATTCGTATCTAGTCACAACAAATTAAGAACAAACAACAAACAAATAGACCGAACACGTCGTATGTAATTTTATCATGAAAATATTTAACACAAATTGCAAAAAATGTCAAAATAATTTTTCAAACATTTTTTACTTTAACTTAAGGATTGTATAAACTTCTGACATCGAACAACAATTTTTAGCAAATCAAAAATGAATTAAATTTTACAATACCTAATCATAACCACATGACACCTACATATAATATAACGTTCATAAGACTCGTTTAATAAGAATTTAGCAGACATTTAATAAGAATTTAGCAGACATTTTGTTAATTACCAACTTACCAGTGCTTTGTGTGTCTTGCATGTGTTGTTAAGACACATTTTCTGAAAAGAGAAAAACCACGATTTAATGAAAAATAAGGTATACATAATATGTACGATATACATATGTATTACGAAAGTTGGAGACAAATTTGATTTTACTTATTTATATCATTTAAATTATTAAGTAAAAACTGAATAATTTAGAACTAATTAACTGCTGTTGTGTTCAAAATATTACAATAATTACAATTATAAAGAATTTGAAATATAAAGGCCCGATTTTATGAACAAGGATAAATAAATAAAAATCCGAGAGTAGTGATGTTTTCTTGCTATTTGCATCTGGTTATAGCTAAACGTACCCGATTTTCTTTTTGACACCTAAGGTAACCTGACAAGAGTCTAATCCTGCGAAACCATATTAAACCATTGCTTTCATTTTACTGAAGTGTAAGGTTTTTTGATGGTTTCGATAATGCGGGAAATTATGATACAAATATTTGTTTCGTGGGACGAATTTACCCGTGGGACAATGCAGTGAAATGCGGGATGGCCTCACGCAGCTGGCCAGTTTAAAAGTCCTTTTGGTGGACATTTTTTATTACACAATTGCTCAAGCTGATCGTTGCATGAAATACTTAGTGAGGAAAAAGAGAATCCAACGAGTTCCAATCATTTTATTCTTTATTTCAGTTTATGATAGTATTTCGCCTTTGGTTTACGAAACTGCATTTTTCAGCATTGGATCATAAATAACCAAGCATTGGATCATAAATAACCATCTTATTCGTTATATGTATATATATTTGAAAAATGATAATTAGAAATATTTACAGTTTACACTCTGTAAAATGTCGTTACGACGATTATATTTGTAGCAAATTAGTTGTTTACTACACAAAAAATTATAATAGTAAATTTAAGAAATTGTTTGAGATAAAAATATCATGATTCACAAATAAAACATAGCAAAATCTTAAAACTGTATGTATTCAATACTTTACACTAATCTAAAGTAGTTATCATTTACATTATCAATTTTGTTCAAAAACAACAATTAGAACCGAAACCTAAACGTGTATTTCTACAAATTTTCAATAACAAAATAGAATATAAGGCCGCTTCCGGCCTTTCGAAAACGGACGCGTTTTAGATTGTCATGAGACAAAACCCTGTCGAAAACGAATCGAAAGTGAATTGCAACATTTCACCCCCATTCTATTTTATCAAAAACGAATCAAAATTGATGTAACAAAATGACGTAGTATTAAAATACCGTTTATTCTGTTGAACGTGCTTGAACTCTCGAAGCGAAATTGTGATGGTTACAACCAAAGAATTTTATATCTTTGTTTTAAGCAAATCACTTCTTTCCTATTCATTGAGTAAAGTTCTAAATACGGCCCTGATCTATTTTAGTTTTTCTCTTTTTCCCACAGAATTTGCTGCACCTGCTGTTTGCTTATTTCCAGTCTATAAAATATATTAATCTCTCTAGTTACAACATATCAGTACAGGATTTTTAAGCCCCATTAATAACAATCATAGATTTTTATTTTAAAGTATAATAAAAAACCTCGCTTTAGGGTGCACACTTTTAAGCGTACTCGCCACATTAAAGGTAACCGCCGCTAAAAGTCCAGGTTTTTCGACACGCTTGCTACACAAAAAACCGTAAAAATTTAAATTTTTTGTTTTCTAAATGTTGCTACATTTTTGTTGTTGTTGTTTTATTTTTAGTAACTTTTTAGAATATAACACAGGAGAAATGGAATAAATTAACTTTTTAGTGTAGTTTGCGTGTCGAAAAAACTAGAAGACTTTGGCATGTGGCCGTGAGGGAACAAATTTATGACTCCCAATAATTTTTCTCAAGTAAAACTTCCACAGTTAAACAAATACATCATTTGAAAAGTTATCTTGTTTGGTCCCGTCGAGGTCCGCTCAAGAGAGGTGTATTGTACATTTGTTTTAAATTCCTTAAAATCACACATTTTATTAACTTGAACGAGGAAAGTGTTTAATAGACAATTCATGTTATTTTTTTGGCCATTAAATCTTAAATTTATTTAATTAATGTAATGTAATATGATATATGGTATTTATTATAAGTCTTTATTTGATATAAAACGATTCCCTTCGGATTGTGATCCTACATATTTATATTTACGTTTAGCATAAGTTCCAATATGATCACCTGGATTTCGAATTGTATTAGGAAGCGGTGAATTACCATTGAGATACTCATCATTGTTGAAAAATTGTTTAACTGAAAGTATTGTGTTTCGTCGCCTCGTTGCAGAATGATTTCGTTCGGTTGTCGTTACAACAGTGGAGTCGAGAAATTTGAGATTTGGTAATATTTTAACGACCTTTCTCCTAGAAAAACAAAATTGTATTTTCCGAATTAAAAATCGTCTGCCCATTCAATGTTAAGAAATATCCTAAACTGCTTACCTATAATTATGATAACGAT
Source organism: Tipula helvola (assembly GCA_963556165.1). Classification (NCBI taxonomy): domain Eukaryota; kingdom Metazoa; phylum Arthropoda; class Insecta; order Diptera; family Tipulidae; genus Tipula; species Tipula helvola. The sequence goes on along the minus strand of OY744483.1, from coordinate 342,899,408 downwards.
CTGGATCAGTCACAAGTCGTAAATAAAATATATTATTTACCAAACTTAAATATTCCAAATTGGGGCAGCTTACCGCTAGTTTCGTTAGTAGCAGATCTAAATTCTCAATTTTATTATTGTTTAATGATAATAGCTTTAAATGTTTCATATTTTTCGGAAATTCTGTTCGATCACTGATTTTATTGTTATCAATTATCAGTTCTGTTATATTTGGGCAAGATGATAATCCATTTAAACAATCTAACTGGTTAAAACTTAAATCGGCGTACGAGATACGGTTCTGATACAAATTGATTATGGTTGTAGGGATTACGGATACCGTTTGTGAATTAAAGAATAACTAGAAATTAATTACAATATACACGTTTTATTATTTTAATAATAATGACCACAATACACAGTATGCATGTATGTAATACTTACTTTTTGTTCTTCTTCAATATAATTAACATTATTCCAATTAATTGTTTCCATGTTTGACAGTACATATGTATAACAATAATTAACATGAAATCTTCTTGTGTAGTGAAACGACTATAAACAAATTAAGTAAAGTTTTTTTGTTTGTACTTAATAATTTTGATAAAGTGAATATATCAAATTTCATTTGCTACTACTAAAACAAAACCAGTGTGTCTATAGACGTACATACATGCAAGTTCAAATGAGATTAGAATATACATTTGTAGGCATACAAAATGTAAACAATTTAATAAGAGAGAATATTGTTATAGCGAGAAGATTATGGCAATGTACTAAAAATTTTTAAATAGTTTTCTAAAAAATTTTATAGATGGTACTTTACATTATAGAAAGTAAAGCTTTTTTTAGTTATATCATTGTGGTGTGCTTTTCTGCATAAATAATAATGTTTTCGAATATTCGGTTTGGTGTGAATCCTAGCTACACCAACAAATGTACTTATTTTGTATATTTAATAATGGTAGGATTTATTATATTGTATTGTAATTGTATGTCATAGAAATCGTTTACTGTATTTGTATGAAAATGTAATATGGATATTGTGTTCCAGTATTTTTCTAATGATTGCATAACTAAGTTATGGAAAGCTATAGTACGATCATGATTATAATAATTAACACTAAATTAAAATCAAACTATGGTTCCACGCGAATACTACAACTACAACCAATTATTACAATTTGCTTCATATTTTTAGTTGATCTGCAAAAATGTTCGCATGTCAAATGTAATATTCTCTACAAACAAATTAAATAAAAACAAACAACAAGAGATCTTAACAATATTTTTCGCTGTAGCCCAGTGAGCTTTCATCTTCCTTCTGCTAATGCTGGCACTACATCTCGCGAGAAACACAGAGGTTGTAAGGGTAATATTTGACCGATTTACCGAATAGTTTGATTAATCGGTTGACCACCTTAATCAGGTTTCATGTCTCTTTCAGTACTGCCTTCAGTAGCTGTGCGACTAATCGTCAATAGGAACAGAACATTCCAATAATTTTTGTTCGAATAGTTTTAGGCTGACTATATTTGAAATATTATTTTTGCTTGGTGGATTTTAGTATTTACAAAATTAAGGATTTCCACACATTATAATTTGGAAGTACGTTGCTTGTCTTTCTTTTCTTAAAAGTAAGATCGAATCACAGTAAAAAAAATTTAATTTTGTTTGAGTTTCAGGCGTGGGTTACAGAAGGATTCGCCAAAAATTTGTTCGCCTTGACACATCTAATATTCTTACTGTGACATTATTTATCGTTATCAGGCATTGCGAAAACATAATCCACAACGACTACTTGAATATTCGCTTTGTAATACATTCTGAATCCCTTCCTTGGGGCACCATATATTAAACTTTTATAGTAATTACAGATTAATTATTAAGATTTTAAATAGCTGTCCCATCTAAACCGTTAAATGGGAGAATTAAGTTCGTTCAAGTACTTATCATTAAAAATACAAAATAAATCCATAATGATTAGCCCATCTCTTAAAATACAAAACAAATTGGTATTTGAAGTACATATTCGTATGTATGGAATCAATATCTTCAATATTTATAATATATGTATTAATACCTCGGTAAGTGAAAAAAAATCGTATTACCGCGATAAAACAACACATAACCGATTTTTTTTACGTTTTATTACATTTTAAATAAAATATGTATAATTTAAGTATTTTATGACAAACGAATGAAATAAGTATGCTAAATCAATTTATAATTTATTACTATAATTTAAATTTATGATTGATTTATTTTATGTATGTAATTTCTAATATCTTTTATTATTATTTCCTATACGATTGTACGGCTTTGAAAAATTCATTATCATTATTATTGATGTAGATATTTCCGTCTAAATTACAATAACGTTTATGATTGGATGTGTAAAATTTGTCTGTCTGCGCCTACTGTAATTACTAATTGCCAATGCTATACAAAAAGAGAAGCACTCAGCGTATAATACATGTACTCGCACCTTGCAGCTTCAAAATATCTGATTATTTTTTGTTTACGCGGTCTGAAATATTTTTCAGAATCCGCAGGGTAAATAAAAAATTGGCGACAAAATAATAATATAAATACATACCACATGTATTGATTATAATATACATGAATTTGATTACATTATTAAATAAATTGTTGATATTTTAATCTGCGTGCATAAGCGAATGACTTTTTGATTGAGCGTGTCAGAAAAATTTCATAATTAATTGGTTGATTCCTAATTAAGTGTGAAACGAAATATTGCCAATTTTTCAACTTATATTTTATAAATTTAAAATGCAATTTATCCTATATAAAAAAAAACCTTTTCTAGAAATATACGCTTATTTATGTAATTAAATTGTTTCCTAAATTTTTTAAAAGATTTTATCAGAAAGTTAAAAAAAAAAAAATGGGTTTAAATTGAGTATATATCCTAATATATTCTTTTAAGATTCAGTCACCTTTATAATAATCGGTACATTTTTTGTTATATTTTATACCAAAATAATTTGGGAGTAAATTAAAATAGAAAATTTAAGTGAGTTTCAAAAAAAAAATTGATCCTGATTATGTAATGAATGGATTATTAATTATTAATAGGAAGTTATTGCTATAAGGTTATAATATGTACTTATGATTAGTCATATAATTTTATTTTGATGACACTTTATAGTTTATAGAGAATTTTCTGTTTAAAGGAAGATTTCGAACTACCACTATTGCGAAATTTTTCGATTTTTATGGTATCGAAAAAATCCGTCCCATTATGAAACTAAACACAGAAATACGAAAGCGGATTTTTCTGGAAATACATGTAATTACTTGAGGGCCATGTGGGCGTTCAAGCCACCCCGCACTGCGACCTAAAAGATCTTTTGTGCATGGAAATACATGTTAAAATCCTTCCACCACTCTTCAGTTAGCAAATTTTGAATTTGGATAAGAATTTTTAAAAGTATTTATGTGATAAATTTTTAAATAAAAACTGATGTGGTTGCTTTCGAGACACGACCCATTAACGTTGGACTTCGTGAAAATGAGACAACTTTATTTATACAGTTTAAGTGAAACCAAAATCTATATAAATTAAAATTCACAACTATGTATGTATATTGTATAGTTATGTAGTAAAAAATCAAGACATCACTCATGAATCAACTCGCGAACTTAATTCAAGGGGCCGTTATTTTATCCGATAATACGTGATCGTATCGTCAAGTTACTCGTATATGTAAGTTAAAACTACACAAATCTACTCACAGTCACATACCGACTTAGTGAATTATTATAAAATCTGCAAAATATTGTTTGCTTCAGTTGAGGATTGAAGTATTACGGCCAACAGCGAATATTTTTGGGACTTAAAGAACAGTGATTTTTGACATTAAAAATTATTTATTATTAAAAAACGAAACAATCAAATAAATATGCAAATTTTTATATGGTTGGCGATATTTGAGCTTTTTCCAATTTAAAGAGACCAATTAATTATTAGTTAAAAAACAATTTTAATGCTTGATTTCTAAAAAGCATTTTATTCGAATGGTATGCTTTTGTCACACCTAAGTCATTTAGGACATTCATTCAATTTTTATTTCCTGCAATGAAAGGTGCTTATAGGTGGTACATATATTACGGACATAATTGCATAATAGGGTAACACAAAACTGTGAACTTGACAAAACATCCCAGTAGAAAACTTGTCAACATGCATATGAATTAAATTTAAACGAAAAAATACTGCTGGAATATTGTGTAAATGATAAGCGCGATTTTGATAGGGAAAATGAAATAGAATTCATTTCCTCTACCGAAACTGAATGTGATAGCAAATTCTTGGATACAAAATTAGGTGCTTAGGCTGTGAAGCACAATATTACGAGAGCCTCATTCGATAATCTAATTGCCGTATTATACGACTCAAATTTATTCAATACACAAATCTTCGAAATCAATACTAAAATGTACTGCTGATTAGCCTTTATCCCTTTGAAGCCCGAATTTCGATTTTATTTCCGATTTTAATCACATTTGGTATGGGCTGTCTTTATGTGTAGAAAAATGATGGGAGTAAACTTTATTTTTGCAAAAAATTGTTTTTTCAACTATTGTAAGTATGGTTTCGTTATGAAATCACAATGCAAGTAACAGAACACAAATGACATACTTAATCAAATTTTTTCTGCATAAAAAAATTGCACTTTGTTTCAGGTCATACAAAATCGAAAGATTACATATTATTTTTGATATGTTAGAAAATAGTTTCTTTCTGCCAGTAAACACAACCCGACTTTACATTGTATGCAACTCCATCTGGTTCGATGAGGTTTTTTGGCCGTACTACACTGAGCACAACGTCTTGATGTTCCGTGCATAAGTAGATGTTTTGCTTGATCACGTCGTTGATCTATTGGCACATAGGAATTGAATTTGGATATAACATTTTTAGTAGAAGACGGTCTTTCACAAGATCCCATTAATAAATATCTTGAGGCTCATAGCACTATTGGTCCTTCGTTTGAAAATTATATATGAGTTGACTACTGATGTATCGAGAAGGTGGCGTTTTCAAAATTACTTAGATAACCTTCTTTATCGCCGCATGCCCAAATTTTGAACCATCTTCTTACGGTTTTCATTGGCATATACTGCTTGAAAGCAATTCGGCCTTTGAACTTCACCATGCTCTCATCGACTGACACTTCTTTTGATGGGCGATAATATTTATGGAACTTTTACTTCAATAGTTCAATATATGGTTTGATTTTAACAATTTATCAAAACCGAGCTCTCCTTTTTTTGCCATTGTTGTATTATCATTGCAATGGAAGCACCGGTTTACACCTATTTTTAATGCTATGAAATCATCATGCAGTTTTGGACGTGAAGACCAATAATCGCGAAAAGAGGGAAATTTTTTACATCCATGAGTAAATTTACCGCAATAAAAATTTTTCATTTCCTGCTCAGTTGTCGGAATAAAGTTTCTTTTTTCCTTGGTGGGTATACAAGTTTGTTTGGTCTGTAACCAGCCGAATAGCATCGCCAAAAAGAAGCAAGAAGCGATCTATAGGTTTCGTGACATCCGGTGGTACTTCAGAGCTGGGACCAGTGTTAAAACATCGACTTGTGCATACATTTTCTTTTTGAGGCCTTGAAAATAATGTTGTCGTCCACTAATTTGCAAAATTTATCGACACCAAATAGAACTCTCTAAAACAGGAATTTTTCGTTCCCCTAAAATTTTGAATTAAATTTAACGATTGTTTTGAACGAAGTACCAGATAGATTAAAGAGTTCTATTATACTGATCTAAGCAAACACTATTAGCTATCTAGGGCATGTGAAAGTTGGTTAAAAAGAACCTCAAATAAGTGAAAGACAATCAAGCTTCGTGTCAAAAGGTTGTGAAAAGATTAATCAAATCTGTTTTAATACAATATATAGCTGAATTACGTATTAAATAATATGTATACATATACATAATTTACAAAATTTATACAAAATACAAAACTATTTTAGTCTGTTGAAAATCAAAATGCGAATAAAATAAAAAGTGTTATTATTAAGCAAATTTTAGATTTTATAAATAAAAAAAATTAGTAGCAAGAACTATTGATTTTATGTCATAAAAGATAAATAGAGCGCTAATTTGTATAGATACGTATTATGTAATGTTATAAAAATTATGTACATATATGTATACATATGTAAATATTTAGTTTCGCAATTTATTATTCTAATTATTGTTCATCATCAGGATGACGATGACAGCAAGTAAAATTAATCCTCACGATTTTTTTTTTTAATTGGAATATTGTTTTTAAAGTGATTGCTAATTGTAAGCGAATGTAGCTCTAATGATATACATACAATTTCTGTTGAATAGGGCATACAATCAATGTGTTTGAAAAACATGTCGCTTTATGTATTTACCTGTACATATATATGTACACTGAACAAGTGAGTTGTAGGTTGGATAAATTTAGTACTAACACAAAATGTTTGAAGCTAAATTAATTATTTGTTTAAACTTACGCGCCATAAAGCGCATCACTGATAGCAATATTTTTGAAATTAAATGTTATGGTAAGTACATCCCTCCAAAATTACGGTACGGATATCATGAAATTTGTTTAATGCACGAATAAACATAACTTCTTTTGTTCTTCGTCTAGTGCCAAATACAGTGACGAGCCGAATATTTACCTGAAATTGAACTATACACATCGTCGTACAATTTCCTATTTCTGAATATTTAAAATAAAAATTACAGAAACAGCGACTACATCAATCATGTAATGAATTTATTTTCAATATTAAAAATTAGGATTAGAATTTACTGTGATAATTTGGGTGAGTGCAGCTTCTTGAAATAGTTAAAAATTAATACTAAAATGTTTTTATCACAGCTACCAGACACAGTCTTAAAGTGAAAAAAAGTTAAACATTTGGCCCGGAAACTGTTAAAGTTTAAACCGAACTGTGCTATAGTTATTTATAGAGATTGTTATTTTACAATAACTTGTATTTTACAATAACACATCATTTATTTACATAAAGTGTTATTTTCATAAAATAGATGATTATTTGATGAAAACTGAAATTATTTAATTTTGTAACCAACCATATATAAGAAATTAATATCAATCAACAACATTTTAGGAAAAATTACAAAGCAATCGCACAAATATATTTATATCTGCTAAAAAAATATTTTAATTATAGGTAATTAATAAAATTGGATTTCCTTTTTAATTAAAAAAAAAATGTTTACATAAAAAACAAATAATTATATAACCACTTGTTAAATAATAATAATTCATGGAATAGAAGCTGTCTGTCGGGCATTGTATATTTTTCAGCTGCTATATATTCATTTACTAAAACATTGTTATTTATTTTGCGTAATGGAATAAACTTTAGTTGTTAAATTTAATATAAGCGTATAATTATATTACTATTAATTTTTCTTCGATGACCAAGTCACGTAATCCATGTTAAGTGAAGATAAGCATTCGATAATATACATATAGTATTGGGGTTTGAAAAAAGTTTTATATTTCAAAAAATTAAATGTTGTAGAATTAAAATTAATTGGTTAAATTTCAGTTTCGTTAAATATTTTCATATTAGTACTTTATGTAATAATCTCCCATTTAGTTCATTAAAATATTTCAAAATTAATTTTAAAATAACTAAATTCTGTTTTTTATTTACATAGGAAAATGCAAATTGGCGAAAATCAAATCAAATCGATAAATTGATTTTATTTTATTATAAATAATTATTTTTACTATACAGCCAAAAGGCATCAACTAAATGTTTATGGTATTACAAAATTATGTGTTTACCTAATTGGAGGGAATTGCATCGATTTTTTTCTATATACAATCTCATTCCTCCTCAGTGGTGTTTTACTGTTATCCAATGAATTTAGCATTCTGCATCAATTTTAATAAAGGTAGTATTTCACGATGTACGATTTATAATTTTTAGAAACCTTACAACAGCTGATAATGGTGAGCTGGGATATACCATGTACATGGAATTTTAAGTGATCGGGAAAACAAATTGTTGATCTGATTTTTCCTTACAAACATCCAGGCCATCATAAGCTGTCTCGGCCGCCGCTTTAACTAAGTAACTCATTTTAATAGGATACTCTTCTAGAACACCAGGTTACACTAGGTATAGGTAATACAAAATTGACATGTATAAGTCGACGATTTTTAAAATGGTCTGTTTCATTTTCGTTGGGTATTTTATAATTTTCAAAAATTTATTTAACTTAAATAAAACCTATAACTTAGGTAAAACTTAGGTAACTTTATATAACTTAGGTAAAACCTTAATAATAAAAATTGTTTTGACCGACCCGTTTTAAGAAAATATATATTATATAATATATATTATCTTTAAAAATCGAATTATTAATCATTGAGTTCTACTAGATATACATAGTTGCTCTTTTTTACGTATATACTATAATTACACTTTTCCAGTAAATTTACACTTTTGATTAATTTGTGTAGCTACACTTCATGTAAAAACTTCACAAGGTACGAAATGAATACAAACAAAATTATTAACAAATCAAAATAGATAATATCCGAAAAATTAAGATAGTGGTCGGTCGATTACATATAGGCCCGAATTTATAGTCGTTGCTACAACTATAACAATTGTTATAGTAACAGTTTTCGTACTTATAAACCTCACTATAAGATTTGTATGTAATGTATTAACGCTTATAGTGATCAAGATCCATCACTATATAAACATTGCTATAGGGTTGCCCCGCGAGTGCTTTTTTTTTAAATTAATCAAGTCCAAAAAATTCTGTGTTATTTTCGTTTCGATCAATAAAAAAAAAAAATAAAAAAATGTAAAGTTTATTTGTATTGTACAAAATAATTAAAATATCATATGACTATTATTTTTATTTTTTTACTAAATAGCCATTTTTCCATCAAGATGTCTCTACTAATTTTAATGGTTTATTTATTTTTGTGTTTTTTTTTTGTAATTTTGGTTATTTTTTGGAAATAATGTATTTTCTGTTTGTTTTTGTTTCAATAAATTTTTCCTAAAATATAACGCATATCTATATACATATAAATATTTTTTTATTAATACTAAGAGAATGTATTAGGAAATCGCAGGGGTTAACGATTCCAACCATAACTGAAGTGATTCGGATGGCAAGTGGTTGTTTATGGTAAAGTTTCTCCTCATGTTTCGAGTAAATGAATGTGTGATACACAGAATGAAATAATATAACACAAATTAATGCAACCTGTTGCCGCTATTTTTTGTTGAATAAATTCCATTGAAATTCTTTGTCCGACATATTTCACTAATATACTGTTTACTTGTTTACTTTATGAATAAAAAATCTCAATCAATTTCCTCATCACGGTGGGCGATCTTTTTATTTTTTTGTGTATAAATTTTCTGTCATGTTAAAAAAAATACAAAAACATGATTTTTCTGATATAGCTATAGCTATTTTTGTAAACAAAATTATGAATTTAATTGCTAGTTTAGCTTAAAGTTATAAAAGTTTTGTGCCAAATTAGGCAACGCTATGATCCCACACCGAAATCAACTGACAGGTTTGAATAATGAAATTTGCCGGAAACCTATTTAAATATATATGTACTACAAAATATTGATTGTTGATATTATTGGTATTAGTATTCAGCTATTTTTTGTTATATAGATTTTAGATTTTCCACTGGTGTTTTTTATATTACGTTAGAAAGGAACAATAAATTATCATAAACGAATCACGTGGTAATAATATAGTGCAACTTTTACAAAATTTATTATAATTGAGTTAATCATTTGTTATTTTTTTTTAAACAAGAAAAGTGTTAATTACTTTTCCATTGTTATAATAACATATAATTAACACAAATATTCCACTTCCTTGGAAATATTTACTTTTTGATGAAAAACAACAAAATTGAAAAAAAAAAAAATTCAATATTTATTTATGGAACACTGTAAACGAATTGAGTGTTTAGCTTCTAAAATGGTATTTCTGGTATGTATAACAAAAACACTTGTACATACGTCTAATGAAAATAGATACGTTTTTATATTGGGAGAAAGATTAGCATCGACAAAAGGATAAAAAAATTAAATCAAATCGAAATCTCTATTTATTTGTTAACCCTTTTTCAGAAAAAAAATACAGGCAACATATATTATGGAAATGTAAAAACGAAAAATTTCACTTGAAAAGGTTAAATCAAATCATAACCTACAATATTTTTTGTAAACAACAGACGAACATACTTCTTGTTATTAAAATCCCATCACTCATTTATGTATCATGAATAAGATCATTTCTTTGAATTACTTTTATTTTGGATTCAAAAATCAACCATTTCTCTTGTTCAAATGAAAATTCAAATAGAAATATGTTTATATGGAAATTTTAGCAAGTGTGCATGTATGTACGTACATATGTACATACATAAAATACTTATATTTTACCATTCAATTAAAGCTTGTTCTATACTTAGCTATATGAAATTGATTTTTTAAAACGTGTATAAAAATTTGTTTTGAATATAAATTGAGCAAGAAAACCATTTTTGCAACGATTTTCATTTTTTATTTAATTAACACCACAATTTTCCTCTCGGAGTCACATCCCGTATAAAAAAAGTAAAATGTGTAAGCTTTTCAAATATTATATTATGTACATATGTATGTACTGTATATGCTTGGTGCGTGATTACATATAACAAATATAAAATGTTACACTCAGCTTAAAAACTTTAATTTTTTGTTGAGAAAGAAGATAAATTGAAATGGCATTTAAAATTTATATAATCTTAAGGTATTGAAAAAATTTTTAAAAACGGTTTGGGTTAGTGACTATGTAGGCTTCTGTAGGGCCGTTGCCGTATATAGTCTGAATTCCAATGTGAAAGATATTTCGATTCAATATACAGTGTAAAACATATATATGTATTTATGAACTCATTAAATATAAGTTTCAGGTCGGAATACTGAATACTAAAATAGTCGATACATTTACAATATGATGATGCCCAACAATAAAACGGTGATCAACTTTCAACATCTACATCAACCTTCTAAAAAAAAAAAATGTCAAACATTGTGTCAAATGTCAAAAATGTTGATATGGATTCATTTTTAAGTAAAATAATGATAACGTTTATTATGTCCAGCCAACGGAACGATTTCGAATAGCTTTAATGGAATTAGATCCTTAATTTACGATTTTCTACTTTAATGACAAGGTATTTCATTTACAAAATTTGCCCAAAGCAATTTATTTGAAGCTAAAAAGTCAATTATTTTCAAAACTGGTGTAAATTATTGTGAAGATGTAACAACGTTCTAATTAAAATTTAATTTTCTTTATTTTCAAGACAGTTTTCCTTACTTCAATTATATTGATTAATCGTTTTAAACTTAATGGCAACTTTTATTTATAAAATAAAATTTTGCCAAACATCAAAACTAATTACTAAATAGTAATATTCATCCTTATTGTGGTTATCGCGTTGATTAACAATCCATACGACTTTGCCTTGGGGGGTCATTTTTAATTTGGGATTGTCTAATAACTCAGAAGTATTACCACATTAATATAAAAATCAACCGAGTTAACTGTGAAGTTTTGTTGCTACATATATTAGCAATCGTATATTAAATTTTAAAGAACTTCTATCAAAATGACAAAAATTGTTGTTTACAACTTTTAATAAAAATCGACAAATTTTGAATTCTTTTAATTATTTGATTATAAAAAATTGTATAATTACGTGTCAAGATAGGTTTAAAAATTTTAAATCTTTTATGTTTCAAAATAATAAAAATGGCGAAGAGAAAATTGTTCTGCATCTGAAGAAAATTTTACTTCAAATTTTAAATAGTATATGTAAATATAACTTGTAATATTTTGGGCATAAAAAAATTATTAAATAATTAAATAAATAATTAGTTTACTTAAAAATTGGTGTAAACTGTGTTTTTATTTTTTTTTTTTTTTTTTTTTTTTTTTTTTATTTCATTTGCTTAGGCCTGAATACTATTTTATCCACACGACCTATTGGTATACATAACAATATTAAAATTTTATACAAGTGTCAAAGTTATTTTTTTTTTTTTTGTTCTATAAATTATAACAGTTTTATCTTTTTATCTTTCATGAATGGTTGAACAAAATATAGTTCTTAAAATTCTTATGGTTAGTAGGGTTTCTTATTTTAACATAAATATTTTTATAAACCGTAGTCTATTTCTTTTAGGTAATCACAAATTATTTTATAGTTTTTAATATTTTCTGATTTTAGGATATTTATTAGTTTATTATGTTGTATTAGTGTGTATTTTTGGCGTATTTGATTGAATTTTTTACACTTCTCCACTATGTGTTCGTTGTCTTCTATAGTGTTGCATATGTCACATAGGTTGTTTTCCTCAATTCCCACTGTGTTTTTAAATTTTTTATTTTTTGCGTGTCCTGTCCTCAATCTGTTTATTTGTCTGATGTTGTATGGGCTCATCTGGGCTTTGTGGTACCATGGTTTTGCTGGTGGTATGTTATTTATTTGCTTATTGTATTTCCCTATTTCTGTTGTCCAATTATTGTATTTTATCTTCCATTTCTGTCTTATTTCTTCTTCTATTATTTGATGGGCATCTTCTATAGTTATTAAATTTTCTATTGTTTCATTTGATTCTTCTATTGCTTCTTTTGCTAATTTATCTGCTTTCTCATTCCCCACTATCCCCATGTGGCTTGGTATCCATTGTATTTTGATCTGTGTGTTCTCATTTTCTGCTGCTTTATCTAGTATTTCCTTTTCATAGTATTTGTACTTTCCCTCTTTTATTACTTTATTTAGAGACGAGCAACTGCTTTTTGAATCTGTAAATATGACAATTTTTGTGAATTCACGCTGTATTGCTTTCTCTATTGCTATTTTTATTGCCAGTGTTTCTATGGTTTTTATAGTTGCTTTATTCTTTACGTTTATTTTAAGTTGCTCGTCTAGGTTTTTAATGTATATTCCAATTCCTCCCTTTCCATCTTTTAGTGCTCCATCCGTGTAAATTTGTTGATATCCTTTATATTTGTTTAGTAACTCTATGTAGAGTGACATTATTTCTATTTGGTTCATGTTTGATTTCTCACTTTTTTTTTTGATTTCTTCCTGTATTTCTATATTTTTTGTCTTTCTTATTATTCTGTTTTCTGGGTGCGCTATTTTTTCTAGAAAGTTAGTTTCGACATACAGCTTCCTTAGTTTTTCCATTATTTGATTATTTTTGATTTTCTCGGCTGTAACGCTGTTTTTGTTTATGTTGTTTGCTATGTACTTCAATGATGTTAGTTTATTATCTAGCTCCGCTGGTAGTGTGGCTGTTTCTGCTAGTAGTGTTGGTATTGGCGTCGTTTTTAGCATTCCTGTGCAAATTCTTAAGTTCTTATTGATTATTTGCTGTTTTATTTTGGTACAGTTTTTTATTTTTGTTGTAGTTATTGTGTCTGCAAATTTGGTCCTTGTTTGTATGATTGCTTTGTAAACGTTCGTTATCATTTGTGGATGGGCTCCTCCATTTTTATGAGTTATGGCTTTCAGCAGATTTGTTGCACTTCCTATTTCCTTTTCTAAATATTTGTAGTGTGGTAGTAGTGATATTTTATTCGTGAATGTTACTCCCAATAGTTTTATTTCTTTTTCTTCCGATAATCTGATATGGTTTATTTTTACATCTTGTCCTGTGGGTTTATTCTTGTATAGCCTCATGAATGTACTTTTCTCCGGATTTATTTTTAGTTCTATCTTCCTTAGTTCTTCGTTTAGCTTACTTAAGATTTTGTTGCTTGTTGCTATTGCTGCTCGTTCATTCTTTTCTTTCACTAAAATGGCTACATCGTCTGCAAATTGATATATTGATATCTCTGCTTTTTGAAGTTTATGTATTTCTTTGGTGTATATATTGAAGAGACATGGGCTCAGACAACTTCCTTGCGGGATTCCCTTATTCGTGATTTGTTTTATTGTATTTGTTCCATTATCTAATATTATTGTTCTGTTTGTTAAAAACTGATATATCCAATTAATTATATGTTTTGGTGTATCTATTTCCTTTAGTTTCTGTATTAGTATATCTTTTCGAACATTATCGAAAGCTTTTGATATATCGGTGGTTATTAATATTTGTACTTTTTTCTTGGCTTTTTCTGCTTCTATTTCACTGAATAAATTCACGAAATAATCCATTATATTATATCCTTTTCTAAATCCATATGAATTTGCTGGTAGTACTTTTTTATCTAATATGTGTTTGTTTAACTCCTCCAATATGGATTTATTAAATATTTTTGATATTGTGTTATGTAGGCAAATTGGTCTGTAGCTTCCTGTTTCGAATTCATCTTTGTTGGGTTTTTTGATTGGAATCACTTTTGTTTTTTTCCATTTTTCTGGATATATTTGGCTTATATATATTTCGTTTAGGTATTTCACTATATTCTTTATTATATTCGGGTTGATTTCTATTATATTTTTTAGCGTTTTATAAGAAATTTTGTTTTCTCCTGGTGCTGTATTTTGTTTTTGTTTTAATGTTTCTATTATTATTTTATCATTAAATTTATACTGCTTCACGCTTGTTGTTTCCATTGGTAGTCTTGTTTCTTCAATAGATTCTGGGAAGTTTTCGTTTAGAAATTTTTTTGCCATATCATAATCCTCCAACAGGTTGAAGCCGTTTCCTCTTTTATTTTTTAATTTATTTATTTTATTCCATAATTGTTTTGTATTTATGTTTGGATTTATGCTTGTTACAAAATTCTCCCATGATTTCCTTTTGGCTGATTTAATTTCCCTTTTCAAAATTGCAATTGATCTTAATAGTTCCGTGGCCGTGTATAGGTCCTTTTGTCTATTGTATATTTTTTGCTTTTGTTTTTTTATGTTCCATAGCCTTTGTAGTTGTTCATTCCACCATGTTTTTGGGTTATTTCTATGATTACACGTTACTATTCTTGTGTTTTGCATTATTATTTCTTCTAATATCGTTTCTATGTTTTTTTGTTCGTTGTTCTCTATTTCCTCTATGTTTGTTGTTTCCTGAATTACCTTTTTCCAGTCTATGATCTCTTTCCTTGTAAATCTATTTATGTTGATGTTTATTATTATTGGTAAATGATCCGATCCGACGTTTTCCTCTATGCAGTCCCATGACACTTTGTTGAATATATCCTGGGTACATAGGGTTATATCCAGTGTTGACGTTGTGTGGTTCCTTAGGTTTAGCCTTGTTGGTTTTCCATTATTTAGCAATTGTAGACTGCTATTTGATATTATTTCGGCTATTTTTTTCCCTGTGCTGCTTTCTCTTATTGCTTGTCCCCACATGTTGCTGTGCTCGTTTATGTCTCCTGCTATTATTGTGTTCTCGCTGTTTTCCATTTTATCTATGATTTTTTGAAATTCTTCTATTTCCGTGTTTCTATTACCGTTTGGTGGGTTATAGAATGTTATTATGTTTAAATTGTTATTTAGAACTTTTATTTTAATTTGTATTATTTCAATGTGTGTTAGGTTTAAATTTGTATCTACTTGTTTTACTCCTACTTTTTTATGAACTAGAAAGCCTACTCCTCCGTATCCATCCTCTCTATTTCTTGTGATTAATTTGTAGTTTTGTATCTGTGGTTTGTTATCTAGGTGTGTCCATGTTTCATTTAATATGGCTATGTCCACTTTTTGTTTGTTCATAAATACTTCAAGAAGATTTATGTTGCTTCTAAGGCTTCTTATGTTTAGCTGCATGATTTTGAAGTTGTTTTCCATTTTATTTTATTTTGAGATTATTGATCGCCTCCTTCACTTCCATTGTGAACACATCTGGAGACTCAATTGTCGTATTGCACATCTTTGTGATTTTACTTAACGCTTCTTGTAGTTGGTCAATTTTCATTCTTTGTTCCTTTATAATTCCTTCGTTTCTATTTGCCCTTTCGATCCATGCGTTAGGTGTTGTGTTGTTGTTCTTTGATATATTTGGATAGATCTGTAGGTCCAATTCTTTACTTATATTTTTTTGTTTAGGGTACAATGCGTTCATTGCTTCTCTATATGTTGTTTTATGTTTTATTATATGCATTTTAATTTGGTTTTGTTTTTTCTTTTCTGGGCAGTTTTTTGAATTTGTGAAGTGCTCTTCTCCTTCGCAGAATCTACATTCTGGTTTTTCTTGACAGTTGTGTGGATTTTCTTGTGTCATTGGCTTTGCACATTTACTACATCTTTTAATTTGTGATCTGCCAATTTTTTTAAAGTGTCCGTAGCCAAGGCACGCTGAGCAAAATTTGATTTTTGGTATGTACATCCCTGTTTTTATTTTAACTCCGTAGAACGATACTTGTTTCGGTAGTTCGCTTGCTCTTATTTCAATTCTTGTAATGTTTGTGTTTTTTAATTCTTTTTTTTCTCTATCCCATGTTTGCAGGGTCTCTATATGGGTTATTGGATAATCACAGGTCAGGTTTGCTTTTATTTCTTCCATCGTGAACTCCCCCGCCAATCCTCTGATGACTCCTTCCACGTGTGTATAATTTTTCGGTATGAAGCAAGTGTACCCTTTTTCCATTAGTGTTATGTGTACTGGATTGTCTTTTCTCACGCATTTGTTCGCTTTATCATACGAATCGAATTCCACTCTCGCTAGTTTATTGCTAACTTCGGTTATGTTTATTATTTTCACTTGGTTTTGTATAAACACTCTTGACAGAATCACACACAGCATATTTTTTGGTGTTCTAGCCTTTACTAACACGTAGAATGGTCCTTTATCGTTATTTAGGTACTTATTTTCTGGTCTAGTTGGCTGATCTTTTGTTTCGTTGTTAATATTTTTACCCTCATCCATTTTCTCGATCTTATTATTTTCGCTTTTTCCTGTTTTAATATTGTTATGTCTAGCCATTTTACTTTCCGTTTCACCGTCACTGTTATTATTAATTAATTTTCTTTTTTGTTTTATTTCCTTTTCTTCATATCCCATGAAATCTGCATCTGATGTTCTTCTTTCATTTATTAAATTGTTTGGTCGGCTTGGGCCGCCATTTTGATTTTCTGTTTTATTTTCTATTTTTGGTTTTTTGATTTTCTTCACAAACTTTTTTATTTTATTGTCTCTTTTTATTTTTGGAATTTTATTTCCTTTTTTTTTTTGAATTTTCTGATTTTTCACCACTTTTCACTTTCCCACTCACTGCTTAAAAAACTCCTTTTTTCACAATATACGTGTTTCCACTTATACGGTCACAAGGCGAATGGTGTTTTTATTTGTTAAATATTTCCCATAAAATGTCTTGTCGTGATTCGTGAACTAAAATTACATCGACAAAAAAATGTGGTTTTATTGACAAACTTCGTTTGATATTGGACCTGTTTAGACAATGTATACAGCGCATGATGTGTCCTTACTCGTTTCTTACCTTATTGCCTATGAAAATGCCCCATCTCCAATATAGTTTATAGGTAAAAAGGTAAAATACGAGAAAATCACATCATGCAGTGAATACATCGTCTAAACAGGCCCATCGACAATCACAATTCTACTAAGGGCCTGCTCGAATACTGTGGTAATAATTTTTTCGTTGTAGTTTTAGACATAAAACACGACATAAAACTCACTCATCAGTAAATTGAAAATCGGCCAATCGGAGGTGGTATCTTCCGTGGGCCAAAATATCTCAAAAATATAAGATTTGCAGAAAATCTATTGATTGCAAAATGTTAAAAAAAAATATATAAAAAAAGACTACGCTTTCGCAGGTTTGCCCTGATCGATGGTAGTGCTGTAATTTATTAAATATCTGTGGCAATATCGCATAAGGTAATAACTCGAGTTATACCCTTTTACATATTATTTCATATTCAAAATCTCCATATTCGAATTCATATCATATCAATTTTTTGTAATAATCCAGCAACTACAAACAACCGTAATAATCATTTAAAAAAGCAAGAATTCAAAAAACTCATACGATTTTGAGTATCTCTTAATTTTAAAAACGTTTTCCTGAAAAATGCGAATTTTAGAGTTATCCCGAAGTTTTTCAGAATTTATTATATTGTATATAAATTATTTACTTCAATTTTGGCTATTATACAAGTATTTTTTTCACCTTTTTCAAAATTTATTAAACAGAAGAGACGTTTTTGAAAGTATTGCAAACAAGAAAAAAAAATTCACCAACCAGTTCTAAAAAAAATTAAAGAAAATAAATAACAAAAACAAAAGTAAAATTAAATTTGTAAGAAATTTGCTCAATAAGTTTCTGAACATTTCCAGCAGAAATGCAAGTTTTTTATAACAATTTGTATTATTCGTACAAAATAAAAGCTAAAACATATCGGGGTATGCTGTATCGTCTACAAGGCCGTCGGTGTTTAATAAGTTTCTCAAAATTTCCTATTCCTAAAACAATTTCCTGTATTGGCCACACTTCAATTTCTTTTATTAATGCGCATATCTTTTAAAACGGAATAGTTAGAAACTTGAAATAAAAACCAGCAAAGCCAAACTCATCCAAACCTCTTTCATTAAATATACACTTGAAAGGCCAGCTAGATCCATTAAACATGTTTGGGATATATTGGGGAGGTGTGCTAGGCCCTGATAACCTGTCCGCGAGATCATATACTAATTCAATCAGGCTCTTATTGAGGAGTGGGACATAATATCTTCAACATTAGAAGAAGAAAATATTATAGAAACTATTACATATACCAAAATCAAAACCTAATTTCTCCCGTTCGTAAAATGTTTGTCAATCTGGCTAATTCCATAATAATTTAATGTTTGATATCTGTTTCAGCCGTATAAACCTCTTAGAAATAACAAAAAATCTCATGGATTACTGAACAATAAATAGAGTTAAATGTGGAATTATAAAGTTCTTTACTGAGGAAGCATTAACACAAATTTAAGCTGATGTCGAAGAATTAGCTGCCAAACAATTATCAAACCAAGAGTGATTTTTTCGATTATTCCCGTAAACTGAAAAAATCGAAATCTCCTGGAGTGATTATTAATTATTAAGCTCATGATTAAAAATATCTAACGAAAAGCTATAATTTAGTTAATTTTCGTTTCCCGGTTGTATCAAAATATGTTATTTTATAAATTTTTGGGAAATAAAAAGTTAAAGTTCTTCCAATAGTTCTTCCAAAGCTTTCACAGAATAAAACATAAAGCGTAAAGAAAATAAATAAAACCGACTGCGGAAAAAGCGCTTAAAATAATTATTTCATTTTTAAACGTTTAATTTAATTTTTCTTTATAATTTCAACTGTTTGAATTCGGTGAACAATTAAAAACTTATTACATACATATATGTATGTATATCCGTGTTCGTTCAGTTCCATATACACTCGGCTGGTAAAGTGGAGCAATTTTTCATGCAGAAATCGCTGGATAAATAATCGATTTTAGAGCTTTCGGACCATAGTGTCAGTTTTGCATTCATACCGTGATTTTCCAGTCGTATTACAATTCAACTTCTTGCGATATAGCGCGAACTGACAGTTCCAAGCATAGCGTTTATATGAAGCGGTATTTTATACATATATTATAAACAAGCTACAGGTTGCGAAATTTCGTACGTCAGTTTTCAGCATTAATTGTTTTTCGAAAATATGGGTTGGACGTAATAAATTATGGAAACTGCTACGACTCTACGAGTATGCATAGTTCAATACCACCATACTTAATAACCATTTTGGCTCCATAAGTAAATAAATCTTATTTAGTTGTGACAACAAAACGAGTATGCTGACATTGCTTTTATTTTCCCATTTGTCAATTGATACTATTAAGTCATTAAAATCATGACGAGTGTAGTTTTTCCGGCAAAGTATCATTTTTCCCGTTAATATTTATGTCAATATAATATATTAAATTTTGAGGTAGAATCGATTTAAATACATACAAACATACAAATGTACACTCGTATATAAACAGAGAGAGTGGATTAGATAGATGCCATAATAAAAAAGAAAAACCAAATTAGATTTAGTTTGCTTTTAGTTACATTTACTTAATGTCATTTTGTTTTTGTTTTATATAATATTTAAAATGAAAATAAATCAATTTTAATAATATTTTAAATCCTGAGGTTAATTGAAATATCACGTACATGTATACGCATGATGCGGTAAAAATGATATCTTTTTCAAATGCCAAAACAACCCAACAAAATTTACATTTCAAAATCATTCAGTAAGGATTTTTCGCATTTAATTTAAAATATTCGATAAATAGGTGATAAAAATAAGTGAATTTCCACCAAAACGAATAATATAAGTGCTGCAATAATATTTTCAAATAAATATAAAATAAAAAAAATATTTGAAATAAACCTTGAAAAGAAAAACAAAAACCAGAAACGTTTTTCTTTTTTTTTAATTTTTTTATTATAGCTTTTAGATTTCTTCTTCGCTTTTTAAATAAACATTTTGCTTCTTTTGCCGGTTTATTTATTTTTTGTTTCAATAAAACATTGATTTACCAAAAAAATTCACATATGCGAGTTTCAATTTATACATATATCTATGATATTATTTTGGCCGAATCTTTAAAAATCTGAAGAAATTTGATTATTTACATACTCGTACTTATACTCAAATCTTCGAGAATTGTATAAGAAACTCGTATCTTTGTAGGATTTTTCGTAAGAATAACAGAATACGGTTTTAAGAAGAAAACCTTATCTCATTGCGCCTTTCGCATACGCAATAAACACTTTATGTACATAATACTTAATAAACATTTATTATGTTTAGAAACTCATTAAAAAATTTAAAAAAAACATTATAAACTGAAACCAATAGCTACTTTATTTCATAATTTCTTAATAATGGTAATGAATCAATCTATTCGCTTCTAGTAGTTAAATATTTTTTTTTTTTTTTGTTGAAGTAATCAGCATGCGTATGTTAACGTAAATAATGTTTCTTTTTGAATAGTTGAAAAAGAAAAATCACTTTTCACCTCATTTTCATAAAAATACTAAAATAGTTTTTTTGTTTATATTTTTCTCATCTACACTCTCTAATAAATACAATAGCTCAATATACAAGTCAATTTAGCCAAAGAATTGTGACCCAGTAATGCGGGAAGCAGATGTACAGAATTCTGCAAGCAGCGAAATATAACTGCACTATAATAGATATGAGGCTACATAAGGCAACAATTCTACGACTTTAACGTCAAAATGAAAAGTTGTCTGCCAATCCCAAAATACGCGCTTTATCACGAAAATAAGAGAACATTTATGTAGATCATTATCATTGTTAAATACTATTGAATTTGCTTATAGGTATGGTCCTGAATCTACAAGAAGAGACAAAAGAAAAGTTGAATAATCTACTGCTTACTTACAACAGAAAAACGGGCTGGACGAGCTCGAGTATTCCAAAAATGCTATGAGGAATTCGATGGTGTTTACCACTCGGCAACGCAACATTATTCCACCGTAAGGTCTGATATTTGCTTCATCTGCACATTGTACTTCAAACGCACAGAACGATGATGATGGTGTTATAATGGTTCTCGAAGTTTCAGAAAAAATAACTGCGTGGCAGAATTGGTGAAATATTTTGTAGGAAGAGGATGAGACGGAGTGAATTAACTTCTGCAAAAGTAATGAAACTCTTATCAACACCAAGTAATATGAGCAATGGATTCAATTTTTATTTTTATTTTTTTGTTGACATTTATTAATTTAACATTTCTGATGTAAGCTGAATCTTTGAAATTTTGAAAAATTGAACTGCTACCAATAAACACACTAATCGCCTGCTAAAATTGAACTGCTACCAATAAACACACTAAACACACTAATCGCCATCGTGGTATTTACCCGTGGTAAACAATCATAATCTTAAAAATTTGTTAAATTCCAAGTTATCGCCCTACAAACAATTCGTTGCAAATTGTATTAAAATGCAGCAGCAATTTTTCGCAATCCGGCTGTTTTTTAAAATTCCCTCCCTTGCAGGGAATATGTAATTAGGCAAAGAACATAATAGCAAGCTAATTTTGGCAAATTCGCTTATAATTTATTGAATTTGGGCCACAGCATTAATTCGTAAATTGTTTACTATGCTTAAAGAGAAGCGAGTTAGCCGATGCTTTAAGATTTAACAATCGTTACAGATTAGGATGTAATGAGCAAATTATGTAACAGATTTTTCTTGGATTTCTATTGAATACCGTAATCATAAAATTTAGAATGATCCTATTAAAATTTTGATTGACCCTTTTTAATAAGTCCTTTTCCGATAAATCAAGTCAAGTTACTATACAAAATTACTAAATATTTTAATTAGCAAAATAAAGTTTTTTTTTGTAAAAGTCTGTATGGCTTTTTGACATTTTTCAAAGAGCTTGGTCCCAGTTTAGTGCCCTCTTCCATTCCGGGTGTTGCCCGTTTGTATAAATCAAGATCTGTGCACCCCTGCCCCAGTTAAAAAAAAATGTTTTTAAGATTTGTTTGATAATTTGTTACATTTCGTTATAATAAATGTGCCATTAACTTGTTTAAATCTATCACATACGTTATGTCGTGCAAATTTTTAATTATATACATGATAATATGCTTAGTGTATGCAAGTTTTTACAGCTTTTACAACAACATAATATGTATACATAATATTATTCGACTTGTTTATGATGTTTCGGGGTTAAAAACAAAGTTATTATTATTAATATTTCTCGCATGACTAATAATTTTTTATGCTAGGTGGTGTGTGTATATAAATAAAAAATGCGAAATAATAAAAGAAACCACATTTTCTGGTATTATCTACCATACTATGTATTATTTGTGATTACAGCCACAAAATTTTCTGGATATCGGCATATATCTACGTATATTATAACAATTCATTGATGTGTAGTATTTTTACTTTTTTCCATTTTATTTTTGTGTGGATACATATTTAGATAATGGAAAAATCTCAAAGTGTTAAATCTTTTCCTTTATGCTTTTTTGAGATGTTTATATAAATAGAATAAGTACATATAGAAATAATAATGAAAGCTTGATTTATAATCAGTTTCGGTTGTACCGGTCGGTGATTTATTACAAGGTTTATATAATAATATCTCAAGACGAAATAAAATTAAGTTCTAAGAAATTTTTTTCTATGTACATATTTATTTCGAAATTTTGGAACTGAAACAGAGGAGCAACAAGCGAGATGATTTCTAGAAAATTTTCGCTTTATTTGTCTTATCTATAAGGAGTTGAAACAATTTTCGAGGCTTTGATTTTCTAGTCTCTTCAATCGCTTGTATGTTTATCCTCAAGCTCAATTCTGATGCTACTTTTTAATTGCCAACCTACAATATCTATAATAATTTTATTTGAAAAATATTTATTTTTGAGCAGAGGCCTCGGCTGGTCTTTGAATATAATGTAACGAAATTCAGATTTCTCAATACAAAATAAATGCGCAAAGCAAAACTTTTTTGTTTAATTTCAATTTGTGTTATTCTTCCTTCTTCCGTCCTATTCTACATTTTGGGCAACTTAAATTTATCGTAAATCCAGGAAAAATATTTTGTTTAAAATAAATGAAAAAAATTAAATTTTATAGGCATTTTTAGACTTTTGACATCACTTGAAACATTTGTGGTACATGTATCAGTATAGAAGCGATACGAGCGATACAATTCCTTTGATCTGTGTCTGGGGTTGGTTACCTTATCTAGAAAAAAATAATACAGAAACTGAAAATCCCGAAAAAAATCCAGAAACGAAAATCCAGAAACGCAATTATCAAAGTGCGGACCAAATTAAAATTAAAATTTATAAAATGTCTATCGAATTTTACTTTTTCCGTAAAGTTCTTAATATTTCCGATAATGGAAATTACTTCGTCAACCTATCAGACACAGATCAAAGGAATCGTATCGCCCACATCGCTTCTACTGATAGTTCTACCACAAATGTGTCAAGTTATTTTGTGGTTGGCTTAATTCGTTGAGTTAGTATAGCATCGACGAATGTATTGGAGCGAATTGCGGATTTAATGCACACAGATCAAAGGAATTGTATCGCTCGTATCGCTTCTACTGATAGATGTACCACAAATGTTTCAAGTGATGTCAAAAGTCTAAAAATGCCTATAAAATTGAATTTTTTTCATTTATTTTAAACAAAATATTTTTTCTGGATTGCTTTCCAGGTAGGGTTTTGAATTATTCTGGATTTTAAAATTTTTGGATTTTTTTTCAGGCACATGTAGTGATCCCGATCTAGAAAGTCTCACCGAACTCAACCTTAATGTAAACTCTTACATTTCAATCCAAACTAACTCGAATAATATCAAAAATCTGGATAATCTCGAAAAATCTATAAAATTTCGATTAATATCTCGATTAAGACCAAATAAACCTCAAGTACGCTTGAAAACCTTTAAAAATCACTCAACATCTTAAAAGTCCCGATGTATAGTACATGTTATACGGTAATATGATGCAACATACTCGAGAAACTCAAAAATTCCTTTAAGAACAATTCTTTTGTAAAAAATTAAACTTTATTTAAATTGTGTAAACATTACATCAGTTCGACAAAACGTACAAAATCGCGTTTGCTTGCAATTGCAACACTGAAACTTGAAATATGAGAGATACAAATTCGATAAGCAAAGGTAACTCTGGCAGGTGAAATTGAAATTCGAATAGATTATAACTAATTAAAACTTGTGTAATTGAAGTGCAGTTGGCCGACAATTTTGATTGGATCGGCCATAACAGTGGAAACGACCAAGTAAGTTTTGCTGCGGCATACGAATTTATTGATTATTGAGCAATTTTTAATCAATTTGGACGTGGAGTCCAATCAAACGAAGGAGTAAGGTTAAAATTCACAATTGTTCGACATGCTCAGGATTAAACTCGGTCGAGTGTAGTCAGAAGGCTCTGATGGAGGTTTAACCTAATTTCGAAGAATTTAAGACGTAATCATTGACCATAATATACAGAATACTTTATCAATTTTCCCTGAAAAAAACACTTAATTTATGCGATCAGTGAACTGAAAATTCGAATTGCTCTCAACTTACCAAAACAAACCCTTCTAAGTCACACACGATCAACTGCATTTGAAATATCCAACATTATCGAAATATACATAAAAATGATATTAAAATATATTTCAATTCAAAATTTAATTTTTAATCATCCAAAACGTTTATGATTTGAATCTCTTAATAGGCCTGAGGAAAGGACACAAATTATTTGTTTTTTTATTTTATCCTTATTAATATTTACGAGGAATAACAATTCAAAAAAGTTTAGTTTGCTTTTTGTTCTCCTTTATGAAAAGATTGTATATTTGTTTCGGCAGTAAAACTAATTTCAATTTGGCATGTTTAAATTAAACAAAACGAACAGCACAACGAATGATTACAGAAGGACAATTAATTGTTATTTCCAGTAACCTACGTAATGTGGTATAAATAACATAAAATGGTTTTCCAACCTAAAGAGATAAGAAATTTCCGTTTTAATGATTATTGTCATTTCTATACTCGAAATTGAACAAATTTTAAATTCGTCGTTGTCTTATATAAATATCAGATTTGATTTGGACTCATCTATATATAGGTTCTCTTTCTTATGTTTACGTAAATTAAATTAAATTTATTCTTATTATTCTGGTACTTGCATAGTATGAACACAGTTTTAATTTATTTAATTGGAATGAATAGCGTATTAAAAAAACAACAACAATACTTATTTTATGTTTGCACGAGAAGAATAGCTTTAGTTGTCAAACAGTGGTGTCCAAACATACATTTAATTTCTAAAATTTGAAGTTTCACTTAAGCGAAAATTAATCATTTTTAAGTGGTTTAGTTCCTATTCTGATTGACTATACTCCCCAATTGTTACTAAAAATTTTAGTTCATTAAATGATATAGATAAATATTGAACAATCAACTGAAATCTCAAAAGTCTGTACAAAACAATGGAAATATTAACTTCAAATAAATTAAAAAAAGTTTGTACAAAACTTCAGAAAATTTTGGATACACAAGAAGTCGATGATACATGTTTAACGGAAAAATGGAAAAACAGAGAAATTTTATTATACAGTTCACAAGGTTGTATTTTTCAGCAAAAAAAACAAACGAGAAACTTATATGATTTTTAACCTCTATAATGTGATATAAAAAATGTATTTAAAAATTAATGCAAGCATCCTTGTTTTCATGACTATATTATATACAAGAAAAAGTTATATTGTGTAGGTATATACTACGAGTACCTATATAAGTATTTTTATTTTGTATACTACTTTTTTGAGTATAAATACGTATACATTTTCTTTATACACGAGTATACCAAATAGCTATTACTTCCTTCATGCAACAATTCTTAACGCTTGCGCAAATTTTTTGTACCTTTAATACATGATGTTGAATACTTATTATTTTAGTATTATTTTTAAATAAAAATTATTTTTGTTAGTAATTCGATGTTCGTTCATATGAAACCAACTGATAATAATAAAAAAAAATAGTACAGGCAAATTTTAAGAAAATAAGATAATTTTTTATTTTTTTTAAATTTTGCTTTGGTTACTTAAAAAATAAAAAAATAAAAAATATTTAACTAAATTGTGTTGTAACTGTTTATGTTGAAATAAAATTAATTTAAGTGAGAAAAATAGTTCAGTTGATAAAATTTGTTGGTGGGAAAGCATAAAGTTTTAAACTAAACATAAAGTGTTAAAATGCATTGTACATAAATTGATAATAGGATAGTGAATAATTTAATACGACGTTACCATTGCATGCGGCATAATTGTGTTTGAATTATTTTTTAACAAGGATATATGTATACTCGTACATACATATGTACATTATATCCATTATTGTTTAAATTTTTCATACGTGCTATGCCATAACGAATTTTAATGATAATTAAAATGAACATTTAAAATTTTTATAACATCGCTCAGTCTAAAAATTTATAATTTAATTTCTAATGCAGTATAATATTTATCCATGGTTATAGCTGGTGTATAAAAATACTACTAGTGAAATTAGTTAAAGGAGCTAACACAAATACAAATCGTTGCTTGGAAATAAAATAATAAAGGAAAAGATAAATAGTAAAGTAAAACATTTGAATTTTGAAAATTAGTATTCGTTTTTGTTTTCGATTTTATAAAAGTTAATTAATTTTTGGATGTCTATTAAAAAATTCACAAAATTAATTTTTTTCGTTTGCTAATTGTAAACAATAAAAAATTATTTTTTTATTGATTAAACAAATTTGGTTAGAACATAATTTAAACAATTAGCTACAATGTATATATTTTCGTTATATTTTTATAAATATGTATGTATAGTGGCTTACTTATAGTGCGACTTATTTATGACCTTTATTTTGAGTAGATTGACTCAAGTGCAAGAAAGTTTCTTCACACAATCAAGTAATTTGCTTAGTGAAAATTTTAAACTTTAACGTGCTTCCGTAATAACCTAACCTTTTACCAGATCTTTGAACATTTTTTTCTTCAAGCAAATTTTTTTTCCACCAAAACGAACAATAAAGATTTTAGTAAAAAAAATGAACAAAATATCTGAAAGTTTGCTTCACTTTAATTTAAGTTCATATTTTAAAATGTTTAGATGTCTTCTTGGTAAAAAAATGGGAATAAAGATAAATAATAATATCCATCAAATTTGTTTGAAAATTTTGTATGTTATAAGTTTTTTTATTGTAAAGAAAAATTTTGGCGACTTCCAAGTAATATTGAATTAAACTCCAAATATTCATTGCTATTGTATATTAAAATATTCTACCCTAGCGATTTACTAGACGATAGGAATTTTTTTCAATAAATATTTGAGCACTATTGATTTTTAAACCGGAAACTAATCTGTTGGCGAATTAAATAACGGTTCTGGGAATTTAAATAAATAAATTACGGACAAATTATATTGAGTTCAAAATTGACGTGTAAATTCTGTTTCGAAAAAATTCAACGAATTTGAAACTAAAACCGAAATGAGGGGTAAAACACCGATTTACTTTGGAAATAATTTTACTGTCCCAATGATTTTTCGTTGCTTTTATCATCGCAATCAGCAATTTAGCAATCTTCCAGTAAGACCCAATCCTCCCATTTTTAGTGAGATTCTCCTGAATTTAAAAGAGTTTTGTTGTGCCCTGATTTCATATCTTGATAGTTTGATGTTTTAATAACTTTTATAATTTCTATTGGATAAAACAGGTTTGTCTGAAAATAGATAATGTGAAATTTCCGAAATTACTCGAGTTTTGCATGGATTTGAGTTGTTTAGTGCTAGAGACTAATAGATGATTCGGTACTAACTAATGTTTCGAAATAAGAACTGGTTTGAACAATTTCGGAATTATTCCCGAGTTTGTTAGATTGTTCGATATTATTAGAGAATCATCCGAGATTATTTGAAATTTTCAATATGATTTGAGTTTTATTTGCCTTATTTGGTACTTTGCAAAAAGATTTTTAACAAATTTTTTTATTTTAAAATTTAAGAAAATTGACAATAAGGCTGTGTTTCAAACGAATAAAAAACCTCATAAAAAGTTAAACTTTTGCTATTTTATTCATCACAAAAATGTTGCTGTATAAATGGTATACTTCCAACTTCTTCTGTGGCTTTTATCACGAATTTATTAAAACAAAGATTTTTTATAATTTCTATTAATATTCGAATAATTATTTATTTTGCAATATATTTAAAGAACAATAAATTAAATACATGATAAACATTTTTTTTCGAAACACAAAAATTATTTTATTTAAAAAATCAAACTTTTATTATTGTAATAATAAAATTTTAATGTTCGGAATACCGGTTTCGGACATTCGTCCTTCTTCAGTTCCTAATTGACTATTTAATTTATTGTTTTTTTTAAATATATTGCAAAATAAATATTAATTCGAAAATTAATAGAAATTATAAAAAATCTTTGTTTTAACAAAAATTTTAACTGGCCACGGACCAGTTAAAAATTTGTAGCTTGTATTTTGGTTTTCACTATGCAAAAAACAAAAACGTAAACGTCACAATTTTAACCAGTTTCAATTAAAACACCAAAACGATTAAAAGTGAGGAAAATTTAATATTTTTTACCACAGTTAAAAAATTAAACTTTTTATCCGATTGAAACACAGCCTAAGAATAAGTTATTGGGTGTTATCTTAAATCAATGTTCTTTTCCTTAATTATCGAAGTTTAACAATGTTCTTAATTTTCATTTTATCGCTGTAATTATCTAATATTTTTCAAATAATTGTATTATAAATTCTGTATTTTTATAGAGTTGTGAAATGTTACACTCTGCCAAAACTCTGTTGTCTGCCTGTCACTAGAGATTTTGTGTTCCTATAATTTCGCAATTATGTGCTCTTCATTGAAAACAAATTAACTTTTCCTTAATAGTTTTAAATCGCTTAAAAAATAGAAGTAATTTTTTTGGCAATTCCATGTATTTCTGAAAATTTTGATTTTGTTGGTTCCTTTAAGTTGAGACATGACTTCTGGCTTGTATGCATACAAATAAGTAAATACTTCCTTAAAACACAATTCTAGGAAGAACTTGTTATTTTTTTTATTTTTATAAATTTTTAAAACTTTGAAATTTTAAATAATGAAACATAATGAATTAAAAAAAAATATTTATATTTTCAAATTTTAAAAATTTTAAAAGCGGTTAAATAATTATTATAATTTTCGAAGTTGAATACTTAAGACTGTTTAAGTATGTATTCAATTTGAGTAATTAAAATCGATTTTTGAAATAACTCTTAAAATTCTTAATATTGTAAAATTTTTGGTGATTTTTAAATTTGCAAATTTCTTCAAATGTTAAAATTCTAAATTACATGAAATCGGAAAATAAAATGAAATTTTGATTATGTCTATCTACCTTATTTTACATTCTTAAAATTGTTTAATTTCGAAAATTTGTACAAATTCTTGAAATCTATGAATTTTCTAACTCTTTTGGATATTAGGAATTTTTTCAAAATTCTTGAAAAAAAGTTCATTCCAAACGTGGTTTCAATTTGATAAAATACTTAAACGTGTTTATTTAATTGTATAAAAATATAATATAATAATATAATAAAAATATAATAATTGTTTTAAAAATTACTCTACAATAAAAGTGAGATAAGCCGCATAGAAGTTAAAAATGAAATTGTACCCAGAAAAAACCGGCTCGAAAATCAATGGAAAGGCAAGGTAAAATCATTATTAAAAAGAGCAAGTAGTCCTTGTTTGACCTATACCTATGAGTATTAAGGCCGTAAAGCACAAAGGAGGGAATGCTTACGTTTGGGAATAATTTCGCTAGCGCGGTGTTGGGCCAATATTTAGAATTAATAACCGCATGATATCATGGAAAATGTAATGGAACCTGATTTCTTCGAAAACATGACGGCTTCATTTATTTTCGAACTGAATCCTCTAACTTTAACCCAATCGGAATAAATTGTGGGGATAAGTTAAGCAAGGATTAAAAAAGAATAGCTTCAGGAATTCAAACGAGCTGTTCCATCATATCAAGGAAATCTAGGGTTAGATAGCATTTACAAAAGTGTTGTAAAGATCGCATTGATTTTGGTGGTATATAAATGTAATGGAGACTCTTTCTTATAAGGTTAATTTACTTTCAACAACAGCACTAACAGCACTCTTTTACGTGCGCAAGACTCACATAACTAATCCTTAAACATGGTGTGTTTACTGAAAATTAATACAGGGTTACTTCTTATACAAGTATGAGATAGAAGATCAATGAATATTTAAAATAAGCAAGAGCCGTGGGAATGTATTCAGCTTGATTTTTACATATTTGAATTTATTTAGGTGAATATTTTGGCTAATTGTTTTTTTCACCACGTTTTAGCATAAATGATTTGGAATACGCTTTATTTCTTTATAAATTATAACAAAGACACAAATACGCTCTATTTCTTTATAAATATAAATTTGCTCAATTTCCATATGCAAATACTCTATAATATTTACCAATTACTGATACAATATAAATAAACCAATAGCAACGGTACTATTGAAAATCCCAACAAAAATATTAATTTTCCTAATCAAATTAAAAAAACAAATTTTAAAATATTTATGCTCGCTCTAAACTTTACACAGAATTTAATTAGAATTAAATATTTTTTTTGTGCAGAGAAAACCATATTATAATTGTTAATTAAATTTAATTGTTTTCTAGGAATATGGACATTAAATTGGGTTTATGCGACGATTTTCATAGTAATTGTGTTAATTGTAATCAATTAATTAAACTGCACGGCTTGTTTTGATTGTTTTAAACATATATATCATACTATTAGATAATTAAATATGTATATCGGGTTGAAAACTAATTCAATTAGTGTTTAGTTATTTGTTAAAAAAAAGTAGTAAATTTTGTTGTTGTAATTATATAATGATAATTTAAAAGTTTTTACGTACTTTATTTAAATATTTTTGGGTTAAAATCTCATTTTTTTTTTGACGCCCTAAATTATCTTTGATTCGAACTCAAGGCGTGAAAAGTAGGGGTTCCTACAAATTATTTTAACAAAAGACAAATTTATGGGGGTTTTAAAAATCGGTTTAAAATTTTCTTCTTAGAAAATTAAGAGTAAAATCAATTTTAAATTTCTATCGTTCCGTTGCGTTGTCACTCTCATTTATATGTAATTCTCAGAATTGACTGTATAAACAATTTTTTGTAATTTATCTTCTCTTTCCTTGTTTGAAAGAGGCAAATTTTTTTTGAATGAAATTTGATTTTCCATAAAATGTTTGCATGTAGTGTGAGAAACACATTAATGGGTTTTATATCAAAAATTGTTGAATACCATTTTTGTAAACTTTATTTGTTTGTGTTGTATATGTATGAATACGAATGATAAGGTTTTGAATACTTTTTTTAAGCCACCTTGGTATGTCGTGTGCGTATACGTTATTCGAATAATTTAAAAAATTCTATAAATTGCATCCTTAATTAATAAAAAACATATTAATCAACAATGTTTAAAAAAAAACTGAATGGATGAACATTTATATTAACATTTTCGATTCCTGTATGTAAAATCATTTACTGAATAAACAATTTTATAACTCCAAAGTTCCCTGGGTCCTGAAATGTTCGACACATAAAGTTAGTCCTTAGTTCTAACTTCTTTTAATACATATATAATTTGTAATTTACAAATTTATATTTTCATTTTAATAAATAAACAAAAATTAAACTTTGGGCAAACTTTGTTTAGCTTTATGTAAATATTTAAGATTCTTGATGATAGCCTCATTTACATAAGTTGTCTATATTTATATTATAATAATGTTTTGAATTAATTGAAATGAAATTTTCGTTTGTACATAACTTGAGTGAAGTCATTTTACATACGGGTTTCCGGTTTACTTTATTTTGAAGTATTTTTTAGGATATAATTTAATTTAATTTCATTCAAAACATTGTTATTATAATATAAAAAGAAAAAGTTTATATAAATTTGTGTAAATATGATAATATTCTAAAAATAAATTACTCGATAGCTAGAAATTTCTTTTGCTTTGAATGCTTCTGAAACGATTC
Organism: Tipula helvola; assembly: GCA_963556165.1. NCBI lineage: Eukaryota > Metazoa > Arthropoda > Insecta > Diptera > Tipulidae > Tipula > Tipula helvola. The sequence continues at coordinate 342,866,717 of OY744483.1, read as the reverse complement.
GGAAGTATTGTTCTATTTGCTTTAATGTCGCAAAATTGAGCTTTTGGAAATTTATATTATTTAAAGTTATTCTATATTACAAGGCTTGGTTTATTTTAGAATACCATGGAAACAGTAATTAATTTTGTGAAAAATATGTACACAATGATAAAATGAGTTTTGTACTGATAAAAGTAATGAAGAAAAATTGAAAATAAAGGAGTTGCGAAGATTTTGCTGTAAGAAGTTCGTTTCTCCCAAAAAGTGAAACAAGGAAAAATTATTGTTTACCCAAAAGTTGACCATAATTGACTAGACAAATAAATTCAATCGTAAATTTCAAAACTCCTGATATTGCAAATTCCTACGTTGCAAATCGAAAAGTTTATTTAGTATATAATATGACTTGGAAAAATTTTAAAATTTTGAAATATAAAACTAAAATAAAATCCTTTAAGCTAAGCTACTGATCAGGAAAATCATGGTTTCTCAGACAACTTCACTTAATTTTTCCTGAGTTACACAATTTATTTGCATATGTATTTGTTTAAATAAAATCAGATGGACTCTATTTCAAAACCCAACAAATTGATTTATTACTAAGGCTGAAATTTACAATTAAACTTTTTTAACTAGACTAAACCGCATGATAATTTTGAAATATAAAACTAAAATAAAATCCTTTAACCTAAGCTACTGATAAGGAAAATCATGGTTTCTCAGACAACTTCACTTAATTTTTCCTGAGTTAAACAATTTATTTGCATATGTATTTGTTTAAATAAAATCAGATGGACTCTATTTCAAAACCCAACAAATTGATTTATTACTAAGGCTGAAATTTACAATTAAACTTTTTTAACTAGACTAAAACCGCATGATAATTATATATCCTTTTCACGCCAAATTAACTAAATTTCAATTCAAACTGGCAATTATTCAAACAGGATTAACACATTTTCAAATGAAATTAACATTTTTCCAATTAGCTTTAAAATATTTTCAAAAAATTTAACAAATTAAATTTATTTTTTCAAGCCAAATTAACAATTTTACAAAATTGATTAACAAATTTTCAAACCAGTTTGAATTATTTTCAACTTTTAAACAATTAAACTTTTTCCAAAACAATTTAATGAAGATTCAAATGAAAATAACAAATTTTTTCAATTCAGATGAAATTTACATTTTCAATCAAAATTATTATTCAAAATTTAGATAAATTTTCAATTGAGTTCATGTAACGTGACAATTAGAAAAAAAACACAAATCGGGCGCCAGTCTACCCGCTCGTAATTTTTCCCGTGCAAAGCTCAATGAGCAGGTGAACTCGAGGGGGTTTAAAACTTATTAAACATGTTAAAAAAAATCAAGGATGACTCACCGTTATGCCGCGTGGCTCTTCTGCTTTTGCAATCCGCACGCTCTCATTGATGAGAGCTCATTCAGTACACTGTTCTTTGTCTATTTTTTAATTTATTTTGAAACCACTTTGTTTAGGTCAATTTTTTCTTACACTTCTATATTATTTCTATTTTGTATTTTGCCCCACATTGAATAGACCAAATACCTGTTTATGAGAAGAAAAAAAAACACTGCACAAAAAATGTCTCTCAAATCGTGCACAATTACAACACATATCACTTATATTAATATTATTATTTAAACAGAAATAATATTTTATATTTTCACTTGAATCGTCCTTAACCTCACCAAAATTGTTTACCGCTGTCAAAAATTGTTTTCCCTCACATGTTGCCCTCTTTGATCTTGGTTGGACATGTATTTTTCAATGGAGCCATTTTTCGTAAATTCAGGTCCTGAAATGAAAGTTCAGTCATTACCAATTTGAAATAATTTTTAGAATAATTTTGTTTATTTTTTTTTTTTGCTTCCATTTTATATTTTAATTATGACAAAAGAAACGATTCATTGAGTTGATTTATAAATGAAAACCGTGATGATAATAGCTGCTTCTCAACCAAAATCAATTGTTTCAGTTCAAGGTTGGTATAGCTTCTCTCGCCAAATACGCTGCTTGTATAATCGTGTCTCTATCTCTACCGAATGAATCGTTATACATATTCGTAAAAACTTTATGATGAGCCACAGCCTGACAGCTATATGATATACATATAGCTTCTATCTATCAATTTTAATTTAATTTAAAAAAACATAAACCTGTGTAGGTCCGTGAGATTGCTGAGGCTGTGGACATCTCATACTTGAGGAACACTATTATTTATTCAAAAAGTTGAATGTTGAAAAGATGTCGATGCCACAATAAATTTAATATTTGTTAAATTATTTTGAAAATAGTTTAATTGAATTGACAATAAGTCAAACTGGTTTGAAAATCTGTTAATCAATTTCTTAAAATTGTTAATTTGAATTGAAATTAAGTTATTTTAAATAGGAAAAAAATTGTGAATTTGAATTGAGAAAATAAATTTAATTAGTTTTGAGTAAATGATAATATTTTTGAAAAATAGTTCAAATTGGATTGGAATTTAGTTAATTTGATTTCAAAAAGGTATATCGGTTAAGCTACGGGTTCAACTACATTTGTGTATCTCTGTATAATTTTAGAAAATTCTTTTAGATTTTGTATCCTTTGTATTAAAAAATGAAAACAATTAATTTTTAAGCCTCAAACATAAAATTAAGCTTTTATTGACGACCCCAACTATAAAATTAAATTTTTAATTAATTGGTCCAAAACCTTATGGTGATGATCACCTGTACTACCCTTATTATTACTGAAAATCTCGATCCATTACTAAGGCCCAAATATAAATCATGTGAATATTTTTATCTTGTTAACATTTTAAATTTATATTATCGCCTTAGAAACAGATAAATGAAATCTTCATTGGAGATTATACAAAATACATTTATTTACATCGGGCAAACAAACAACAAACAATTTAGGAATTCTACGCTAAATTAAGTTTGAGAGATATTACAGTCTCTTTCTACCAGAAAGATAATACATTTTTTAGGTGGAAGGGCTTTATATATACAAATATAAATTTATTTAAATATCTATCCACATCAATTTACATTTTCTGGTTGATATTAAAATCTAAACAAACTTCCTCAAATTTTTATTAAAAAATGTATACGTTATAATACTCGTTAATTCGAGAATTCGTATATGTTTTTATATATAGGTAATTAAATCCTTAAATTGAAACTAATTTGCATATCAAAGCGAACCTACATAAATAATAATGATAATAATATTTACTCGTATAAAATACAAAGAAAATTTTCAAATTAAAAATTAGAAAAAATATTGCAATGGTTTTATCAAGCGTCAAAATAAAAAAATTTACTACAATTTGAAAATTACAACGCACAATTTATTTCATTAAATTACTTTTTAATTTGTGTTAGATATTTTCCATTTTTACTCGTAATATGAAAATATATTGTGAGTGAAATTTTATGGTAAAGGGATGGGACGGGACGTTGGTGAGTTTTGTATGAAAAGAAACGAAAAATTTGAGAGTAAAAAAAAAAATAATAAATTTGATTTATATTCCAAACAAGTAATAAACAGACACAAAAAACTGAAAATAAAGTTAAACAATTTACACAGCGAACAAAACAAAAAAAAAAATTTGGGACGAAAAATATAGAGTACAATATTAATTAAACCATAATTAACACTCGGATTTTGGTTATTAACGAAGTGAGTCATCGTAGTTAGGCGCTTGAGGTATAGGTATAGTATACATAAGGGATTTATACGTTAGGAGACTACCTAAAAAGATCCAAAAAACAAAAATTGTTTTCAATTAATTTTAATGTTTTAATTAAGATATTTCATTTTATATTCAGATATACATTTAATCCCTAGAAACATAACATGAACAAGTGTGATGTAATTATTTAAAATTATGTAAACGATTTTAGTTTAGTTTTTCAGTGGGCTTTTATAAATAATATCATCCAAAAACTTAAACAAAAATTGCTAAACGTGATAAACAGTTATAAATAATTTTAACCAATTTTGTTAAACGATACACAGATGTATACGTATATGTATATAAAATATATTAAAATCGTGCCAGTAAACAAATCAAAGCTGAAATCGTAAGCACGTAAACAAATAACATTTTTTGCGCTTCCAATTCGAGTCCTTAAGTGTATTTTATATGTTTGTTTGTTTGTAGATATGTAGAAAAAAGGCGATTAGTGGTTTCTATGGTTAAAAAGGTCTTAAAATTTAGGTATTTACCGTATTTTACTTTTTTGGTAATTATGGTACATTTTATTTTAATTAATATAATCTTTTATTTAATTAACCAAATTATGTAACCGCTCGTTCGGGTTCCAGTAAAAATGATACGTTTGATGATTTTTCAGGTTTTATTATTTCATGTGGTCTCATACCTATTTTATTGATAATTTGTGACAATTGTCCTTTTACCTACTTGTGTTTTTCTTCATTAAAAATATAATATTTCTATACTGCTTTTGTTTTATTAAAATATGTAGTTGTAAAATATGTACCGACGAGGAGCTGCTAAATTATTTAGATATTAACGAAACATCGCTTGCAAAAAATTCAATAGACAGCAGAACTTTGTTACATTTATATTTGAGTGTACATATTATTTGAAAATTTCTATGGAAAGTTGCGTACTAAGCTACCATTATCCACAAAATTATGTAGATGTACGCATAATTAATTTTATGGTTCTTCCAAATTTATTAATTTATAGAAAATCGATTACATAATAAAAAAAAAATGCCTTCAGATTAAATTACATAAAATTACATAATTATTTTAATTTCGGTAAATACTGCAGCTACTGTGTAGAATATGAGTATACGAGAAACTACGTCTCGTATTTCGCCTTAAAAATGGAAAAACCTTAAAAATAAATTGGTTTGACACATAATTATCGTATCCATCGCGTGCTCTCTTATTTTGAAATATATTCAATAAATTAATAACGCATTGTGATCAGAGACAGATCTTTAAAATATTTGATGGCACTTAATTAATTTTATGGGGAAATGTTGTCGGATGTAGGTATCAAAATTTCCTAATCTTAAGAGAAAAGGTATATGGTGTCACGACAATACCATGCATTTGCAAATTTACGAATTTAAGGTAAATAGTGGAAAACGTTAATAACTCTATTCTGCTTAGTTGTTGCAAAGACAAAATATAAATGTAAAAACGTGCACCTGAAACCACCTATGAATGACGTAATAACTCGTTTCTGCAAACAGTTCATATTTTAATTTTATCTTTGTTAATTTATTTATATATTTATTTATTTATAAATAAATTTGTTTAAACTACTCTTTGCTCTAGTTAAATATTTAACTAAAGTTAATCTGACCTTTTCGAAAAATAATTCGCTGGTATACCAACCGGTTTGTTGCAGTACAAAAATTATAATAAGCTAGTTATTCTCAAGGCAAAATGAAAATTAGTTAATCCAACTAATATTAAAAAAATCATACAAATTTAATGTACGGTTAAATTTAAGTTTAACTACTTTATCTCGGATTAGCTAAACTTAATTTAACAGCGTCAATTAATGAAACAATCCTGTACTTTTACAATTATTTTTGGGGTAATTAAGAAAATGTTCATCTTTTTTTTAAAATTTGTAATTTTTCAGTCAGGTGGCATTGCCGTGACACTAGCGACATGAATTTTTGATTTTCAATTGACTTTGGTGGTAACATACACGGTAAATTGATCGAAACACTTTCAAAAAAAATACTAAAATAAAAGCCTCACAAAATTGGTGGCTAAAACTATAAAATTAGTTTTGAAAGGAATTTTTCAATTTGCAGGAGTGAGTTCGAAATAACAAAAGTATGATTCACTAGCCATTAATAAAGTTATTTAAAACAATTTGGCGAAAGTACTCCGACGGTGAATCTGCTCCACATTTTTTTTTTGTTCTTTTAAATTATGGTTTGACTAGCCTTGAGCACATAAATATTACGTAAATAAATAAAACGCAATAATTCATAATCCGGTGCTGAAACTAAACAAAAAGAAAAAAAAAGAAAAAATCGTAAGATCGTAGATAACACTAAGTGACATGAAATTAGTGCGAATAAGTATTTCCACAGAGACACAGAGATGTGATTGAAAATAAAATAATTGACTTTGTTTAGAAGTCTTATGATCAGCAGAATTTGTAAAAAATTGTAAAAACATCTGCTATTATAGTTAGCGTTTGCTGAAACTTATCGAGATAAAAATTTCTAAATCGTTATATTATGGAATGAAAAAATATTTTAATCGGGTCGCGACGAAAAGCCTCAAAGATCGAAAATAATTTACAAAGTAATAAGTGTGGGGTTGGATAAGTGGAGTAAGTGGAGGAGGTGTTGATGGATTGTGCAGTATAACTCAATTATTATTTGAATGTCGAGAGGGCCACGGCCTCTTTGATTGTGAACGAAAGTTATTGGATCAAATACTAACTTTAATAAAAGTTTACAGAAACAGGATTCATAATACTTTGTTAAATCGCTACCGGAGAATTTTTTCGAAATAACCAAATTCTAGTCTATATCATCTTTCTAAGCATTTCGCGACCATTCTGGGTATAATGTAGTCGCTTGAATTTTTCAATAATCATCGATTGATTATTTTTGCTCATTTCGGAATTTTGTAGGAAACTTAAAATGATCGGCAATGCCACAAATATTACAGTTTTTGGATTATTTTAACGATTTTAACGACCCAGAAATTATTACAGTATTCGGGCAGCAAAAGTAAAAAATGGCTACCTAGAGGGAGGGAACATTTCTCACATAAATGCCACAAATTATTATTTATCACGGTATTAGGGCAGGGCCATATTACTTGATTGTATCATGCATTTTGATATTCCTTTACAAGCAACACTTACAAAATGTTGGTGGTATTTTATGGAACTGTTAAATGGCCCAAAACACATTCCAGTCCAAGGCACATAAACAGGTCTGATTGTCGCGTAATTAAATACGTAATTAAATTTGGATAGATTATTAAAATAAAAATAATTTAGATGTTATTTACAAAATTTTTAGATAGCTAGAATTTGACATCTAGAAGCAATTTTTTACTTTTGGCTGTTCGGTTAGGTTTGATGTAATATTTAAAGAGATGAATTGAGCGAGAAATGAGTTTGACGTAAAGTATCATGATATTTTTTTTCATTTTGGCCCGACCGAACACGTTGAATGATGGCAAAAATGACTTCCAAAAAACACGATTTTTTAAAAATGCTATTTGACATTTTGAATCACAAAACAAAATATTATTAGGGCAATTTGAGTATTTCGTAATATTGTAAATTTAACGTCTTTTCTGATTGGTTTAAATTATTTCCCCTAAATAAGGAAAAAATGTCAAAAACAAACACGCTCACATACTTACTGTAAGAATGTTTTCAGCATGAGTTAAAATTATAGATTTAATACTATATAAATTCCTTATGCTTTTTTGTAAAACAATCTAAATGTCGAAATATACTTCATATATTTTGAATAAAGCGCTAGGTACCTACTACCTATATATACCTACAATTTTTGTTGTGGTTATTATAAATATTTATCAAATTATTTCTATTAAAAATTTAATTGAAATGTCTTTCTGCTAAGCTAGGCTGGTAAATTGTTTTGTGAAAATCAAACACAAAAATAAAAACGTAAATACAAGTAAAATTTGTAATCATTAGGTTAGATCTTCTGTCGTTTGAGTTTTTTCTTTAGTTTTATTTATTAAAATTAAATTATTTTCAAACATTTTAAGGTAGTTTCATCTAAACTTTCGATTTTCCTTAACACACAGTCGTCTTAACTTGACATAGTTTAGCTATAATTTAATAAACAGAAATAAATATGAATGCCAATATTGGAAAACGGGCAAGATTTTCTACTGTTCATTTTCATATAATTTTTAGTTCAAACAGAAAACAATTTTACTGAAAGCAAACAACAGTAAAGTTTAGTATGTATACATACATATGTATGTACATATGTATATAAACAATAAATTAATTTAAATTACTCAAAAATCACAAGTAATCACAGAAAGATTTTTAAGTCAAACAATAACTGTATGAAGAATTTACGAAAATAAATAGCCTGTGAGCGTGTTTATTTTGACATTTCTTTCTTATTTCTAGTCGTTGTAGGGGGGAACAATTTAAACCAATCAGAAAAGACGTCAAATTTTCGAAATTACGAAATTATCAAATACACAAATACGAAAATGCTCGTAGTAAACAGTAGTAAGCTACGTCTGGCTAAACTAAAATTAAAGTTCCTGATGGTTTCAATTTAACATATTGAGCACAAATTTGTTATCACTAATTTTTGAACAACTGATCCGGCTCAAAACAATTTAAATCTCCGATCATTTATTTTGTCCTTTAAACCGTGATAACCAATAATTTATATTTCAGCCCAGTGCATCCAGTATCAAACAGAGAATTTGGTGAGATTATTTGCTAATATTTTCGAATCGTACTTATTTCGGTGGTTGTAGGTGGATTTTATGCCTGTTTCTTTTGTAATTAATTAACAATTTAAAAAAACATGAGGTAATCGCTCGAGATAAAATGCTGAAAGTGTTCAACGGAACGAAAGATATTCACATAGTATTTGTTTTGTTGCTTCGATACAGCTGCGATTATTTTTTTTTAATAAAAACCACAATACAATTATACAAATTTCCATTTGTTTGTACATTTTTGAGGTTAGGTTAGATTCATTATTTATTATTCGTTCAAAAAACAAAACAACAATATTAAATTTTTTTCGACAAACCAACTTCCGTCTATATATTAAAATTCATCTTATATCAATCTTTCTGAACCTAACAATTCATTTTGTGGTGTAGACGCGACCCTGATTCGACTATGTAGTAATACATATTTTGTGTGTATATATATTAAATTATATTTCTAGAATATAAAATTATAAAATGATTTTTGGCTTTGCTTATAATACAATATAATGAAATTTAATTATATGGTATATACAAAAATATAAAATGAAAATTAGAAAAACTGTTTCTTCTATATTTCCCCATTTCGTAAAGAATTCGGCGGCAATATTATTTAGAAGAGTAGATTATCATTTTCTTGACAGTTATTTTGATTTATTATTTAAATGTTGTTTAGTTTTTCTGCTATATCGTTAATTATTTAATTAAATACGAATAAATGCTAACAATATTATCGGCGGCTATTAAATTATAGTTCTGGTTTTTATCACTTTTATTGTATGTACGTGTTGATTATAACACAAGCCTTAAGTGGTAATCTGTCAATATTTTATACAATAAATCATTCAATTTGCACATAAATTAAGGTGTTTATTTCGATCAATTTATTATCCATTAAATATAAATCGAATTAACTTGATGTGTTTTCGAAATATAAATAAGAAAAGTGGAAATCGGGTTTCTCTAAATAAAAAATAACGGTAGAATAATAATAAAATTGTAATATTGAACTTGGCTCAAAAAATATGTAAACAGATAATATGTATTTTATAAACCTATACGAATATGTATACGAATATGTATACTCGTATACATTTTTAATCATTTTTATCAAGATAAATAACTTATCACGCGAAATTGATCTGTGTTGTTTTACCTTAGTGCCTACAGCATAGAATAATCATCTATTTCCTGTAACACTGGATTTAGGATATGAAAATTTATAAATGTTAGTATTACCGACTGAACTGTTAACGATTTTGTTTATGAAAAAAAATGAATAAATTATTTTGAGTTCTCTAAAAATTGTTGTGGAAACTTAACAACAAGAAAAAATAAATATTCAAATTAAAATTTTAAATGGGCGTTACCATTTTCCTGAAATGATGAAATTAAGGAAGTCTGATTTATAGCTCTATAGATATACGAATTATTTACAAATTTCGGAAAACAAAGGCAAAATAATTTTTTTTTTGTTAAACCAAACATTTTTGCATTTTTCCACAAATACATTAATACTTATCTTTATACCGAAAGCAAAATCATAAAATAGATAATTTATATATGTAAGTATTTCATTGATATCATGGATTTATTAACAAATAAACAAAAACGCCTTCGGCAAAATCAAACACAAAAAAAAAAAATATACAAAAAAAAAAAAAATCGTTAAAAATTCTATGAAAATATTTTGGAAATTTACGAAGTGTATATTATACATGAATCGGTAATATGATGTAGATTCAATCTTTAATAGAAATTTTCCCTTAGGTATACATAAAGAATAAATAAGGCCATCTAATTAATTATTTACGTACATATACTCGTACGTTATATAAAATTCAATTTAAATTTAGATAGATTTCTTCGAATTTCTTCCACATTTCTAAGAACATTTTAATTATGCAATTTTTTATTTCTAAAAATATGTACTTAAACACAAAAACAACAAAAAAATGTAATCGCATACACGAATAAACATCAATTTTTCATCAATTGGCAGATTTTCGGTTTTCTTTACAATATATAGTACATACAGAGAATACTAAGTATTCGTATGTATAAATTGCAAAAGTGAAAATGAACAATTTAATAAGCCGGTCAATGGTGTTTCTCTGTATATTTATTAAATGATAAAATTTATATTGGAATTTTTATTTTTGTTTAATTCATGGTTTTGCGGTTTTTTAATTTACGCTTTTTTTTAAATATAAATAGAAAACATTTTCTTGATGTATTGAACTAATTAATTGTACAGACTCTTATATTTTTTGTTGATGTCGGTACTAAATTACTGTACAAAAGCCTTAAGGAAGTCTGGGCAATTATTGTTATGAGATGGCAAACATAAATGTCGGACAAATGTATTTTGTTTAATTTGTGCAATATAGCATGTACCCTCGCGCGTATAAGTTAAATGAAATTTTCTAAAATTTTTATTTATTTTCTTTACGCTTTATGTTTTATTCTGTGAAAGCTTTGGAAGAACTATTGGAAGAACTTTAACTTTTTATTTCCCAAAAATTTATAAAATAACATATTTTGATACAACCGGGAAACGAAAATTAACTAAATTATAGCTTTTCGTTAGATATTTTTAATCATGAGCTTAATAATTAATAATCACTCCAGGAGATTTCGATTTTTTAGTTTACGGGAATAATCGAAAAAATCACTCTTGGTTTGATAATTGTTTGGCAGCTAATTCTTCGACATCAGCTTAAATTTGTGTTAATGCTTCCTCAGTAAAGAACTTTATAATTCCACATTTAACTCTATTTATTGTTCAGTAATCCATGAGATTTTTTGTTATTTCTAAGAGGTTTATACGGCTGAAACAGATATCAAACATTAAATTATTATGGAATTAGCCAGATTGACAAACATTTTACGAACGGGAGAAATTAGGTTTTGATTTTGGTATAATAGTTTCTATAATATTTTCTTCTTCTAATGTTGAAGATATTAGGTCCCACTCCTCAATAAGAGCCTGATTGAATTAGTATATGATCTCGCGGACAGGTTATCAGGGCCTAGCACACCTCTAAGGAGGAGATGTCATGTAAATATTCTTGCCATCCGGCTTGTAATGATACAATTTTTGATAATATACGATAGATTTTATTTGGAAAATTTGATATTTGTTTCATGAAACGATTAATCGATATTTACAATTTATAGAACAATCAAAATTTTTCTCTAATATGTAGGTAATTTTGGATCCTTTGTTGTCTGTAGCAGCATTACATTGCTGTGACGTTGAGCGCATTTAGATTTCCCAATAGGTTGGCATCGGAAATCTACTGATGGAAAAAATGACATTCAAACTCAAATCATGAGCATTAACAACTCAACATGTTGATTTTACTCAACATGTTGCCAAAAGTTGGCGGAGTTGAATGCACCCATTTATTAAAACCTATATCATATTTCGATCGACGCAGTGTTACGAGCTCGGATAATTTATTTGCAGCTCCTAGGGTATATGGTTGGTGTAAAAAAAGGTTTGTGTGTACATCAATCTTTTGAAATCGAAAATTTTTGATATTTTTCTACTATTATGTACATATATGCTAACACCAACAAACCTTAAATTTTGTTAGAGAATGTGCGGACGGTTATGTAGGTTTAGGAAGCGGTTTTAAAGAACAAAAATTGAGCAGCTACATATGTCTTTTTAGAGCTCGTGGCATAGTTAAAAATTGAAAAAAATTAATAAATTACTATGCATAGGAAAATGCAATTTCATCAAGCTCTTTAACAAAATTACTAAGAGATAATTTACTACACTCGTATATTGGGCATTTTATCTGGCTAATCACAAATTTCCATTTTCATTTTAGAATTTCTTGTAAACTTTTTCTAAAATGGCTATTAAACTTTAACTTTGAGAAATCCTTAGTTTCAGGGAAATTTAGCACAGTCAAGAGTGCTTGAGATGATGATTCCTTTGGATAATTTATATACTAGTGGAAAAGTAAAATATTTAAGTATACATATTTGCAAAATTTAAAAATTTAAGTTATAATTTAAAAAATAAATAAATTTAAAGCGAAAATTTGACACTGTTCTGTTAAGACCCTAACTATTTTGGTTTAATTGACCTGGAACAATTGTCTTAAATTAGGAATTTTGCTTGTTTAATATTTAATCGTAGAATTTCTGCAAATTTTAGGTCTTACATAAATTTAATTTTGAAATTAAAAAATTTATTTTTTTTTATTTTCACCAGACTATAATCGTGAATAATTTGAGGATTTACTGTCCCCCAGTAATGACTGTTTTGCTTACTGCCATTAAGACAAAAGTGCTCTCTTCTGCATCATTCTGCAAGTTTGATTCAATTTGAACGATGTTTGAGAATTGGGACGATATCAGCGTAATTTAAACGTCGTTGCGTATCCAATGGCATCAAATTACTTGTTAATTAAATTTTCAAGTTACTCAAATCGCACTTCAAAGTTCGATGCAAGTTGGTGCGACAATATCCCAACTGCGACGCATATCTTCACGCCCACTATCAATATTCTCACTTGTGCGGCTCCTACGCTGTATGCCACTACGCTTTGTGTTACAATTGAAGAAATGCTGCAGATAATCGGCTTAGTGTTCTCACACAACTATGCAAAGAACCGAAGATTCATTTTCATAAAATAATTTAAGCATTTTTGATGGCTCTTTTTAAAATTGTAGTTACGCTTCTGCACTTCACAAAAAAAAAAGCCGGACTGAGAAAACACCTTTTGATCGCCCACTTAATTATAGCCCATTCTGTATACATACGAGCATCGAATGTTCAATTCTAATTTTGAAATCTCGGAGTTCCTCGGATGTAGTTGAAAGAATTTATAAATGGATAAACGGGAGGAGGAGGGGGTAGATTCTAATCAAGTGGCACATTACATTTTTTTTGTGACTTTGTACTAAAATTATAACTGCTAAAGTTATAAAGTGACTTTTTCAAAAATATCACAATAATGTGGCAAATTGAAAAAAATTGCCTTTGGTTTTAATTTCGGTGACATTCCTTGTGTATTTTGATTACATAAAATGTGTTTGAATAAAAGTTAATTTGGAAAATATATTTTCGTGCAATACTTGCTTTACACTGCTGCAAATATTATAGCCTATTTTATCAGAAACGCAAATTTTTAGTGACAATGTTTCGCACTAATTAAATATGTCACGAAAAATTGTCTTTTCATTAATACCGATTATTCTCTAACAAAAGTTAATTCACATTCACTTTATGGTAACTCTACATAATGAATTTTTTTCTTTGTACCTCAAATTTGTGTTTGTCTACCAAACTTCTGTACATATTTACATAAATTAACATTCACATATTAATTAGAAACATTAAAATGGGAAAATATTGTTTTCAATTAGTATTGTGACCGAATAAATGGCGCACATATCCTCAAACATTTTTCGTCCCCATGATCACTGATCCAAACAAATCGGAAAACTTCTTTTGGCCATTGTGAAAATATACAACATAAAAAATGTAAGAGGGATTATTCCATACCGTGCTTCAATTAGCAAATGAAATAATTAATGATGTGGACTTAAATACCTACCTATGTATGTATATTAATAATTCAATGTATACCTATACCTACCGCACAGCATAACTTTTCACAACAACAACAAAAGTTATACAATTAATTGAGGTATACAAATAATTTTTTGTGTGACCAAAAAGGACGACAAATTCTCAACATAATATACTTATATGTTGCTACACATAATATATTCGTATATTGAAGGAATAAATTTTATATACTATACATACTATGTATACTTCAACAGCAAATTTTTATCTTAGCATATGACGTGAGATATTTGTAAACAAAAATAAAATAAAATTGTGATATAACATTACATAATGTTATATGGTATATCCACAAAAATCAAAACAAAAAAATGTACGACCCAATACTGTTGTGGATTGTGATGACATATTTCAATTTTTTTTTGTGTGCTTTATTCGAGATGGTTTTATACATTATTATCCTGTCGTTAATTTTTTAAGGAAAATGGAATATCAGTTTTCAATACAAATCAAATAAAAGTTATAAATAAAATAAAACTATTTCCACACCATAAGAAGGCGAGAAAAAATTCTATTAGTCATCACAATAAAATAAAAATTCTTTTGCGTATACGTAAGAAGACGAGTTAGAATTTTGTGCTTAACAAATATTCAAATTAAAAGTTTTTTTTTTGTGTCGCAACGTGATTGTACACTACTTCTTTCTATCACGGTATTCAAGCCACTCGTAATATTAAGGATTTGTGTTTGATTTTTATTATACCAACAAGAACTTTAAAGCTCTGCAATATAGGTTGTATTTCTTGATACACTTGAAACTATGAAGGAAGAATAAGCCAAGAAACGAAATATGACAAATTGAGAGAACAATGATTTCAAAAAAATACAGGTACCTATATGTTTTCACGGACAACCGTTATTTTAAATAAGACATACACTCGACCGTAAAATATGTACATTCATAATATAACAATCCTTTATAGAATAAAAATTTAAAGATTCTCATATACTTGCTTATAAAAAGACAATTATTGATTAAAATTTTATTTCATAAAGTACAATTTTTTGCCATGTACCACACGTTTTTTGTACATATAATACGCACATAAGCGAAACACATTCTAACATTTATCATATTATTTTATATTTTATTATAAAATCATGAGTCTATGTGTGTGTACCTTCTAGACAAACACCACACACATCCAAACACATAACACATAAAAACCCGATTAGAAGATTTTAAAGAATGATTTTTATTATCACTAAAAATTTATAAGATGTGTAATTTTTGTGGCTGAACGAGGAATGTAAGATGGTGCCTCCACCATATTTTTTTCATTTTGAATTAAAATTATGATTTCTTTCCTTTGTGCAGTTTACGACTTTTTATTTTTATTTTTTTCATTTTAGAGGCATGTAAATTTCCTGTATCTTAACACCATTTCCGTGTATCTTTTATTTTTTGTATATACAATTCACAATTTAATTGAAATTTTTTGTTGTCGTTTACAAAGAAGTAAAAATTCCAAAGTTAAATATCGTATAAAACTGTATCTTGATTATTTTATACACATCGTGGAATTATATTTTTTGTTTTGTATGTGTGGAGAAAAGAAATCAAAGCTCGTAAAATTCGGGTTTAAACCTTTTTGTACAAAATAATATTTTATTATATTACAGAAGCTGTGGAAACCCAATAATTTTATGTTTAAAATGATTTTATAAGCAGCCTTAAATTCTTAATTTATAGCCTCACAAAATCCTAAATCACTCAATTTTGAACATCATAAATTTTTAACTTAGAAATGGCTACGTCTTAAATTTATAAATTCAAATAAAATTCTAAATATGAAATTAAATTACAATTCTATTAGGCACCTAAATCAGTAGTAGTATATTGCGATGCGATCGCTAATATTAAGATTAAGAGACAGGACTAACATTTCAAGATAACACAATGTTAAACCATTTTTGATATATTGTTTAAACGAATGGCAAATCATCTATAATCATGGGAGTACAAACAGTAAGATACTGTACTCGGCGTTCTCTAGAAATCATGATTACCTGTTAGTGGCTCTTAAAAACGCACTTTAATGATTTTTCTGGAAATAAATTTTGGTCGTAAAATGGAAATAAATTTTGGCCGTAAAATCGTAACTATATCAAGTCTAAGTCTCATTTTCCGATCAAAATCTATGTTCTGGTTTATGTCAATTGTCAATTCTATTTCCACCGACATTGAAATCGGAAATAAATAAAATTATGTTTCAGTGAAGTTATTAATTATAGTCATTTGAATTAAAATATGCCGTTGCTTTAAGAATTATAAAGAAAATATTAAAATTTAAAACTAAATTTAAAAAATATATACATAATAGGCCTTCCAAAATTTTATGTTATGTTATGTTATTCTTCTTTTTTTAATACAAATTCATATAGGAAGCGGGGAAATAAAATTACATCACATTAATTTTATCGTTCCAGAATCTGGCCCAATAGTACCCAAAAATTATAACCTCCTTTGCTCTTTTCTAAAAGCTCTTTTGGGAAAATTTTAAAATTGGCATTTACTATTTCTTCATGTATTTCTAAAATTAACCACACAACAAACACTATGAGACCAAGGGGTTGAAGTACTTCATGCTCCCAATTATGTTCTTGAATATTGGTGGCACAAACAAAACCAATTAAGATCAATTGAAGTTATATTAACAAAAATCAAAAGTTTTAATACGGCGGCAGGTACTCGAAGCGATGGTAAAAAAATAAGAATATCCTTACCAGCCTAGACATAATCTCATTACCAAGCCACTTTAAAGCTATATTTAATTGAAATTTAAACTGTATATTGAATTTTTTAAATTTCTTCTAGCGAATGATAGAAGCATTTCGCTTGTATAATTAAATAAAGTTTTGATCAACGACGAAAACCGATTTTGAGAAAAAATGCGGCGGAATAATGGACTGAATTGGACTCTCTTAAACAACACTTTAAAAAAAATTAAATACAAATTCTAATTAAAGGATAATATTGTCCTTTCATAAATAGGACCCTTGATAAAGGAAAATAAGAAGAAGCTTTAAACTAAATGCTTATTTAAAACTGATTTTATAAAGAAGACTTAAGAAAATTAAATATATATCTATAAGTGCAGCAATAACGCGACAACAAAAGCTTTTACTAAAAAACTCAGTAATACCAGAGCCTTCTAGAGTTTTAGAAGCTTTATTAGTGGTATAACTTTTCACTGATTTCCATAGGAATCCATAATAAAAATGGTGTTTTTTAGCTTCCAGTTTTTCAATGAAAAAAGCAAAAATGTTACAAAATGTTTATACAAAAGTGTTTTACATATCTTTAGCAGAAATATACAAGAAGGATATATAGAAGTAAATATTAAATTCAGATTTTTAAGTAAATATTAAATTCAGAAATTTTAAAATTAAATTATTTCTAAAATATATTTTTCGAACTTTCATTTTGAAAAATACATCAAAGTTGGCTCTGACGAATTAAAATAATACTTGCTAAATTTGGCATTTTGGTTTTTTCCTCGTTTCGAATTCCCTTATAAAAGCTTCGTTTTTTAGATTATGGCTTGTATAATCAAGGTTGCTTTGGTAATACGTACAAAATATTTAATAACAAATATGTAAACATTAAAGCTGAACAAAAGCTCCACGTTTTCAACGGCTTTTCCGATTGTTGATCCACACAGTTTGAAATAAATTGATAAAGCACTGTATATTAAAGGTTAGAGCGTAATATTTTTTGGGAAGAAATAAAACATAAAATTCTGCTATAAAACCAGTTCATCTCATAAAAATCATAAAAAAAATGTTCTTAATCTAATCATAATGTTTTATATCACACAGGCTGTAATAAAAAAATAATTTTATGACGCAAATCATAATTTGGATTGTCAATTTTGTAACTTAATTAAAATATCGGAGATTATAGTAGTTCAGACAACCTCTGCAATTTATCGTTTTTTTTTCTTTTCTTTTTTTTTAGTGAAATTTCAACGCAATATTGTTTCGCAATACATCAAGACATTCAGGTGAATATTCTGTTTTGAGTAAAAGAATATTCGCTTGAATGTCTAGAGGTATTGTGGACTTTCATTTAATAAAAAGATTGATTTATTTTTCATGATCAAATGATTCTCAAATGGCCTTGCTTTTTTTTTTTTGTTTTCATTATCCCTACGAAAGTTAATGCCATTAATCAAGTTATCGACAGATTTGAATTACGTTCGTATTTTAGAAAACGATGTAATTCAATTACATGATCTCCCAAACTGTGTAGGCGCTGTAGTATATGCACAGTAAGTTTACCACAATTGTTATTTTTGATTATTTATAATTTAAAAAATTTATAAATTGCCCAGTGAAAAGGAAAATTCAAATCTGTTTATGTATAAATAAAATAACTAATTTGACAAGGATATACGAGATTAAAAAAAAGAAAAAAATTGGCATTTGTTGTACAAATTTGATGTTATGTTGTGTTTACTGAATACGAGTCTAATTTAAGCAATACACAATAAAACAAAACGTTTTTTGCTTAGTAACTTTGTAGTAGATAATCTTTAAATGATTTCATGTTGCCCAAAAATTGAAATAATACGGTTTTTGCCTTGCAGGCATCAAAAATTTAGTTAGTCATAGTCAGATTAATATAATATAATTTGAAATTCATTTAGAATTTTTTCACATTAACATTTTCTATAACAAAAGAAATGAAAACTTACTGAATTTATTTAATTTCTTCTAAACAAAGAAACTTTGTTTTAAGGATTAAAGTTTATTTTTAATTTATAAATACACAATGTTTATCACAAAAGTATTTGGGATATACCTTGTATAGTATAATTTAATTTGATTTTGTTTTTATGGTTTATTTAATAAGAGACATTTCGTTTAACTATTCTGACAACGGATTTTACCTACAATCGATTTTATGTCTGTCGAGTGTCGATGTATGTTGTAATTTTGGTCGCAGCGACGAGAAATCACCACTCTAGTGATCATTGAAATGAAGCTGCCACTTTGAACTTTGAAATGTAATATTATATACGTAACCTTATTTGGTACGCTGTAGGTGACAAAATGTGTTTGCGATAGACAAAATGGTTTTGTGAACCGAAAGAGTTCATGTTCATTTGTGTTTTGCAGCTTTACTCACGCCGGTAATAGGCTGCTCGATATCGCGACTACTAGATATAAACAGTTTTTATGTTTCTCTGTGTGAAATCAAAGTTGATTATAAAGTGAAATCTCCAATGTATGAGCGAGCTGAAACTTGATTAAACTTTGTACGCCATTCGGAGTTCATTTTGGAGTCAACTGGTGCGTTAATATTAAAAAATTTACAAAATGACATTTTGTTTCAATTTTACCACAAAAGCAATTTAGTTTTGAAGAAGAATTTGATGCTAATTATGCTTATTTGCCTATGTTAAATGTGCCCTCTAAGATAGTTTTTAGGCAAAGATTTAAGAAACTAGGAAATCAAATATTGCCGTGTTTAATTTCCGCCTTTTTCACAAAAAGAGACAACGATTGGGCGGGCAAAATCTCACAAGTTAAACAAAATTGCATTTCCTAATGTGATTCATAAATTTTATTTTCTAATTTTGGAAAACAATAGTAAATGATTGATTTTTGATAAAAACAAACTTTGTGCCGTTGAAATTATAAATTTGCAATTAATTTTTGATTGAAAATCAAGTAGACACAAACAAAAATTATTTGGAATGTTTATTCAGATTTCATCACCTATGCCCATATGTATGAACGATACTAATACCACATTTACATTAGTAGAATAAAAGTATGTAGCAAAAAAGTATCGCATGCGATAAAATATTTAAATATTTAAATTTGAGTTCACATTACGATACTTTTTTGCTACATACTTTTATTCTACTAATGTAAATGTGGTATAAATCGCAGTAGCAATTAAAAGCGTGTTTAAAAATTTGTTGTTCTATTTACTCCAATTAAAACGGATATACGGACTGCGCACTCGTTTAATTGTGAATTATTTATGTATATTTTCTATATATTTCCTACGATTCTGAAAAGTGGCATTTTCTATACCAAAATTAGAAAAAATTATTGTGTCGAATTTTTTATATGAAGTACTTTCGTAAATACAACCATTGAGCTTGAAAAAATATGTTTTATATTAAATTCTAAAGAAAATAATATAAAAACGACTTTAAGAAGGGTACCAATTAAAAAACCCCGAGGATTTATTTGTGATATTTGTTTTTTTTTTGATTTTCTATAATCCTACCTACTGTTATTGAGTGGGACTGAAAACTGACGAAACTATGGACGACTTTTGTAAATATCGCTACCTTGAGGCTTGAATATATGACATCTGAATAAATACAGCTATACCAAAATATAAAATCAATGAATTCAATAAGACAATGAAATAGAATCATAAACTAAATATGTACAATAAAAATGTCATATTCGTTTATAATAAACTGAACTAATTGTAATTTAGCGATAAAAATGAGTTACATCTGGATGGTATTTTACGAAAACATGACTAACAAATATTATATTTGATTTCTGTGATAGCCCATTCTATAATACTGAGATTTGTTAGGTTTTACATTGCGTATGAACACACACATTCGAACTTTTCCAGATGGTGTGGTTTATCTAAAAAAAAAAAAAATCGTGTAATTTAACACCTTTTCATATATTACATGTATTACAATTTATGCGTATATTATTATGTACATAGATAAATAAATTGCATTTTTTAATTCTCACTCAATGGCCCTAATATGCCCTCTAAGGATTCGTTGGTGTCACATGTTCCTATATGTTTATTTATGTAGAAGATAACAGATTTTATTTTTTAAATTTGTTGGTAAAAATTTAGGGCCGACACAAATTTGCGTTTAAATCAAATCGTTTGCGTTTTTATAAAAGCTCTGTTTCAATTTTTATGTATGAAATCATAAAAAATTTGTTATGTCTCTCTATTTATAAATCTTCATTTCAAACTGTTTTCCTTCCTTATACATATACCATACGTATAAATCGTACATATGATAATAACACTTATTTTCATTTGATTAAATTATACACAAAATGCAAATAAAATTTTACCGACTCGGAGCTTTTATATTTTATTATGTATTAGGATTGTTACGTATAAAATAAAATAAAAAAATCAATAATATTTAAAGCAATCATGCCATTAAGTCATGATTTAGCATAAAAACTAAATTTAATTCGCATTATATACTCGTATACTCGTAAATGAGTATAATATGTGTGTGATCCATAATGACCACAAAATTTCAGCCGTAAGATTTGTGTTCGTTTCGGTTTTTGTTGTACATTTTTTACAGTCGAATAAAGGAGCGTGATTTTTATTGTTGTTTTTGTTGTAAAAACTTAAGAGAATGTGGGGTGGATGGTTGGTTTATCGTAAGCATTGATTTGTTTTTCCTGGTATTTTGTTGTACATATAATACATTATCTGATTATTATTATGTCGGAACAATAAACTGTATTTTTTCAAGACCCATTTGATATTCTTTCCCAATTCTGATAATGTAACATTATTTTTTATTGAAAGTAATATTTTTAATTAACAAAGAAAAAAAATGCAAAACGTAACAATAGAAAATTATATTTGATCATTTATATGTGACAAAAATGTAATGTAGTGTAATTTCTAATTTAGATTTGAAAAATTTGATAATGTTATTGTATTGTGTTCGATTTACCACATAATACAATAGGAGATTTTGTCATTACCATTAGTAGAACAGCACACATATTTTTAAATGGAAAAACGATTTTCCAGGTTTTCTTATATATTTGTAAAAATTAAACAATTTAATTTAGAATTAATTTTTTTTTTAAATACCACATGCTGATTTATTACGAAATCTAAATTAAAAAAATACTCTAATTAATTAACTGATTAATTATCTTAATTGAACTGATTGATGTTTGAGTTGATAGACTTTTTATTCTTCTACTTCACTCAAATTGAATTAATTTGTAAACCGTAAAATTATTGCATTAAAAAATGAAGTTATTGGTATCGATTAGAGACAACAACTATAGTGTTGTTGTGATTTTGTTGTCATTTTCATCAACAATATTTTTTATAGATGTCAAACACACTTTTTATATAAAAAGGAGCAATTTGATTTTCTTGTTCGACTCGCAGAAAAATGTTGATTGATTTTTCAAAGAGGGGAAAATGAATCGAAAACCACATAAAATGATTTCCAAAAGCATTGCCTACTATATAAACGATGTATTTTTAAGTCAAAAAAACTTGTGGTTTATCTTAGATATTCATAGAATGTTCATATAAAATAAAAAAGTGGTTTATGTTTCCGTTTACCTTTAGCCTTATGTATCATGCCAAATTTTATCAAAATTGTGTTTTCCATTTCAGAAAGAATTCATGGTCGTTTACTTTAGAGCAACGTTAATAGTTTCGTGTTGCGTATACAAATAAATCAATAATTTTTCCCTCAAAAATTTTGGCAGCTAAAGTCATCAAAGATGACTGCTTATTTGTTTGGCATCGATGATTTTTGACGGCTAAAGTATTCAATGCTAAACAAATTAAAATTAATGCTATATGTATTTCAATTAAATACTCAGTAGTTAATAATCAGTAGTTAACTGTTTTAATCTGATGCCTTCTTCCATTTATTACATGTAAAAATGTGTAATGTGCCAATTTAAATTTGGATTGGTTGATTATTTCTGCACATTGATCCGCAACATATCAAATGGTTAGTGACTCATTGCAACGGTTGGTATCTCCAAATTTAAAGTTCAAAACCTCTTTAAGCAATAAATGGAGGCAAATCCAATTAAATACATATAATATGCTGCAGTGCTGGTTTTCCAGGAAAATGTCGAAAATCAACAATTGTTTTCTAATTTCAATATTTGCTTGGGCTAATAAAATATTTAAAAAAAAAACTTTTTTAAATTCAACAAACCGTTTAGTTATCATTTATCAACCTTAAGGGATTAAAGTAATTTTACTTATCGACAAATTCCGAAAGCTGTAAAAATGATTTATAGCTTCCATGAATACACGTAACAAATATTTCTTTCAAAACAATAATATTTTCCAATATTTTGATTTATTATGTAAATTTACAATATTTGTTTTAAATCTTTACATCTAAAGATTTAATAGCGTAAACAGTGAATATTTATGCATATAAGCTTTAACTTCTCTTTCAAAAGCACGAATTAATTTTTCGATGTTCTCAAATTTTGTATGTGTGTAATTTTAAATTATTTATCTAAATCATTATATACGATTAGTAAATCTGCGAATATTTGGACAGCTTATAAGCGCAAATAACCAAATTCCTGTCTATACAATAACATAATGTTTTATTCGCGGTGAAAGTAAAATGATGCGACAATGAATCGATACGTTATATCGCATAAAATAATTAATTATCTCAAAAATTGAAATATTTCTCCAATTATTTATCGAAATATTTTCTTTTTATAGTTTTCTATAAGTATCCATTTGTAAATTTATTATTATTTATTTTGTCACTCTTTATGCCATAGAGTTTTACTTTCTATTTTCAATATCATAAATCTCATGAATAAAAAAAAGACAGTCATCTCTATAAAGCGAACAAACCTCCTTAACAATCACTTAGTTTTTTTTTTCAAATGTCCCCAAAAAATTTATTTTCAAGTATAACGTTTAAAATAATTGCTTCACCTGTTTCAAGTATGGCTAAATATCTCTCTATGTGTAACACATAAAAATATATTTGATGAGATCATATTGAATGAATTATGTAGGGTGGAAAGTTTATATGGAGTTGAAATTATGTAATACATTATCATATTTGAGATACAAAAAAAAAACTGAATAAGACGGTTGGGTAAACTAACCCGAGTCATAGAAAAAAAAATCAATATAAATTTGTCAAGTTTCTTACTCTATTGATTTTCAATGTTACATTTATGTATATGTATTATAACAAAAATTAAAATGTGAAGATACAATCTGTCCTTATAATAATTTTATATCAATTAAATGTCAGATTTGCACCTTTGAATTATATTTAATCCATTTTTTTTAGAAATAGTACAATGAAGCAAGTAGATTATTTAATTGTCTAACACAATATTAAAAGATTACATCTCTTGTTTCCTTTTATTGTTAGTTGTTTTTTATTAAGTGTAAATCTCATGTAATATTCTTAAAATTAGTTAATTAATCGCATTACAAGAGATAAACAATTTTATTTTATTATTTAACTAATTTACTTTTAAATGAAACCATAATCACTTAACGTACATACATATATAATATAGACGGGTACTACTCATCTTAAGTAGGGATGATCTCTATTGTGTTGCTTAAAATATGTATGTATATAAAAAAAATAAAAACACTTAATTAGAAATAAAGATGGGCTTAAATAACAAAGTTTAACTTAATATAGTATTCATGAATATTTTATCCTTATATATGAACATAATTTATTATTTGTGTATGTTTACATAATATGAATTTTAAATAATCATTTGCTTTATAAAAATTATTCAACAGAATTATCAGCAATTTTCAAATAAAGTGTCGCGGATCATTCTGTGAGCGTCTTTAGAAATTGGAAGAACACGTAGACGATGTTTTTGTGTGGTTTTAGTGAAAAAAGCATTAATCAAAATAAATGAAAAATGGTTTTTCACATTCTTTACTGCATATAACACAAAAAAAATATATAAAATTTTCCTAGTCAGAGCCATCTAAATAATAAATTTTTCACAAGTTTTTCAATGCAAAAAGCACAAATGTTATAAATATTTTGAGTCAGTTCTTGCTGATGTAAGATCTTGACTTCTCCAAAGCCTGTGCTGATATTAAAATGATGAGCTTCGTTAAGCCAGATTAAATGGCAACGTCAATATTGAATGAAATGTTTTTAAATGTTCAAAGAAGCAACCGCGATTGCAATTTTAAATTAAATAGAAAATCGAATAATACCAAAGTAACCTAATTTATACAAAGCCATAGTCTAAAAAACGAAACTTTTATAATGGAATTAAAAACCAGGAAAAAACCAAACTTATTTTTTTTCTTAAGACAAATTTTTAAATGAAAACGCTACAAATTATTAATTATGATCTCTGAGATACTTTCATAAATATTTGAACTTCAACATATGTATATGATCATCATTGACTAATAAATTTATTTAAACCAAAATTTATAAAATTTTCTTAACAAAAGCTTACTATGAATCATGTGGTCACTAAGTCAATAAACATTACATAGACGGCAGTGATGGCAGTACAAATTTGGTAAAATCAAACCAAAAATTACCGCCTGGGGAAACTTCAAGTTGAAAAATTGTAGGAAAACAAAACAAATCTACAAAATATTAAGAGTGTGTGATCATTTTTTCGTATTTTTTTGTAAACAACTTAGACATACATCTGACGTTCACTAGTAAAACTAAAGATAAATTTAGCAAGTATGTATTATTTTAATTCGTCAGAACCAACTTTGATATAGTTTTCAAATTGAAAGTTCCAAAAATATATTTTAGACATAACTTAATTTGAATATATCTGTAATTTATATTTATTTAATACATACTAACATAACCTTCTTATATATTGTTGTTATAAAGATATGTAGAAAACTTTATAATATTTTTGGTTTTTTCATTGAAAAACTTGAAGCTAAAAAACATCATTTTTACTATAGATTCCTATGGCGAACCATAGGAACTTTTATGAAAAGTTATACCACCTAACAAGCTTCTAAAAAGTTATGACGAATCCGTTTATGACGTGTCCCGGTTTTTGATTTTTTTTTAAATGCAACTCGTTTAACTATAGCATAGGAATAATATATTACAGTAAAACTTCGGTTTAAGAGCCTAATTGGGGATTGGCCTATCTCTGATTTCCGAGTGTCCCGTAGTTCCGAATGTAGAAAGTTTAAATATACCATTTAGAAGTTTCTCCATCAATCGCGTAATCAAGTAATATTCAGGCCAATCAGGGATGAACTTGGCTATTTATTAACCGATTATGATGAAATTCTGCAAGCACGACGGAAATAGGGTTATAAAATGATTTTTACATGAAGTTCTGAAATAAGGCCAATTAGGAGGGAACGCGGTTGTTTATTTACCAATTTCTGCTACAATGGTTTTTTAGCTGAAGTTCATGAATAACAAACATGAAAAAACAAAAATGTTGTTTACCAAAAAGTAAAATAAATTCATGACCATTAATTTGTTAAACAACCGCAGGAGCATTTTTTATGCTTAAACTATCATTCTCTATCGTCTGTGATTTTAGCAATACTAATATTTTCTCGGTAAACACCGGATAGCCGCACTAGTTTAGTTATATTTCCTCTAAAAAACAAACAACTTTCTACTGAAACATTTTTTCTACAATCCATTATTTTCGAGATACGAGTATGGAGATTCAAAATATTTAAATAGATTAACAACTTAAGAAATGGTTCACTCTGAGTCTGAGAGAGTTCAGGTTTTCTTTGTGTAGGTATACACACATGTAGGTATACAACATTTTCTGTAGGTATATTGAAACCAAGGTATATAGAAAACATGGTATGACATTGCGCATGTAGCACCCTGTCTCTCTCTTTTTAATACGTCACTCACATCGTAAAAATATTTTTTTGCTATTATGATTTGTGCAATAAAATTATTATTTCTCTCTTAATTCATATAATTTTACCATGTGAATGACGTTATGCGCAAAAAACACGAATATTAAACACGGGAATGACATACCATTATTTCTATATACCTTGTAGTCTTATTTTTCTACATGAATATAATAGATTTGCACTTTTATCGCGTTTCTGCAGCCAAAAGAAAGCCAAGACAAAAGATGTACGATACAAAAATGCATTTTTGTATGTTTTCCTTAAATTAAAATGAAAGTATTATCAAAAAGTGTTATTAAATACTATTTACAGCAAAAGTTGCACCATGTTGCGTCCAAAATTTAAAATCATAGTGACATTTTGAAAGGTAAAAAAATGAAATGTTGGGTATGTCCATCTCATTTTTATTATGGATAAAATGGATTTGTAATTTTCTTCAGGTTATCATACTCGCGGTACGTTGCAATATGTTTGAATAATTTTAAAAAGTTGCTTCACACTTACAAGGCATGATTAAAATTGTATTTGATTGTAGATTATAAATTCGAAATAGGCTTGAAAACAAGGAACAGTTAGCAGTTATACTCTGTCAACATCCTAAAGTTATTATTTGGACATCCTACAAGCAGACACACATAAATTACGGAGGTTTAGGGTCCAGGGCACGCACTTTGACAGCTCGCTTTTACCATAATCCGCTTGTTGAATTATATTGTGAGCCAACTATTTTAATGAGATTAAGCTAAAACGATTTTTAATTAATTACTCAAATAAGTGCCTTGTGGCATTCCTAACAAAACTTTATGTATAATTCCATAAATTTAATTTTAAAATAGTTTTCTAGTACGCAGTTACTTTACCAGAAATAAAAGTAAACCATGCCGGGGCCTCCTGCAAAAAATGTGTGCGTACGTCTGCTTTAAAGAAATCGTTTTTAAATTATTCTTTTTAAATGTATAACAGGATTATAATATTAAATCACATACATCTTAAATATAATAATTTATACATATTGTTATCAAGAAAATATTATGTATAAATAAGCGAATATTGCCATTACTTGATAACGGGCTTAAATGAGAAAAAAATCATTTTAAATCGTGATTTAATAAAAATTAATTATGATTAATCAATATTTCATGTTCGTATACATATTTTATGGAGTCGAAAAATGTTACACTCGTAATGAGAAAAAAGATTATAGATTTATGTTTTTGTTGATGTTTGTCAATTTGGATTACACATATATTAGAGACAAAATTGTGCTAAGTACTAAAATTAAATTATTTATTTAATATCAATATTAATCAATATCAATCTAGCCTAGCAGCACAAATGATTTTTTGCAATCTAATTATTCCGTTTCAGTGAATTTCTCTCTATTTGTATATTTTGTATTATAGAAAATCCTTTAAGATTCTCGAAAAGATTAGAATTATCTTCAAATATCATTGTGCTTAATCGAGTTTAAACTTATTTAGCCTTTTTTGAGGTGTATTTTTGAAAATAGATTATGTCTAGAAATATCCACAAAAACAAAAAGTGTTAGATCCGTTTTCTAATTATATATTCGTACATTCTCGCTACATATACTCTATGTAAATATTTATACAATACATAAATTAATAAATGATTCAAAGTTCATTGATTATTCATTAGATTCAACTGACAAATTTGATTCATTTTAATTTGATATCTGATATAATTTATTCATAATATTGTTAATACAAATTTTGAATTTTTTTGAATTATTTCAAACAATGCCAACCTCGCACAAACTATAATAATATAAAAATATTTTTTCGCTTGTAATGAAATGAAAACGTTTTGATAAAAATAAAAATAAATCTGCCTTATGATAATAACAATTCTCAAATTTTTGGACACCAAATACACACTTTCACTGTAATTTTTTATTTTAACATTTTCAAATGGTTTGAAAAATGGACATGTTTTAATTGTATTAATTAATTGATTTAATATATTAGCATTCATAAATTATTTTACAAATTTTCTTCTTCTTTTTTTCGAATAAATTATTTTCGTATAAATTTATTCGATGTAATAAATAAAATTTGAACACATTTCAAAATACGTTTAAATTTGGATACATTGTCTTTCAAATAATAAAGTAAAATCGACCAAATAGCATTCATCGTGGGAAAGAAAACGATCATTATTACAAAATACTTACGTATGTATTTTAAAAATTAGTTTTACATTAAATAATATATGCAAGCTGTCTCTATTGAAAAAAGTTTTCCTTATAGTAACAATGATTTTTTAATAATACTTAAGTAGATCGACTTCGAATAGCTTGATGCGTAACTATTATTGATAATTCTTGAAATCGATCTTCTAAAGGTAGTAGAACGTTTCTGGATAATTCAGTCTAAATCAAATATGTTAGATCCTCAGTCAGTTTTTAACCGATTTTGATAAAACTTAAATAAAACGATTCTGGTGAAAATAGTTTGACGAAGTTCAATATTTTTCGAAAAGCTCCAGAAAAATTTGCCTTACATACTACAAGCGATTTTTAACATTTTCTCGGCGTTGCGCTTTCACCAGCATCCTGATTCTCTAAAAAATAAGATAATGTCTCAACGGGTAAACTTGTATGTAATTTCTCGATTTGCCTAACTACTAAAATAATATCGAAAAATTCCAAACTCATAAAAGTAAACTTTGCTTTTCACAAGTTTATCCGTCTACACATTATCTTTTTTTTATAGAATCAGAGTGCAGCCTATTGTTATAAATCTATTCCATGTTTTACGAAACCTCAATAAGCTTTTAATGTTAAAAACTTTAATAATTAAATTATATTATATTTCAGCGAATTCCCAAACAATTCTAGCCCTTAAAAGCACATCGAATTTAACGCAGCTCAATATTTGTCAAAAAGCACCGGAAAATTTAAAGTCATTTTACCACCACTATCCACAATCCTAAACACTTTTACTATCACAGCACTCTATGAATTTGCTTCTAAAAAATAATTTATTTTAAGCTTATAATTTTAAAGCTTTCAGTAAGTAAACATAATTATGTTAAGTTTCGGACATTTATGATTCTGCTCTAATGTGTCTTATCTATATTTTTGCTAGTGTTGCATTCCCACCAGTCTTTGTATTTAGATACATACTATATCTAAAATTATCATATGAAATGTACTTTGTTGTTGTCAAGCCCGGATGTTTATTGGTGTTATAATAATCTTAGACCAGATCCATGTAAGTTACATTTTTCAACCAATTTTGAAGAAATGTTCAATCTTTCATAAAAGCTCATATTAAAGCGTTAAATAATTTTAAGACAAATAATAAAAAAAAATGCCCATTGGCATAACAATTACAGGTCCCGATACCTACATATCTTTAGAGGTGTCAAGAACCGCAATCGGACAATTTCACATTTTGGATTTTTTTATAGTTCAAAATTCGCTGATTTATAGAAAGGTGTATTTTTTAGGTAGTGTTCAATGGCTTCTAGGAAATCTTCATTACACCAGTCACAATACATCTACCATGAAGCAATAAATACTTATTTAAGCTGCAATGTCACATTCGGGACATCGTAGTTGCTTTTGAGCCTTACTCATCAAATTTTAGTAAGTCGAAGGCTCACGAAGGATGAAGAGTTCACCTCGCTAATTTCAAAATATAATATGCTCTGTGGACGCTCAATCAGAAATCCCACATTTGATCTTCTAACGAGATGTTGTTCTATTTCTGGTGCAAATTAACCATTAAAATATGTCCAATGCCACTGTGACTGTTCGTCAGCAGCAAGATATTCTTGAGAAATTTTCCATATCCGACACATCCAAATTAGTTTTATCGGACCGATATGCCTGTACATAGGAGTATAATGTGAAACATAAACGAGTGTAATATATATCAAAATGACTGCTAGAGTGAATAATTTTCAAATTGTAACGATAACTTATAATTTTGTATTAGAATTTTATTTTTTCTATTGGCTAATTGAAAATTTTCGATTTTCATTATTCTTCACTTTTATTATTTGGTGAAAAATGAAAATATCGTTCTGGGACATAAACGTTGAAATGATATTCAGCGTCAAAAACCGCAGTTATAATTTCACAAAATTGTGTCAAGGTCCTATTAGCAGCGTACCAAGGATGGAATCAAAAATAAATATATGTACATTAAATGAATTTAAAATAAATTTTGAATTTTTCAAAATATATTTTTGAATCTCGTCTTTTTTTTCGATTATTTAGTACACATTTTTTTTATTATAGGAAATATTAGTTTTCTTTCACGTGGTTTAATTGCCGTATATTTATTGATTCAGTGCTTTGGAGGGAAGTATATAATCTTCAAAACAAATTTATATTTGGAATTAGTTTAATTTTAATTAACTACAAGAACCAATTTATGATTTAAACTGTAATACGAATTATACGTTACGGTTTTGATTCCAAAATATTGCGGTCATAATGATTCGAGAATCCTACAAATATTTATTTCAACTAAAATTTTTAAATGGGTTGATTTTCCCAGAATGTTCAAATTCTCTGAATATTGAGGTCCTCCAAAATGGCTTTAATATTTAAACTTTTTTTGTTTTGAAATATGTAACAATTTTTGTACCCACTAATATGATTACGGTTAGATAAAATACGAAATCGTAATGTTTGGGCATCTGAAAGATTGTTAGAAAATGTTTTCTTGTTCTATAGATGATGATCGACTGTACATATTAAAAGTTAATACGGTAAGAAACACGGGTTAACATTTTCTAAAAGCATTAAATTTGAAAACCCTATAAATAAAACCAATGTTGTGTGCTTTTTTTATGAAAAAAATGTTATCAGTGAAATTCAGATGTTACAAATCCAAGTACAGTATAGTATGTACGCATCTTTATAATATTTAAATTTTAATGGGAAAAGCAATTCACGTGAAAAATCTATTTTCTGACAGAATCTGATTTGGTGTTTTCTAGTAACAAAATATAGAATAAAATTTTTCGATGTATTTTTTTTGTTTGTGGAAAATCTAACTTGTCATACATCATCAAGCGATAAGGATGTTACCCTTCAGTGGAAAATACATCACTTGAAATTAAACAAAAAAGCTCTTGACGCCCGTAATAATCAGAAGAGTATTTATAATAAGTACGTAAGCATTCTTCTATACATTATATACAATACATACTCGCACACCCATTATCTTGATGGGTAATATACCGGGTGACATATTTTTCTTTTGCCTGCAAATATCTTACGATGAAAATTTTAATCGCCCACCCTATGTATACCAAATAATCACGTCCGTCTTCGCATAAATATTTAACGTAAGCTAATATAATTAATTAATTAGTTTATAAAACTCATTAATTATTATAATATTTTTACGTCCTTTCACAAAAAGTTTTTTTTTAAATATACGCATAATAAAGCTTCGCAATTTAGTAATACATACATATATGGATACAAATCAGGCACGTTCAACAATTTAGATTTTATTTTGTATCTTAATAAAATCTAGCCAACAGATTTGATATTATGTTTTTCTTTAGATACATAATATTTATGCACATGTTGTTGAAACTAAATTACTTACTTACATATTACGATAGAATTTTGTCTAAATTTGTTATATACATGTCACATAATAATTTGTGATAGCATTATGTTGCTATTATTTATTGGTACCAGAGCCGCCTATACCTAGGATAGGTAACATAACCTTAATGGTAGACCATTTCACGGTTTATTAAGGTTATCGTTAGTTATAAATTATAATATTGTAATATTTAAGCTCTAAATTTAAACACGTCTGGTAATATTTTGTAAACTTCTTTTGTTTTATTTACAATTTTTGAACCTAAAATAGGAAAAAGGTTTCGAGCTGACAATTTTTCGTTTGATTTTATCATATTTATTATAATAACTGTTAAGTTTATTGATTTATTATGTTGTTGCTATAAACAATTAATAAATTTTACATCTCATGGATCACAATTAATAATTTGTGACGATGTTTTCCGTTTTATGTTTCATAAGGAAAGTTTGAGTTTTTCTCATTTCTCCCTTATGCTCAGTTTTCTACATTACGATTCTATAAAATACATGTTGCTCTGATTAGTACGCGTTATACACAAATTTTTTTTGAGTGTGTTATTGAAAGTCTAAATCAATTTACAAGTTATTTTCAGAAGTTTTTTTATTCTCTGTGTACTGCACAGTAATTTTATTTTATGTGATTTTTGTTATAATATAAAATGTATAGTCGCTGAGTGATACAAAGTTTTAAAGTGATCAGATCTGACATTGACGGTGATATGGTCTGCATAATTCTTTTATTGTTAACAATTAATGGATTTATATGAATAGGTATATTGTTAATAAAACACGTTATTGTCAGACATAGACGCCATAATTATTAATAATAATTTATTTTAATTAAAAATAAATAAAGAGATGTGGGTTGCATCACACCGCATAATTTTCATTTTAAATTCAAAAATCAAATTATTTTCAATCATAATAAAAAAAAAAATCAAATCAATGATTCTGCCACCTACACAACAGTCAACAATACATTATGTAGGTATGCTATTATTCAAGGATGAGTTGAGGAATAATTAGAGTATTGGTGTTTACGGATAGTTCTCGAAAACACACAGGAGTTTACTATTTTTATTTTTTATTATTGGGTGAGTTAGGGAACGCCTGTTGTGACCATTTAGCATTGTTAACATTGCAGGATTTTATTTGTTCTGCCCAGTTGACGTGCGGTAGTAACAGCTTCAGGTCAATTTAGAGTTGAACAGTGGGGCTGCTAACTTTGGCGTAGAAATGTTGGCTGACTGTCTGAGATTACAATAATCTTTGTTTTGTTATTATATACGTTTTATTAAGATGTTTGAGCTAGCAGACCATTAAAGCAAGAACCTCCGCTTGGAATACCGAGGTTTTATGACTCCTCGGTACACCGTATATGTACAAAGATGTGTATCGGAGTAGAGATGATATTAGCTGCATGTTTTTATTCGCATCCGATAGCTGCTATCGAGAGACGTCATATAAAAAATTTCTCACGATAGCGGTCCGTATAAATAGGTAGAGCCAAATATTTTATATATCAAGTTGTCGCTAAACAATTGAATTAAAAATTATAGTTTGACATTAAATAGATTTAGTTTTCCAATAAATAGCACGTCAAATTTAAATTTAAATATAGAAAATTGACTGCTCCGCATAGTATCTATCGGGAGTGAATAAAAAACATAGCAGCTATTTTAAAGACGAAAGATGCTTCCCTTGACACATGTCAGTTCAAAATGGTGTTAAGAAATTTCCACATCGGACAGGGTAAGATCCAATGCCACTCTCCTAATCGCATTGACGAAGGTCGCATTGTTACCCTTGTTGTTATTTTAATTAATTTAAGTCTTTTATTTTTATTATTTTTGCAAGCAGAATGCCTTGCGCCGATAACCTGTTCAGGTTAGTATTTGAGGAAATAAAATAAAGCAGAAACTAACCAGGAATTCATTTATTTACTGGATTAATTTTATAAGTATTGTAATAAGTTCCATACCATAAAATTGAAAATCTCTTTTTTGGATCAATATTCAGTTATATATGTTACATAAACAGTTTTATGAATTATTTAAACTTATTTCCTGGCAAGTCCCGGGAGTGTTCAAACAATACAAAAATAAATAATTAACCAACCGATACTCTAATTTAAGAGCTTTTCATGTATGTACATAGATACACAAACAAATTTTTATTTTTATTTATCAATTTTGTAAAATAATAATAAATTTCATATAGACACACATATTTATTTATATGTACATTGTACATAAATGTAATAAACATTAAATTATGTACAATGTACACATATTTATGTTTATCAAAGCCTTTATGTTTGTTTAGAAAATAAAACATTGAACGAGTACTCAGTAAATAAAATTTGTTTTTCTTGTATAATGCACATAACAATTACATATTTATTTTACTCCTAACGGCAATGATAAATACTTTGCTGTGAAAACACAATCATTGAAATTTTATGAACCAAATCTGGGCGAATTAAAATTATCATAATTTATTGCACATAGTGTAATGGGCCATAAAAGCTTTCACAATAATAAAAAAACTATTAAACGGTAGTTTAAAAAATAAAATTAAATCACGATTTGGATAATTTGCTAAATCAACTTTTAGATATTTTTTTTTAGATGCGAGCACACACACACAGACAAAGTAATGTTCATATCGAAATTTGTCAGTTCGGTAAATATCAAAGTTGTATCAGGAAATTAATCAACTCATACACTAGTGGTTTGATATTTAATTTCATGATTCTTAGAATTAGGAAACATACTTTTTGTTATTATTATTATGGAAGTATAAGGTAAATGTTTATAAAGTGAAATTGGGTAACAATTTTTTTTATACACAATCATTTTTATCTTAAAAATCGAAAAGAAAACAAATAAGATTTTTTTGTTATAAAATATCTCGTATATATTCAGGCTATATAATTGGTTTGCATGCTTCATTTAACCAATATTTTCCTTCGATTTATCAGACGAATAACAAAAGATGTAACTCCTTTATTTCCTCTTAAACTGATATCATAATATTAAAACTAAAAAAATTTGCAATATCTGTTATCGATTATAAATAATCGAGAAATCGGCAAAATATTAGAGAAGCATTTTGCAAAAAATATTAAATCGCAAATAATCTCGCAAATCTCTTGACAATATTCTGTCCAGTTCAATGGTTCTTAACCGGATGAGTTTTATGAGATGTATTAATCTGTCGTAGTGTACTCCATTAACGTACATAAATAAATTTCTAACTAGAAGCAATTTTTGATAATCATTTAATAGGAAATTCGGTTTTATATACCTCGAAATTGATATAAAACTGTTCTTTTCTATACTAAGTGTCACTGATAACGATAAAAAGACGCATATAATGGCGCACATACTTACACTTTAGCAAATACTCATATAAAATCCAAAATCTTATGTAAACAAAGAGTTAAATATTCGTATTTATTTCGTCTATCCCAATCAATTCCGCAAAAAAAATTGTTGCATACAAATAAACGTGGATTAGCCTACTTTGGATTGTACCATGTTTTAATTAAAAAAAGAATCGGCAATTATTAATAATTTTATTACACCACAGCGATTTAGAAAGCGCCATTCTGTTTGATTGTGAATTAGACAAGCGAAATTGTTCAAGTAATTTTAAAATTCATTAACTTTTAAATTTTATAAATTTGAAATTTTCAAACTTTTTTTCTAAATTTCAGAGTTTTTTTAAAATTACATACTTTTGTACATTTAAATTTTCATGTAATTTAAGCAGAGATGAGACATGATTTTCACTATTTAAATAACGCTTGATTAAAATTTGCAAAATAGCGCGACGAAACGTTAAATTCGATTAAAGTTTTGCTAATACCCAATGTGATTAATCTTTAGTTGAATAAATGAAACTCCGCATTCATATATTTGGAGACAAATTAATATTTATTGAATTTATTTTATAATACTATACACAGTGTATATGGGAAATGAGATTGGGGGTGGGTGCATATTAAGCACAGGTTTATGTGGAAAAAATTGATTAAGTAGCAAAAAAAAAAAACTTTGTAATCAATTTCTTTTGTAAGTCCATACCATACGTTATGAAGATTAATTAGTTTATTTGAATTTTCAATGTTGAAATTTTATACGTTTTGTGTGTATAAATGACCTAATTATGTTTGAGAAATATTTTTGCTCATTTGTAATAAATAACATTGAGTGTCTTCATAATGAACAAAATTGTGGTTTTTATATTCTAAATATTGAAACCGCACTAAATTATTTAATGAATCTTATTTGAGCCGTTTTGAATTATTACGTTAATTAAAATATTAAATCCGTTAATATTGTATAAATACTAACTTTGTATATAAATATATCGATTAATTATTATTAGTTATTCTTCCTAAATCGTAATACATTCGTATATGGAGAATTATTGAAAGCATTTAACACATTTCTTATAATATTAAAAATTTATAAACGAAATTAACAAGAATAAGAAGAAGACGACAAAAAATATATAATCGAAGGTGTGTACTCTAAAAGCTATATTTTTAGCAAATTATTATTATTATTTTAATAAATAATAATTTACTTAGGCATATTTTGGAATTTTTTTGTTTTTTTGGTTTGCGGTGGTATGATTCTTGATTTGATTACTTTTCCATGATACACACCCATTTCAGAAAATTACACTTAACTAAACAGTTTAATTCCTATGGTTCCTTATCAGGCTTTAGTTGACCTTAATCGATTTCTACATCTCTACATAAAGTGAGATCTCTGTTCTTCCTTCCGCTCGAGGTACATCCCACATCTTTGGATCTCTTGACTTCGCCGCCTCAACCAGAAGATTTTATTAATCCGTCAATGTCCACTTTATCGAGATCGTTTCGGATCTCATGATTCATTCGCATCCTGTACGTGGTTTCTTCTTTGATGTATTCTAATGAGTTTTTCTTGAACCCTAAAAGTTATTTTTGTACCGTCGTTTCGCAAAGCTTTTATTTTGACAAAAAAAAAAATGCTTGACGTCGTTTTTAATTAAAATCTTACCAGTTTTCGGACCATAATAGTTTTGATACCAATTAGTTTTGAGAATTTTTTATATAATAGAAAATTATTTATTCCTAAAATATAAATAAAAACTTAAGCCAAAAGGGCCAAACAGTGAGAAATTATAAACTTAAAAAAAATTAAGAATTTTAACGAATCCATTTTTTTTTAAGTTTTTTTGACATCTCAACCGTAGTATGTTAAAAAGTAATTAAAATTCTTTAACTATGTAACTGACATCGATTTTTTTATTTACAATTTTTATTGTAGCGTAATAAGTATTTTGGGGGGGGGGGGGGGGGGGAGGGGGGGGAGGGGTATTCCATGAGAATTTCGTGTGTCTTTTAGAAAATAGTGTCTGAGAAATAGCATTTTAGTTTTTAGTAGGATCCATTTATATTTCAATCATTTTTTATGTTAGGTTTCACAAATCTTTCCAAATTAAAAATAAATTAAAAAATAAATTTAGAATTTCCACTTTTGCACAATGGGAAACAATGTTTTTGACGTCTTGTTTTAATTTTTTTGTAAGTTTGGGCAGAAAATTTCGCATTCATAAGTTTTTTTTTAAGTGACAGATAAAATTTGACGAAGATTCGTTGAAATTTTTAAGTTAATTTATGTTTTCCATGGGCGAATACACATAAATGCTATTTACCGGATTCTCAATTTTTTTTAATTTAAGTTTATAAATTTTTATAAGTTATCTATCTATGATTACCACTTAACATAGAATGGTGGAGCGGTGGTAAGAGAGTAGATTAACATGCTACCGATCTTGAATTCAATCCGGATCCTGATCAAAAAATATTTCTTTATTTAACATCTACTAATTTTCTGTTGGACGGCCTATCAAATTCAAACAAACACACATTCAAATATTAACAGAATACATAACATTGTGAAAAACACCATAATGTTTATTATAAATAATTAATGTTATCCGAGCTCTATCAATCAAATAACCTCAAATAATGCCCCTCCTACTTGTTCAATAAAAGAGTTGAACAATATTTTACTTTGACCGAAAGGCTACTACATAGGGTATTTTTATCGATGTAATGTACGCTGCTAAATTCTGTTTGCCTGTTACAAAACAAATATTTCAAATTAAATTTTCGGTTAAAGCCTGAATAAATCGTAAAAAAAATTTATTTCACTTCAACTGAGTACTACACTAGTAAGTAGGCTTAAAAGAGAAAATTGAATTCGGATTTAACCGGCGAAGTACAAACAGAGTAATAAAATTTCGGAAAAAGTCAGTTGAGCAACGCGGTAATTACGTATCACCACAAATTGTAACACCTTTGGGCCGCATGGCACGAGGTATCTATTATATCTATTGCGGTGGCGCTCTTACTCATTCCATACTGCTAAATTTTGGGTTCATCTATACCTTGGATACCACTGATTTAAAATATTTTTATTATAACAGGAGTGCGCTCATGACTACATTGTAACAATATCGTAACCAAAACTGTTCTTAAACCAACTTTGAATATTCTACTCTTAGGCGTACAATACATCGAGCGCGAACTGCGAATTGCGAATAAATTCCACAATGCGATATTCGTAAATAGACGCACATAGAGCGCGGAGCAAATTTAATAAACGTCAAGTTTCGGAAGATATTTTATATTTGACGTTTATTTAATTCGCGCCATGCTCTATGCGCGTCTATTTACAAATATCGCATTGTGGAATTTATTTGCAATTCGCAGTTCGCACTCGATGTGTTGTACGCCTTAATGTTGCCTTTCTGGCTGTCATTGTTACAATATAATTACCATGTAGAGAACATGAACGCATATAAATCGAAAGCAACTGAAAAAAATAGTTTGCTCTTTATTTTAAAAAATTTTTTGGTTAACAACGAGGATCAAACTCAAGACCAACAACATGATTGAAGTGATACTGGTATTTTTGGATTCTTTGTTTGTAAATACAACATACCACACTCGATTAAATATGAATGAAAACATTCGACAATTTAAACGAAAATCCACAAGCAGAAAAACTCTTAAGGGGTTTCAATAGATACTGTTGAATATATCCAATATAATAAGAAGATTGCTGAAGATAATTCTTAGTTTGAAACCAATTACACCACGGCGACATATAAAGACATTTTTATAAGATGGCGCTTTGTGGGGAATGTATCATTCAAGGAGTCGAATATACCTAATTTTTATTTGTATGGAATCAGATTGCGAGTAATTACTTAGACATTCACCCATCTTCAGTAACAGAGAAGAAACTGTTGTTTCATGTTTCATAAATTAGGCCTTAGCTTTTCTTAGAACTCCCCAATAGATATGTCTCTTTTTGCAAATTTGACAAGGTGGTCTCAATTAGCCACTCTCAATTTGGTGGAGTGCACCAAACGGGTATATGCATCAAACCTGTCTGCTTAAGGCTTATTATACAAAAAATGTCCCTCAAGAAGAAAATTTTCTGCAGTTTAACTGACCTTAAAATTGGTGACAGAGGGTATCCCGAATTTAAGGGGAGAATTGTTATCCTTTCCGACCTAAGTAGCCGTGAATTATTATTGATTATTTTCATAGTTACTCCGCTGAGGTCTGGTCCTCCTTTGGTCTGTTTCATCGTCTGTTTCTAATTACAATACGAACAATTGTTTGTTTATTATTTATCAATCATCAACAAGTACTTTTTAACCCATATCTCAATTTTGATATGCATCACATCTCCCAGAGAATTTGATCCTAATTGTTGGAAAACAAAAGTTGTGATACCTCGTAATCATGGATTAATATAAATTCTAAATTTAGAACTTTATTGTATTTTTGAACAACCATTGTTCTTTAATGTCAATGTGAACATAAATGACCCGTAATCCAACTCTTATTTTCAATTTTTTCAATCAACTTATAATTTAATTCCAAATCATTATTAAACAAAACAAAAAATTAATTGATTTTGCTTTTTACTTGTTATATACTTATATATGTATGTAGGTAGGTACAGTGTTTACAAATTTCCTGTACATACTCGTACTTAATAATAATAATGCTGATTTCGTGTTTCCAGTTTTCTATACAACACAATATAGATGTAAATATTTTCAATAAAACTTAGTAAATTAATAAAATTAAGAGAAAATAATTTTAAAATTTCTATTTATTTTAGATAACTTTTTAATTTTTCCATTTTAGAAGATAAAAAACAAAAACAATTTTATATTTTCAACTTCTCCAAACAAATTTCAATATTCAATCAAAAACTTTTAATTTGAATCTTTTTTTTTCAATTTTCCGAACAACAAGGGAAGGAAATAATAAAAAAGTTATATGCAAATTAACATGAAAAGAAATTGAATAATGTTAGAAATATAATAATAATAGAATAATAATGTAAAATTAAATTTAAATATTGAATAGTTATAATATAAAAATAGTGCACGGTACTGGAAAAACATGTATTTGATATTTTAAGGATATACACAAAAGCTGCAATAAGGTTAGTATCGTATTGTTGTAAACAAATTTGTAAACTGTCTCAAAACCAAAAGCAGAAAACTTTATCAGTCCTGTTTAACCTAGAGCTCCTGAGGCTATTATATCGTTTATTGCAATGCAACGAAATTGTGATTTTCCATAATTGATGTTTGTTTTTAAATTTTAAAATATTGGTACGAGCAAATATAGTTTCTAGCAATTCTAATAATCGATTTAGTTAAACTATGAATTTTCGTGGAAAGTTGGAGAGAATGGTGTAAATGGGTGATTTGTTTGGTTGGTGAAAACACAGAATTTAAGATGTTGTTAATAAAACAAAATTTTTCAAATAAAATACCTCCTTATTTTCTCTCCCACCCCCCCCCCCCCTCCTCCTCTCCCCCACCCCGCCCTATTCCCTGGATATTTGATTTTCTCTTTTCAATCTGCTGCTGTTCTGTTACCCCCGTATCAACATCGAGTTGTCGAAAAAAATAATTCACAAAAAAGGACGTAGGTATACATTTCTAAAGAATTATCTGTGTGTTTTATTTTTGTATTTTGTTATTACAAATTTGTTATTTTTATTTTGACAACCCCTTAGCAAACTATACAACAACGTAGAAAAATATACACTGAACAAAAATGTGCTCAATATTTTCCATGATACGGTTTCTTTTCCGGACCATTTTACCAGCGGTGACTTTATAAATCACCGGTAATGCGAGGCAAACATTGTACTACACTCTCGAAATAGACCGAAGCCACATTCACCTAAATCTTCCAAAATAAATATTTGTAGGTACGGTACAACCAATTATATTTATTGTAGATTCCCACCTCGTTTATAAAAGAAATTGGTTAACGAGTTGCTAATCAAAGCAAATAATTTGCAATCCAAAGCATTTAAAGAAGAAATTCTGGTTTCCCAAAATATATTAATACATCTAATAATTTATTTACAAAGTTGTAAATGGTAATTTGAGTTGTATTCAACTGTCGAATATAATCTGTTAGTTAAAATTCATTTTGAAAAATAAAGAAGTCACTTCATTAAATTAACATCAATTAAACATGCAATTAAACTAAGCAAAATAATAACAAACCTAAATCGTATAATTCGAACTCATTGGAAGTGTAAAATCACAATCTATCAATTCCGGTGTGACTGTAACAGTGGAATCACATTCAATCTTTTTCTTATTTTCCAAAAGAATATATATACAACTAAAAAGTACAAATACAATATAAGTATTTCCATCCATGTATAAAAACAAGATGAGCATACTCAACATTACCTTCAAAATGCTACTATGTCCATGATTTTATAATTTTGGTTGCAAAAAATGACGAACCAGTTCATCTTTTTTAGCTTTTCCCTTACGATTCAACAATTGCAACGCTTAAATTTTAAATAAGCCACAATTTAGTTTTTTTCGATTTAATTTGAATTTATTGGCTGCGAACAGGCAAAGGTTAAACATTTCTGAATAATTTTAAGATATTTAATATACATTTTAATAAATAATGAATTTTAATTATTCTCTTTACATATATGTAGATAAAATATTAGTCGGGTACATCGATACGAGTGTATATAATATATAAACTACAACTACTAAATCAAATAAGAAATTTCCAAGATATTATTGATATGAACAGTAAAAATTTTACACTACATGTATATAATAGTAATGGAAACTATACAATTGAAACAACCACACAACAATATACAACAACACAATATGATAAGATAGAAGACATTGATTTAAGGCGTAATAATAGTGATAATATTTATATGTCATGTGATGACATATCAAAGCCAATATTTGATGCGATAGTTTATTTTTTATATATAACAATATTTTTGGCCGCACTAATTGGAAATGGAATCGTATGCTCGATTGTTAAATCAATGCCACGGATGCGAACGGTTACAAATTATTTTATTGCCAATTTGGCCGTGGGCGATATACTAATGTCATTATTTTGTATATTTCCATCATTCCTGTCTATGCTCATCTTAATGTATTGGCCATTCGGTGGCATTGCTTGCCAGCTAGTTAACTATAGTCAAGCGGTATCAGTACTTGTTAGTGCATATACATTAGTCGCGATTAGTATTGATCGATATATAGCGATTATGTGGCCGCTGAGGCCGAGATTAACAAAACGGTAAATCAAATAAATATTTTATTACTTAATTCTAAAACAAATTAATTGTTGTATACATTTTTTTAATTTTATTACAGAGATGCCAAATATATCATATTCACCGTGTGGTTGATAGCATTACTAACCGCATTTCCAATAGCAATTTTTTCTAAACTCACACAACCTTCAGACTGGCATAAACACTGTGAAAGGTAGGTAATTTTTCATATTTTTACGATTTTATTTTTATTTATTTTTTTTTTTTTTGTGTGTTTAATAATTATCTAATATCAAATTATAACTCTGTTAAATTAAAATTGAGTTAATTTGAAAATTTCGTAAAAGCTAAACATAAGTATTTCTAAAGGTTACCAACCATTGGAATGACAACCAAAATTTAGGCCAAACGTTTTTTTTTTTCTTTTTAGAAATGATGAGAACTTTATGCGCCTAACTTTATCAAATTACAATTATTTATTGTGTTTTAATATAATTACGAATTAAAATTACTA
Source organism: Tipula helvola (assembly GCA_963556165.1). Taxonomy (NCBI): domain Eukaryota; kingdom Metazoa; phylum Arthropoda; class Insecta; order Diptera; family Tipulidae; genus Tipula; species Tipula helvola. The sequence goes on along the minus strand of OY744483.1, from coordinate 342,823,210 downwards.
TTACTGTTATATTGTTATAATGAAGTTATGGTTACATGATTATTTATTAATGTGGATTAGTAACACTAATTTGTTTGATGATAAATTATGTTCATTAGATTTTTTTTTGGCGTTTTTGTTTAGATTTCATTCATACTCTTCTTCGTTTGATTTTTTTTAAGATTTAGTAGTTTTAAAAGAGATAGTAGCTCAGAAAGCAGCATGTTGTATCATAATAAATCACTTGCTGTGTGTCGATTTTGGAAATATATTCGGCTTATGTACATATTATTATAAATGTAGCATCAGGCCCGAATTAATCGCGTGGAGCGAAAATGATTGTGATTTATTGTGAACCGCAAAATTTGGGTACTTTGTGTTTTTTTTGTTGGTATTAAATTAAATTACTTTGCGCTTAAATTACTGTCCTATTAAATCATTCAAATCAAACATTAGTAGTTAGTGCTTCAAACTACATATAGTATATTGGCAAATGAGAATTTTGTTTTGATATAACCCATAAAGCCTGCATTTGAAGCTTATTTTGATACTCTTATAACTTCAAAGCGTAGATTAGTCCAGAAATCTAGTCGAGCAGCTAACTGTGATCAATTTTACTACACTTCGCAAAATATAGAAATTCAGACAGACACAAAAAAATTGTTAGCGCCAAACGCAAATAGAGTAATTTACCGATTGTTGGTAACATATTCGGATGTGCCAACCATTTTGTTAATTTTACTTAAGCTACTGATTTATATTGGAAATAAATGTGGAGAATGGCAACCCACAAGCCCTGCAGAATGCTGCTATATTATATGAAAGAGGCAAATCTAATACAATTTGTATACTTTTTGATTTTCTAATTTGTTAACAGAAAACAAAAATATTTAACGAAATATTTAGAGGTTGAAATTAGGGTATTATTCATACAAAAATATTTTATATTAAAATTAAATATGTATCAAATAAATGTCCAAAAATAAACATCTTTTTTTTTTCGCTGGCGCTACATTCCATAGAAGGATTTGGCCGCTTCATTATGAAGTTTTGTAATCATTATTTCTAACGGATAGTGAATGATTAATTCATTGATCCTCCATTAACCAGCTGTAATTTTTTCATCACCCGCCGGGAATCGAACCCGGGACCTCCGGAGCTTAAAGCAAGCTTGCTGACCACTGTGTCACCGCCGGTGCGGCAAAAATAAACATTACTGCACTCAAAAAAACTGCACATCGGTTCCCTGCGTTAATCGCGATTTTGAAATTGATTATGATATTAATTGATGTGCATATCTTTAACGACTTTGTAATCACAAAAGTGTAGGTTCATTTTATATATTCTTTTATAATAAAACAAAAAAAATGTCTCCTAACAGCTAATGTCACATCTAAAAAAACTATCGTTTTGTTTGTTAAAGTTTCCAGCCGAAAGTAAAAAGTCGGTAATGCAGATTGTGATATCCCAGCCGAACATAAAAAATATAGTCGCTATCTACAAAAATATATCCGATAATGTTCAGCCAAATATTACAATAGATAGCGTCGAAGGCAATTACCAATAGTTTTACGTGACAAAATAATTGTTCTACTTTCTCCTAGAAAATTGTGGAAATCCGCGAGTTTCAAAAACTATTTAAAATTGGTATAAAATCTTCCTTTAAAGTATTATGTCTGATGGATTGCATTGGTGTGATTTGTCAATAGATTCGCTAGAATAAAGTTAGTTCCAGTTTCTCGAGTATTCAAATTTTCCAAAAATTATTAGAAACTTTGTATAAAATCAGCCTCTTGAGAGTTACATCTGAAGATGGATTGCATTGATGTGTCTTGATTTTTGGAAAATCTAATTTTCCCAGATTTCCCAGAGGAAAGTTGAGCTGAATTTTTTTTCCCAGCGGTAGCTATTTGCAAATCATATACCTAAATGCAATCGATCTCCAGATAGACTCTAGAGAGGATGATTTTATTCCAGTTTAAAATATATTTTGGATTCTTCTGATTTTCCGATATTTTCCACAAGGAGGCGGAAACAGTTTTCCATGTAAGACTATTGACAACAGTTTTTAATGCAATCCATGTATTCTGTTAATTTTCGACTGATAACGACTATATTTTTATTTTTGGCAGAAGTGTAAAAAAACCTGCATTACCAATATTTTACGTTTATTTAATGTGCTATAGTTTTTAACAGATTCTCAAGTAGGCAGGATTTATTTCAATTCGTACTTCTTTATTCGCGATTTCCAACAAAGTAGCTGACATCTGGTGAAAACAATATGAACAAAATTTAACCATAGAACAAGGGTGATCAGAACTGTCAAACAGTTGAATTTGACAATACTCGTCCCCTTTACTTACATAGAAACCAACGCTAACTACATTTGATGAAAATCGCCAATAGCAAATTCGTGATCTCATTAATTCTGCAAAATTATGCAGTTAATCAATAATTTTAAGATATTCAGGCTTTGAAATTTTGCGGTGCATTGCACCTCAAGTAATAAAATCTCATCAATATTCAATAGTATCAAATAAATTTGCAAGCTTTTGAACAGTTTTATATTACATGAAAAGTTTAAATTATGTAACTGTAATAATATCCAATTTTCGATTATGACATTTTTATGAAGTAAACATAAAGTTTCAAAATATAGAGCCTTGACTCCGACCCTGAAAATTTATATATTGCAGGAGGCCATCTACAATACAATTTAAATTCGATTACTTGTATATAATATTATATTTCTGTTTCGCGGTAAAGAAAGACACAAAAAACACTTAATGTAAATATTATGGATATAATATTCATAATTTTTAAATTCTTATAATGTTTAATATAAAACACATTTTTATAATTTTTTTTATTTCGAAAACACATTATAAACACAAAACGAAAGATAAAAAAATTTACATAATCTCATTAGATTAGCAACATTATTTATAACAAAAAGATTCAATTCGCTGAGATTATAACTAAGAAATCGATTTCTTGCGAAGACTTTATCACGTATCGCACATGTACGTAAATTGTTATACTACAAAAATAATGATTATATGTATTTTGTGATTTATATGTTCCAGATTCGTTTGCCAAGAGGTATGGCCAGAACCAGAATTAAGCTATTACTATTCGATTGCTTTGATGACGCTCCAATTTTTAATTCCGGTGAAAGTTATGATTTTTACATATACACGTATTGCAATTGCACTTTGGGGTAAACGACCACCAGGGGAAGCGGAGAATTTACGGGACCAACGGATGGCAAAATCAAAAAGGAAGGTAGGGGGAGACAAATTTTTATTATTATTATTCATTAAAATATATTTTGTTTTGGTTTGGTTTTAAATTACAACTTGCGACACTCATAATAAAAGCAACATAGTTTTTTGTAAAAAAAAAAAATTATCATAAATTATTAATCCCTGATTGATGATATTAAATTTTTATTGTTTTTTTAATTATGTATTATGAAAGATTAATGAGATGATTTTATATTTATTATATTCTAGAGATAGTAATACTTCAGAAGGAAAATCATTAATAAAAAATAAATAAACTTGAAGCTTCAAATAATTAGTTGAGAAAATATCGCACCCCAGGTAGCATCGATAAAGATAAGATTATCTTTATCGATGCTAATCAAGGCATTGAAATCAGCACATCTTTAAAGGTGGCAACAATCATCACGTTGGTTATAATCTACTTAAATTTTGAATTTTAAATCCGAATATAACAGAGGAAATACAAAAAAAATAATAATGTCTAAACGAAAATTTTCAAAAACCCAGGGAAAAGTTGCTCGCATCCCCACACCGATACTCCTTGTGGCAGGATAGGCATTTAACGAACTATTTAATTAAACGATTTTTTTACGAAAAGCAAATAACACGAAAGCAGTTATTAAGCAAACACGAATAAAAATGACAACCGGTAACCGGTACTAATTTTTAATGAATTCTTCACCAATAAAACTGCATTATCCCTGACCTCATTGGCTACGGAAAATAAGCAGTGGCGGCTACTGGTTTAAATATTCATGCATGCGGTAAACCCAATTATATTTTTTCAACAATTTTATTCTCAAATTGCCTTGGGGGGAAAAACAAATTCTTTCACAAATAGTTTTCAGCCTATTGAAATTTCACAGCAAGTTATACACAGCTATCGTAATCCATTCACATTTCTATTTCTGCTACTAACTTGTAATTAACACCGAGAACTTGTAATTAACAAAGTCTCAATTCCAATCAAAAAATGTTATATTTGGCCGCAAGTTGGGTCGCATTTTGAAAAAAAATTAGAAACTTAATGCTTACCGGTCACCAGGCGTCCTGATTTTAGGATTTGGTAGTTTTATATATTTTTTTAAAATAAAGTTTAAATGTCTTAATAGGGATTATTCCAGATTATTCAAGTTTCTCGGATTTTGACGTTGAGTTGCCCCAAATGTTACCGAATGTTTGTTCTCGGCTGAGTAATATTTTATACATGTAGAAAATACTTAAGATTTTTTAGATTTTGTGAGATTATTCAAGATTTTCGATATTATTCAAGTATGTTTGAACTGAATGAATTAACCGTTGCATTGAGATAGGTGTAATTCTCGAAATCAAAAATTTTTGGATTAATATTGGTGTTATTCAAAATTATCAACATGTAGTTATTTTTAGAAGAAATACGTTTTTTATTTGTAATTCCTTCAGAGAAATTGTTCATTTTTGAAGGGCAATAACCCTACTATTTAGCTCTGTCAAGATACTAGGTTACCACTAATGATCAAAAGCACCAGATTCGTCTAGGAGAATGCGCGAAGCGTTCTGTTGCTGACTGTTTGACCATGTTCACTAAATTCACCTCAGCGTTCTTCATGGAGCATCCCTTTCTGAACCCTAACTGCTTATTATTTGATCTACAACTGCTTTGAAAGCAATTCTCGTAACCATGCTCTACGGCTTTGGTATCAATTGTATGGAGGATTTACGAACATAAAACAAATGAATAATATGTCCAATATGTTCATGTTACAAACCAATTGTATGACATAATTAAAAATCATAATCTCGTAGGTTTTGACGTAGAGATTTTTCAAGGTATTTATAAAAGGTGGATACTAATTTATTTTCTATTTTCTCATTGTAATTCGATAAGTTAACAAGGTTACTTGTAATCGAATTCGATCTTAATAAAATAAAGTTAATAAAATTAAAAATTAAATAAAATAAATATTTATATTATTTTAATAAATAGCACCATTTTACTGGATTTATAAAAACCGTGGGTCGCCTTAATAAAAATGATTATAATGATCATAACTGAATTACTCGTAATATTTAATTATCTGAATTAATGATCTTGTATCCGATGATTGATGATCACTTGATTTAACCTACTAACTAAATTAATATACTATTAAGCATTCCGATTTTTATTTTGCACGTAGGCGATCGCAGACCTAAGAAAAAAACACAGAAAAGAAAATTCATTTTCGCTTTTTTCAAAGTTTGATCACCTCTGCCGCTATGCCACAATAATGTGCGATGAATATTAAATTTTTGTTTTAACATTTAATCGTTATTTCGTATTTGAAGAGTGATCTATGCGAGTAAAATATATCTTGAAATACATTTTATACATACATATTTTATACCGGTCATTACAACTTCACTTTCCCAATTTGTAATTTAATTGGAGATGACTATATGTAGTCTTATCTAATACATACATACTATGCGCGTCGTATATGGATGGATACAGAGTCCAATATTAAATTTCGTAATAGAAGAAACAAAAATTAAAACCAGTTTAAGATGTTATGTAATTTGATCGTCGGTATTTCGATCAGAATGTTAGACGAAAAAAAAAAAATCGTTAATTATGATTTAGAATTTTAGAAGTCCGTTACATAATATAATTTCTTAGTCACGTCTTCGTAAAACAAAGTGTACAAAAGAGACGAGAAAAATTGTGTTTGGTAGCATGATTTTGTCTAAGTTCACAGTTCAACGAAAGAGAATGTTTTTTCTAACCATTTCTTTCTTTATGTAACTGTACACATTTATATCAGTCAATTTTTGTATGTAATATTATATATTCAGCTACCCTGCATCTTAAGATTATAACGCGAACGAATTTAATACATTTAAGTAAATTGATACTTCGAAATGGCCTTCCAAATTAGATTTTATAGTCTTTTGTGTAATAATCTATTTTGTCTGGCAAAACCAAATCACAAAAATTACTTAACAAATTCTTAAAATTTTTGTATATGCACCACCTACTCAATATACCCACCAGAAAACACATAAAACATCTCTGTGTGTATCGCATAATCTAAAAAGAAAAATTTAATTTCTAATAGGTATTATAATAAACGAGTAAATGGATAAAAAAAAATCAAGACGATTTTGTGAAAATGCCAAAAGTCAAAGAAAACGTAACTTCTTTCACAGAAATGGTAGATAGAAATAAGTAACAACTGTAATTGTTTTAATCGATTCACGATTACTCGATAAAATGTTTATTTTCTAAGAACGTGCACAAAAACAGCAACAAATAAAAAACTTTTCAAATCTGGATTATATAAGTGTTAAAATAAGTCATAAAAAATTATTTTGTATATAAGTTTGGTAAATAACACTGTTATGTGTTTATTACCTCTTAAGCCACATAAATTATGTATTACATTATGAAAAAAAAACGAGACCATAGTTAATATTAGACATGTGTCCCCAAACATATGCTGCTACAAAACAATGAATCGCGTGTTCCAAAGTGTAAAATATATACACAAACACATAATGCTATATACGAACTCATATTATTATGCCATTCTCACGAAAAATATAAAAATTTTCCAATCTATTTAACTAATTTTTATTATTATTACTATTTAGTTGTTCTTGTTATTATTATTTTACGTTTGGTGTCTTCACAAAAAAAATAAAAAATAAAAAAAATTTGTTAAACAAAATAATACAAAATTACAATTTTGCAGGAACTTCTTGTTTTTTTTGTACTGTCATTATAAGTTTCGTTAATAAAATCGTAGAAAAGTTTCTTCTGACTAATTTTACTAAAGCGAAGGCTACAACCTGACAAATACATAAAACGAACGTTGTATTTTAATGATTTTGTCATCTGTAAGCATTTTTGTTAAAAAAAAATGCTTTATAGTTTTGATTTGCCGTCCGTCCGAGACCTCAATAACTTGAGAAAGGTTAGAAATACCAACTTAATTTCTACCTAAAAATTCGAGCAATCTTACTTACCCTATTGATTTGGAAGTTACTCTGTTGGCGGGAATCGAACCCGGGACCTCCGGGGCTTAAGCAAGCATGCTAACAACTGTGCCACCGGGGCGGCAATAAAAGAAATCAGTTCTTTTTATTTTTTGAGTTAGCATATGTCAAAAAAGTCGTCTAGCTATTATCGAACTGTACGAAGCTGGAAATTCGACAAAAAAACAAAAAAAAATAATTCAGTCTTCGTCTTCCACGTTCAACAGTCTTCAAAGCGATAAAACGATATCCGGAATTAGATAGGTTGTTCTTCCGACCGTCCAGGAAGAGGGTGTTCACGCACCATTAACACTCCATAGCTCCATCATCAAATATCGGATTCATAAAAATCCGCAAATCAAATACGTCATGTAGCCAGGAGTCTTCAAGTAAACCGCGAAACAGTTCGGAAAATAGCCAAAGAAAACCTTAATAACTATCCGAACAAGCTTCGAAAAGGCCATCTTCTTACGGGCAAAATGAAATTCACACGACTTGAAAGATGTAAAGTGCTACTGAAGCGGTTCGGCGGTAAAAAATTCAGAAAAAATATTTATACCGATGAGAAGCTACAATTGAACAATGCTATACATTCGCCAAAATGACCGTATTTGGTCAAAAACATCTCCAGGAGAAGCTCAAATTATTCTCCGGGCTTAAATCCTATCAACTATTTTGTTTAGATATACTAAACTAAAGCCTGCGCCATATCAGGTTAAAATTTAGAGTCATTACGTGCTGCCATTGCCAACTGCTATTGATAATTTTAGCAAACGTTTAAAGTTATGTATTGATGTTCAAATTCTTTAGAAATACTTGTAATTAACCAGTGTCCGTATTTTATTGTCATCCCGGTACATACATACATGTTACAATCAAGGTACAAATGAATACTTTACTCAAATAAACCCAAACAATTATTAAAATTGCTGTTGTACATTTATTATAAAATCGAAACTTTCAAGCCGCATTTCACGACCAAAATCCATGATTTGGTGTAGAACAATCGAATAAGTCTCCAGCTGTAGTAATGATTAATAATTACAAGTCAATCAGATTCAATGTTAAAATCACTATCGCAACCTATTTCTAGATGCCGATAAAGCTTGTGATAAAATAGCTGAATATATACTTGGTCATCAGCATCAATGACTTGGGCCGGAAATAATTTCTAATAAATTTCAGTTACATAAAAATTGAATGTCACGAAAAAGTGAAAAACTGTTATGCCGTCACTACTGACAAATGTAACGAGAGAAGGAATAAAATTTAGTGTATTAAAGGAAGTACGAACAATTGTAAAAAGGGTTAATAAAACATTGCTGGTAAATTGGTGAAATCTCCTTTAGTAGGGTTAAGGGTAGAATAGACGGCCTTGTCATCCACCAACATTCACAGAGTAATATTATGTATTAAAGCAGCCATCGCAGTTCTAAATAACAGGATAGAAATATTAAATGAACCAGTGTCGTGATTCACACCAAATCACACTGTGTATGTATGTAAATGTGAGATCAAGAACGGGTAGTTTTTATCTAGTCAATATAATATTCAGTTGTCATAGCAGAATAGAAGAAAGTACAAATAGAAAATGCACACTGAATCGGGCCTAACGTTGAGAATATTTGTCGGATTAAATAAAATATAATTGAACTATTAAGAGAATTCGCCGCCCCGGTGGCACAGTGGTTAGCATGCTTGCTTTAAGCTCCGGAGGTCCCGGGTTCGATTCCCGGCGGGTGATGAAAAAATCACGGCTGGTTAATGTTGGATCAATGAATTAATCACTCATTATCCGTTAAAAAAAATGATTACGAAACTTCAAATGAAGCGGCCAAATCCCTCTATGGGATGTAGCGCCAGCGAAAAAAAAAAAAAAAATTAAGAGAATAGGCAAAATTTTACCTGAATAATGAAATTGTAATCTGATCTTGAAGATCGATACCACCGCGCAAAGTCATAACACAACTGCTTGAAATATTGGTAGCCGAAAAATTGATTAACAGCCAGATATTATTCTAACAAGAAATATGAGATCGCATCTATATACTCGAAGCCTGATATATCGAAATCTTTCTGGTTTCCCCTCAGAGAAGGTATTTAAAAAATACTTTTTACACTTTCTGCCGTAGGCACTTGGAGAAACACACTTAATACACACATTTTTAAATTTTTTTTAAAAACACTTGTTAAATATTTCGCAAAATTACAAAAGGTTTAAAAAATCTGGCCGAAATCGATCGAGTGATTTTTTAAACCTTTTGTAATTTTGCGAAATATTTAACAAGTGTTTTTAAAAAAATTTTAAAAATGTGTGTAGTATTTAAAAAAGTTAAAAATCGTTGGAGGTCGGATTTAATATTGTACCTAAAATTAAAAAAAAATAACAAATGTTTAATTCTATTAAATTACATTTTAAATAATTTTGAATCTTAAAAATGTTTTTGATTTTACATAAAATTCGAAAATATCACGTGAAAATTAAAAATAGGATACAAAAATCCCGAAAATCCACGAAAGTTTACCCTTGGTTGTGGGCAATTACTCATCAACTGTAAGCATTGCCTTTAATTTAAATGTATGTTTCTTAGGTTGGTGCTTAGGCTTCATGACTCATGCATAATATTATCGTTATGGCGAATCTCTGATTCCGCGCGATTTAAATGCTTGAATCACTGTAGCGAGAGAATGGCGAATCCGATCGTCATGGTTTCGACATGGTTAGAGCATAGAGGGGAATGATGACGCTTTAACATGAATATAGTTACAAGATGGTCCGATGCGATTTAACACTAGTTAAGCCATCGCGTAGGCAGTCCCTACGTCTATTGTTGTCACCAAAGTCGTTCTTCACTTAACAATTAACGAAAGCAGTCATATCAAGCTTGAAGCTTTTTTTTAATAAATGTTAACCTATGAGTAACAAAGTCGCAATATACCAACCGTAAATATACCATACGCTATAGAAATTCATCGTTATGAATTTTGAGCACAATGTTGTATATGACATAGGAATATTATGAAAATTGCATTTTTTCATTTTGATCAGAACTGCATTTCAAGATCATATGCGAAAAAAAAAAATTGGTAGTTCATGGGAAAATTTTATTGTGTATGAAATGATAAATTTGCAACTTTCACTTTCTTTTAAATGCGCCTAACATCTGGTTATATTTTGCAATAACTTCAATGTTTTCTTTAAACTCTTTGCTAAAGCTGAACATGTTATTATTTTAAACTGTCTACGAGTATGTCACCACAAGTGAATCGATTTTTTTCTGACATTCCGCACGTATGCATATTATTATATGCATTAGGAAATCTTTACATCTTTACTTAAAAGTCACGTTATTTGAGATTAACGATTTATATCTGGCGAATTAAAAATCTTAAATATTAAATGTTATCTCTCGTTAACCCTTCTTGCGGCTTATTAACCGTATTTGGGTACACGATGGTATGCCTATAAATGTGTACACATACTTGACATTTCTTAACCGTTTTGGTGTTAAATTTTAAGAATACATCTGTGTGTACATTTTTTGTATACACCTCGACAAAAATGTACGTATTTCGTAAGAATAATAAATGGTTTACAGTTTTTTTTTTTAAGAAACGAAAACGAAATTACTTCCTTTAATGAAAACAAGATTTTTATTTTTATTTTACATTTTTTAAATAATTTCTTTTTTATGAATATCTTCTTCTTATATTGTATATTGTATATACTCGTATTGTCGAAAAAGAAAGTAAAGTCCATTCGGATGATTGTTTAAACTTTTTGTTGTGTATATTTCATCGTTTTATCTTCTGGTGATTATTTTACTATAAAAATAAACATTTTTCTTCTACATTTTATAATTAATGTATAGAAATTTGTTTTCCCTATTAGATCGTGATTTAGCATATGGAAATGTATATATGTACATACGTATAAACTCTTATGTACCAGAAAATAATAACAAAGGGAAAAATAACACAACACACAGTTGTAACACAAAAGAAAATGTTAATTTAAAAGAAATATTTTTTTTTTAATTTCCGATATTCGTTCGTCTCGTCTCCCTGCAAGTCCGCACGGAGGTCATTTGAATAATAATTGCACGCGTATTTGTATTTTTTCAGTTACGCTCTAATCCAATTAGTAAAATCAACCAAACCGTTTTGTAATATGTTTCATGTGTTTACTTTCCAAATAGTATGTATGTAGTCGTAAACGAAGAGATCGTGCATTGACTCAAAAAAAAATAAAATAAAACAAAAACGCTATTTAGATTTTCAAAATTAGTTTGGTTTTCAAAATTAGCATGGATTATGATGAATGAAATTTTTATTAACATTTTGGTTTTAGTTTGCGCGTCTTAACAAAAAAAAGTTACTTTCATTTGGAACGTGATTCCCATTTTTCGTAAATCAAATCGAAAATTTGTTGAGAAGCATTTTTATTTCGGTCTTATTACGTATATGTGCTTACAACTGTTCGGACCTTTGCATTTACTATGATTATGGAAATGTTTTGATTGGATCAGTTCGCCTACTTTACCAATGTCATCTTGGTATTCGGTAGGAGGCGCGAGACATTCACCACATGGTGGTCCAGGATCTTTGCCTGCGCTACCACCACCGCCGAATGCACTACTACCACCGCCATTGCTACCTCCTGAACCACCACCACCACCCCTGCCATTATTCCCGCCTTGACCACTACTTGATCCAATACCACCTCCACCACCACCTCCGCCACCGCTAATACTACTTCTCAGAGCCATCGCATCCCGTGTTATGCCTCTAACCCGGCCATACTTATTTATATTATCATTTTCTTGATTACGCCGCTTACCACATGGATCTTTTTCACATCCCAGTACGTCCATATCGATTGGAGTTCCCTGTTTATGAAACCGACGATTGCATTCCTCCTTTAAATTGGGAAAATCGCATTGGTATGTAGTTTTATGATCCGGACATCGTTTAAGGCCGGCCGGAGCTGCAAAAGGATATTGCTCTGGTTTTTCATTTACTTTAAATTTATGATCGGGTACACATTCTGGTCGCTCTTTCATATTGGGAATAATACGTGGATGCAATAACATTCCCATTACTTGATTACGAGTCCACTCTCCTTCAGGTTTCGCATGTTCCCATTTATCACGTTCTTGAGCACTGCATTTCAACCTTAGATCACCTTCTTTCAGAGCAATCTCTTTTTGTACTGTGATATTGTAACGATTAAAGTCGGGCGGTGGAAAGTCATGTTGGTATGTCGTTATTAATGTTGTCATAGCGTCTCCTCCTTTAAAATCAGCTGATAATTTTGAATATTTTACGATAAATTTATTGGATTTTTTTACGATTTCTTTAAATGAAAGCGAAATATACGGAACTACAAAATCGCATTAATCAAAAATAAAATTTTTTTTTGTTTTTTTTTTTTTTATGAATACTTTGTTAATGTAAGTTGAAGACATTTTGTACATAGTACTCGTACATCATGAAAAATGCACAGGTATACACGTATTTTATTATGATAAGATCGACTGTAAAATATTTAATTGAATTGCATAAAAAATCTACCATCACCATGTTGGGAAATTAGTTAAATTTACAGTTAACTTTCAATTTTTATGATATTATAAATAAATAATGTACGGTGTATCATCTTCATAATATAACATAACATTAAAAAAATTAACTTCTGTAAAATAATCATTAAAAAAGACTGATTTTCCTTTTGTTTTTTGTTTTTTAAATTACGACATTTTTATTTTGTTTCATTTTGTCTTGATGAATTTGTCCGGGCTTAAACTTTAAACTACACTTAGCTTTCAAAAAATTATGTATGTACGTTGGATTTTTGACTTTTAAAAAATTTGGTTCATTTCTTAAGTGTGTTGTTGCCCATATACGAGTATAATAAAATGTTAATTAGTATGTCGACCTTTGATTTTCTATGATTGTTGCACGATTAAATTTCACCAAAAAAAAAACGTATAGCGTACAAATTAAGGCTAAAGTGTAAAAATCCCTGAAACCCAAAAAACAAACCAAAAAATTCTTGGAGAAGAAAAGGCAATTTTACTATTAAAGAGATTATCATATTATGCAGGTGCAGAATGTCGTTTATTACGTATAATGAAAAGGGTTGGGCATGTTCGACGAGATTTTAAAAATTGTGGGGTGTGGTGTGATTTATTTTCACTAAGTGTGAACCCTTTTTATCTTAATAACAACAATTATACCAGGAATTTGTCCGACCCAGTATTCGCAGATTTTTCTTTTTTTTCTTTAATTTATCTGAAAAGCCCCATACCGGTCTTTTAATTGTCTGCCCGACCATGTCTCCAGATTGCATTCCTTATTGTGGAGCGCACCGTTTTGCTTCTTCGTTGTCATTTCTTTTCCTTTTCACCAAACGATTGCAATCACGAAACTCTTACAACTCTTAATTCCTTTGGTTCGGCAAAACTCATCATATTTTGAATCTACAAATGATTGTTCAGGAGTAACCTAGAACGAAAATCTTCAACAATCGCAGTATCCAACCATGGTCTACTCAGATAGAAACAAAACCACAGAACCATTACATCGAATTATCTTCGACATGCCACACAACGTTTAGCATCGTATAGCATTCTGGCCACTCATAAGTTGTTTACCGCTTGGTTGTTTTGGTACAGCATAAACAAAATCTTTTTAATTCAGCCAACGTGTGAAACTGCCAAAATTTGACATTTTAATTTTCTTTCTGTTTCGTTTTATTCTGCTGATGCATAAAATTAAAATGCTTTTACTATTACAATTATGAGTAAATAACAGACACCAGCACCGGGCTAATGGCTGAAATGCATTAAAAAATAATAATAAATGCTTCCGCCGTAGGAAATTTCTAGTATTGTTATTTACAAGGAGTTTTGCCATTAGAAGCATTTACTTATTGTTAGCATTCCAACCAATGTCTTTACGTACATATCTTGTAGTCTTGGTCAGATTTTCAGAATTGTATTGCCTTGTACCTACTTATACCCTCGATAATAATCATATTCTCGGATCATCTTTCCAAATTTTCGTTCTAGCTTACCTAGTCTTTAATGTTTGCCCCTTATCAGAATACTATTGAATATTATTTATTTATAATAATACTTTTGTGTTTTAATAATGCTTGCTACCTCAATTTTTTGAAATAAGCTCGAATATTCCATTATATGCATTGAATCGTAAAGGATCTTCAAATAGTGTATTATTTTGACGAACCAAGCCACTTTAACGGCTCCAGTGAGGACTCCTTAACGTTTTCGAAATATATAAATTAGGAGCGTAGGGAGATCAATGACTTTTACAATGCGTGTAATATGGATAGAGACAGGGACATTATCTTTCTCATAAAACCATTTCAGTGGTCCGAATAACTATATGCGATTTTGCAGTGATCTTTTGATTTTCAAAACCAACTCAACTCCACCATAATAAGAAATTGCTCCTCAAATTCATAGAAATCCAAAATATTTTTTCATCCAAAAAAATCGGTCTTCGCAATAAGCGCAAACGCAACCCAAGTTGCGAGGTAATAAAAAATTAATTAAAGAAAGTAAACCCAAAAGCAAGCCTAGACTTGATTACTAATTGGTTCGGATATCGTTATTTGTATGAAAAATTGGTTCAATTATCTTAAGATTTGCATTACAACCTGCAGTACGATAAATTGTAGCATCTGTGGCCCATTTTAATGGCATTTCTTGGCGTGCGACGAACAGCTTATACAGGGACATTACCACAGGGTTTTTTCTTATACTCCTAAGAGCAGATAAGCAGAATTAGGGGCATAATGTACGCTTAACTGTTAGCTTTAATTTCGAAACAGAGCAGCCTTTCACATTTGTCAGTAATTTTCTGGTTTAACTAAGGACATCAGTGTGACTTAAACCGAGTTTTCGGTTGCGAACCGGCTCGAATGTCCTTTGGACAAGGTGTTATAAGCATCTACTTTTCTCTTTTCCATATGCTCGTTTAGCATAATATATTTTGCCTATTTTACAAAAAAAAACAATAAAACAGTACAAATTTAATTTATCATCTAATAAATATATTTTTTTGGATTTCTGAAGAACTAAACCGAAACTAAAAAAGAAATGATTTAACAATAAAACTGCACATTTTTTTAGCATATCTCGATAAAAAATTAAAATGGAAGATTTCCAAAAGCACCTTAAAAATTTTTTTTGATTCATGTGCTTATTAATAATTTTAATAAAATTAGCTACTTTTCCAAAATAAAGCCAAAAAGCAGAAATTAGGGAATACAATATAAAATAGTGAAATTGTTGTGAATAAGAATTACGAAACAATAAAAGCGTTTAATGTCTTTACTAATCGAAATTTGAATTCCACATAAGAAATGATAATACTGAGAGGATTAATATTAGAGTACTAGTGGTTAATTGTTTTACTAACTCAAAACTACAGTTTAAGTGTAAATACATAACCTACATTGATTTATTAACATAATTATGCAAATACATCTTCTTAGATGAGCGACTTAAAAAAAAGTTCATTTCGCTTTTATGTACACACAATGATAAAATATTTATTTTATGGCGTTACTAATGGTGCACGTATTACCTATTGTTTGTTCGGCGTGTTACAGAGTTTGTATACTTCAGATACACTCGTAATTTATATAAACTGTTTTTTATGTAATCTAATTTAAATCTTAAATCACACAGACACATTAATCAAAATTAACAGATGCTTTTTATAATTTCTGGGTCTGACGGTTTCTTATAAGAGTTATAAGAAATTATTATATCATGTTGTGTAACAATGATGTATTTATAAATTGTATATCATCGAGATAAAAATCAATGAATCTATTTTAGACGCGGTTTTATGAAATAGAATATCGGTTGCATTAAAAAATGAACGTGATTTTATATTAAATAAACATCCAAATAATATGTAAGTGTTATAACTTAACTTATAAGCTACATAAAATTTCTTCGTCGAGTATCATCGGAAGCCTTGAATAATCTGAAATTCATTGTTTATCGATTTCATCAATTTTGTATAATATACGACATAAAAAGCAAAATACATTTTATGTTGGAACACAAATTTTAAAGTTCAAAGTTTTTTTTTTTTGTTTTTTGAACATAAAAAATATTTCTGTTTTTTTGTATTATCGCTACAAACAAAGCCCTGGTTTAAATAAAAAAATAAAATAAAATGAAAAATTTGTACGTAACATGTACATATAAACAACGTAGATTCATATATGCACACACACACACATACACACACACACACACACAAAAAGGAAATTGAAAACTTGTGGGAAAAGTTGATCTAACAAAAAAAAATTTAAAACTTTTTTCTTTTTTGTATCCCAAAAAGTATTTATGTCATGTTCATACTGATACATTTTATACAAACATTTAACATACTACTTACAAAGTGATTTAAATTTTAAGCAAAAAGATTTATTTAATGCTAACCTGAAAATGTAATTTACCATGGTGTTAGATTTTATCTAAAATCTGTCACACAATAATATAAAATATAATCGGTTGATTGATCTGATATTTTTTAACAGGTGAGCATACAAAAATTGAAAGAAATCAACAACGTAAATTTAACGAAACTAACGGAACCGAACAAACTATAGTACTTCTCAAAAGTTCGTTCTAATTGAATATAAATTGGATTCGATCACTATCTTTCATAAAATTAAAAATTTTATTAAATTATTAAGCCACAATTTGTTTTACCCTTCTGTTTTGCGGTTCATATTTTTTCTAATTTTATATTTTAGTCTAAACTGATTTTTTTATAACAATTTTTCAGTAAAAATCAATCTAATCTCTCAACATTTACTAACAATGAAAATTGTCATTGATAAATGTATTATGACCAGGCATACCAACTTTTAAAAAGTTTAGTGAAGGACAATTTTTATGATGTGTAAAATAATTGACTCATGTATTATGGAAAAGTAATTCTGTTTTAGAATATTAAAATTCAGCAGAATTAGTAATTATATTTGTATATGTGTTGTTATAGTAAGGCACATAATAATTTAGTATATAAGGGTAGAAATTTTAGTATGAAAGGGGATGTTACTTTAAAAATCATACCGAACACCGTCAAAATATAAAGAAAGAATAAATATTATAATCTTAACTTAATCGATCACTCTGAAGAATTATCCAGATATAAAAAAATCACACTGTAAACTAAATAAAACACATAATCGATCAAAATAAATTAAATTAAAACGAAATAATCAAGTTGTATTTGTCCACAAACGAGCAATCCAGAGTATAACCAAATTTGATGAGTATAATACATCAACTAACACGAAGGGTACTGTATGCATAGAAGATTACGGGTTAACTCTTAAAGAGGGATGAGATAAAGGGGGTGTAAAATCTCTATATATATTACCAACCACGGCGTTCTATAGATGCCTATAGATAGTCAACTAACACTAAACAATCTCCCTTATTTAACCTTCTTGTAAGACTGGAAATCATAAAAAGTGGCCAAGCTTACAGGTTGATAACACCTAAATTCTCCTACTCACCCCATTCGTACTCCGAAAAATACACAAACTCACTTAGGTAATAGCCCCCAGAAGTGGTAAGCTCTAAGTGATTTGTATTATCAAAGACTAAAGAAATAGGAAAATATGTGCCAATCTTCAACAGGCTAGGATACTACTGGCTTGTAACTCTTTATAATAGTACTAACGGGGCGGCCAGTGTACTACCGCTATACTGGTGGTCCAATAACCGATGACTGTATTTTTTCTGCGTGGTATACCGATGGTACACAAGCAGGGAACCTGTTAACCGATGAAGAATGATTCACTGATATGACTATCAACGACTTGGATGAATTGCGTTTGAACTACTAGAATTGACGGTAATCGTACGAGTATATCTTCTTCTCTTTGTCAAGATTTTTTGACATTTGAAAAATAGATAGAAATGAACTACTAGATGTGTACTAAAAAAATTTCCCTCTTCCATCTGTTCATAATTTATTTTAAAATTTCAGGAACTCTGTTGTGTCCTACATAAAAGCATAGAATTGTTGCGAACACTTATTAAAAATTATGATTAAAATCAATGAATTACTTTATGTAGTTTAACATTAAATCTATCACATTTAATGATTAAATATTCAAATAATTTTAATTGGGCTGAAAAAATCGAAAAAAATTTATCGCGATCTCGAGCAGCAATCTACAGAAAAACGCAGCTACTGATATGCATATGTCTATCAATGATTTGGACGAACTGCTTTTGAACTACTAGAATTGACGAAAACTCACAATGGTAACGAAAATGACTCAGAAGAAGATTTTAGTTAGCCATCCAAAAAATTTCTTTTAAAATCTTACAAAATGGATTGAAATTTGAGAGAAGTTGGAGTCGTGTATCATTGATAATGACCCTTTAATGGAAAAAAGTGCGCAATTTAAGAGGCAATTAGATGCTTATCTTGTACCAAGTCAAGAATTTTTCAAAAACTTGGAAAAGGAATGCCGTCAATCACTTATAACAGATTTTATCAAAACATCTGAAATAGAAGACAATCAGAGAGCAACCAAAGTTCGTTCGCGCAAGATAATGAAATCGAAAATATTCGTGTTGAGAAAGTTGCTATCCATGTAAAATTGAGCATGCTCATTCAAATATAGTTAATGAAAAATACTCGTAAAAAAAATTTTAGTATAACATATTTTGAAACCAATAATATAAATTTAATAATTTGATTAATACAACTAAAATAAAATTGTACAAATTTAATTTTTCTTTGTGCGTCTATATCGAAACTTATAGAAACAAAATCATTTAAGATCCTGTTTTGTAAAATAAATACATAATTTAATACAAATCTTGTGTTATAGACGGGACATTTATTATTTATTGGCATTTTTTTACCAAAAGTAAAGATTTACATTAAAATTACAACTTTACGTACAAACAAATGAACTCTTATGAAAAACAACAATATAATTTCTTACCTTTTCCAAATTTATTGGCTTCGAAATCACTCTCACTAAACACACAACACGACAAAATTATTTATTAATTTTAATTTACTAACAAACGTAATAAATTACACTCCTAACTTGCTAAACACTAACAGTTAGTTTGAATGAATTAGTTTTACTGAAACGTCACTTTTGTTTAATTTATGAATTACCGCCATCTGAATTCAAACACCGGAACTATGTACACTTAAATTTGATTTTTTTTAACATAGATATTTTAGTTGCGGGTTACAGCAGCAGGAAAACTTTCGAATTTAAGCTTGAAATTTCTCTTACCGTTAGAATCGAATTTGTACTAACTAGTGCTCTTTGTGGAAAGAATTAGTGCTAGTCCAGGAGCCGAGAAAATGGTAAAATAATTTTCATATTCCGCCTGAAAGACGATAAAAAAATACAAAAAGAACACCTGATTTTCAGCGGAAACCAGAAATTATTAACCAATTAACTTAACATTTTTAGTTGGTAAATACAATGAAGAAATTTGTACCAACTTATCACAAAATTATAAATTTTGACAATTTTCATTCATTAAATTGTGGAAAATGAAAATCAATCTATACCCCTAAATGATACTATACGAAATCATTCAAGACACATTTTGCGTTCAATATTTCCAAATTGAACAACAAAAATAATTGATTTAACTTGTTTCCGACATAAAATGTTACACTCATTGAAGAAATTTGTGCTTATCATAAAAATGTAAATTTCAAATATTTTCATTAATAAACCAAGGAATATGAAAATTTTTCAAGACATTTTGAATTATCCAAGACAACTTGCTTGTTCAAAAAATTACGATTAACGGCAGAAGGCAAACTTTCGAATTTGGTCTTGAAACTTCTCATACTGTTAGAACCGAATTTGAGCTAATTAGTCCTCATTGGAAAAAATTAGTGCATTAAGTATATGAATTACAAATCACAGAAATTCTGGCTAAACACAGAAAAAACCGGAAAACTCGAAATTCTTGTCTCGTGCGAGATTTTATTTTTAAAAGTCGGGATTATTTCGAGTTTTTAATACAAATAAGTGTAGGCATGGGCGCATTTGCTAACAGCCAAACATAGGCAACTGCCTAAGGGCGCCAACTGAAATAGGGCGCTTGATTTTTTTTTTTCAAAATTTTATTAAACATAATTTGTTTTAACCGTAATTAGAATTTATTTGTATCAACACGACGTCGCTATTTATTATTTAAAATAATCAGTAAACGGTGTTCAAACGAGTTGTGAGCATTATACGAAAACTTGCTAGCCGAACATTGCCTTTAAGAGGAAAAACACAAAACATTGGAAACGTCAATAATGGTAATTTTTTGATGGAAGTGGAATTAGTAGCTGAATTCGATCCCTTCTTGGCTGTCTTTATTGAAAAATATGGAAATCCAGGAAAAGAGAGAACTTCATTTTTATCGTCAATCGTATTCGAAGAAATTATAATATTAATGGCCGACAAAGTAAAAGAATAAATATTTATGGTAGTAAGAGAGGCAAAATATTACTATTAGCGATGACTCCACTCCAGATAAGATATATCACATACTGATCAACTCGCTTTTAATATTAGATATGTAAAAGATGGTGTGCCCGAAGAACATTTTTTTGATTTTTTTGGATATTTTTGGACATAAAGCTGACGATATGGAGAAGGAAATAATACAATATTTAAATGCAAATAAAATTCAAATCAAAAATATGAGAGGCCAATCATATGACAACGCTAGAAACATGTCTGGCATTTATACGAGATTTCAAGCACGAATTAAGAACTTAGGCCCGATTTTATGAACGAGGATAAATGATTAATCCTCTGATTTAGCGTAGTTTGCATTGTTTCATACAAGGCAAACTACGCTAAATCAGAGGATTAATCATTTATCCTCGTTCATAAAATCGGGCCTTAATGAACAAGCACATTTTGTACCTTGTGTAGCACATTCCATGAACTTGGTTGGAAAATTTGCAACAGATTGTTGCCGAGATGCAGCAACATTTTTTTAATTTTTTGCAAGAATTGTTTATCTTTTATCTTCCTTAACTAGTCGTTGGTTAGTGTTAACTACTGCTTTAAATGAAATTTTGCACAAATCAAGAGCAACTCTTCTTCAGAATATTTTTTTTTACTTTCAACAGTTGGTACCAAGCTCTAAAATATAATTTACTATTTAGAATTTTAACAAACATTAAATAGTGATAACAAATTATTGAATAAAGTATAATTAATTCCAAATGACAATTAACAAAATTTAAAATTCTGATTTATCGAAAATTTGATAATTGTTATTTAATACCAACTCATAAAACTAAATATATTTAATATATTTACTCTAATGGTAAACACTGCAACTAGGTGAAGAAGAGAATTTTTCTATTCCTTCTTCTCAGCGGAATGAAACTCTTCATTCCGGAATGAAAATACACGGCATTGTTGTTGTAAAATTGCCAAAGTAAGACTACAAGTATTTAAGCTTCATGACCTTTTTTGTAAATTTTTTAGGTAAAAAAAATCTAATGAACGGGTCCGACTCCCGAAGGTTAAGTTTTGTTTCAGAGAGTTTGCAAACGTTTAACTTTTGTTTCACTTGACGTTTTGAGTGCTTAAAACGGTTTTTTTAGCGGCCTATTAAATTTTTTGGTGATGTACAATGTTCCCAAGTTCATAAATAGTGAAAGCTTATTTGGATACAAAGAATTTGAATATTGAAGTATTTGTTGAATCTAATGCTCGAGATGTTCCTCTATGTTAAGGATTTTAATAAAAGCTTATTTACTAGCTACAATTTTTTTTTTAAATCATGCAAAATGCTAAAAAATGGCAAATAAACTTTTGTGTGGCCGTTTTGATCAAAATAACACAGTCCAAAATTTAGCTATGAGCTAAGCAGCAGCTTATACCTAACTGGATCGTTTTAAGATTCTAACTCATACAATGTGAGAAAATACATTGTTTACAAAAAATAATAAATGCTAAAGCGATTAAGTTCGAGATCGATGAATTTGCATGTACTTAACTTAAAAGTGCTGAAAAAACTAAAGGCTCATAAAGCTTCATAATAACAAATATCAATCTGTTATAGATTTATGATGTGCACACCAAATACAGAAGCTCTTTCGATTATTGGAGTTTGACAGCTTCCTCAACGCTTAAGATTAGGGTTTCAAATAGAATTTTGAATTAATTTTGATCATATGCCAATGGAAGGTTTTTAATACATTTAAATTATATTATTGGATAGGAAGTTTTTTTAAATAGACCTCGTAGGATTTTGAAAGCTTTAAGAGAAATTCATATATAAAAAAATTCTATTTAACGCTGAAATCTGACTTTTTAAGCTATATACTTAAAGTTTCAGTAAAATGTTGGGATTGTCAAGAAAGCTTGGGGCTAAAAGCAGAAACTAATTGTTCTTCTGACGTTTTTATTTGTTAAATAGAAAGCTTACATATTTTCGCTTGCATATTTCTCTTCAAGTTTCAAATGCTTTAAAATTTTACAAAAATAGTTCAGTTTCAGTTAATATCAGCTTGACTAAAATTTAAATTTAGAAAATAGAAGCTTATCATTCAAAAATATGTCAAAGCATAATCCAAGTTAACCGGCCAACTTAGGTTTTCATTTTAAAGCTCCATGAATTTGGAAATAATTACAGATTTGCAAATCGAGCTTATATCCAACGAGCTTATACCCAACTTTCAATTCACTTCACATGATATGTGATTTAAATGATGTCATATCGCAATACTTTAAAATGAACGTGTCAAAGCCTGTATGTGCTGAAAGCTTTTTTATTTAAAAAACAAATCATTAAAATTCGTGATCAATATTTCTACGAGGTTCTAATTAAAATCTTCATTCCACAAAATACAATACCAATGTATCTAATTTTTAAATGATTCGTTCATAAAATATAAAGCTCAAAACAATCATTAAGACCCATAAATGTTGAAACTTCAATATTTCTTTTCTATAAAAGAAACAAAATGTTTGTAAAAAGATATTTAATATTTTGATAGTAATATAAGCAAAATGGAGCTTAACGCTTTGTTATTTTTAGAAAATGTTAAAGCTTTCTTTGTATTAAAACTTATTTTCTAAACATATCTTCAATAATAATAGCTAAAGGTTAGCATTTTCTCAAAGCTCTTAATAGATTAAAAACGTTTAAGCCAACTTTTCGATATTCCAAATTTTCAGAGATTGAATACTTTAATATCGTATCAAAAAAGCTACTTGTTTTCAGGTATTGTTGGTTTTTGTAAGCTTTTATTGTGATTAAATAGAATCGTTTCATAATCATTTGACTGTGAAGATTAAAAAAAACACTTGAAAGCTTGAGAACGATGAATCTACATTTATTTTAAAGTGATTAAAGAGAATCTGAAAGCTTGAATAATTTAATTAAAAATTTAAATTATTTAAATTTAGTTCATAAAGTATAAAGCTGATAGAAATGAAAATTCAAAGTTTATAAAAGCTGCAAAAATAAAATGCTAAGGCTAATTTGTATATTAATGCATAATTTTAATAATACTGAAAGCTTGGAAAGCTTTGTAATAAAATTTGTTCAGTTCAAATTTAACTTTGCTAGCGCAACATCAATCTGTTATAGGTTTATGATGTGCATACCAAATACAGAGGCTCTTTCGATTTTTGCGGCATGGTAGTTTCCTAAAGCATTTCACTAGCTTTCTAAATGTTGGATTTTGAATTAATTTTGATCATTTGTTAATAGAAGGTTTCTAATGTGTTTTAGGTTATTTTAGTGTCGATTTTTGCAGGATTTTAAAAGCATTAAGGGAAACATACACATAATCGAGTAAAATGCCAAAATTTAGTACAACCTTATACTCAACTTCAACTTTCTTGAAGTGTACTTTGAAAGATTTTTATTTGAAATCAATTGAATGTTTGAAATCGATTTGTTTTTAAAATTAAAATCTCAAAACCATTATTAATGCAGTAAAATTTTAAAACTTCAAAGTTTATAAAACCTCAATTTTTTTTTTGTATAAAAGTTTACAAAATGTTTGTAAAAAATTCTTTAATGAGCTTAAAGCTTTGTAATTTTATAACAATTTAAAGCTTTCTCTAATAATAAAAGGTAAAGGTCTTATACCCACTTTTCGATATTTCAAATTTGCATAGATTGGATAATTTTATTGCTTATAAAAAAGCAAATTAGTGAGTTTGTGATTTCCTCAATTCCGAAAGCATGAGTTAAAACCTTTCAATAAAAGCTACATGTTTTCAGATACGGTTGGTTTTTGCGAACTTAAAGAATTAATTAAAAGCCGAAAGCTTCAAAAATTTATATAAAAGTTTAAATTAAATAAATTTCGTGCATAAAATTATAAAGCTCATAAAAATGATTGCAACATTTAAATGTTGAAACTTCAAAGTTTAAAAAAACTGGCAAAAAATATTGGGCTGTTCGGAAAATAATTTCATTTTTTCCCAACAGAGGACTTAATTGTATTTTTTTACAGCCAACTTCACACTTAAATCGCATTGTCATTTTATATTTTGACAGCTGATATAGCAAGGCTTGTTTGTTAAAAAGTTTGTTTGATGCCCTATCAAATATGGAAGATCGAAAGCAGCATTTTCGGCGTACTTCACTTAAGGAAAAAGTTATTGGATGTGTATGGAGAAGATCTAAGTGCCAAAACTGGTTTGCAAAATTGTTGAAGATGCAACACGTTCTGGAAGGCCAGTTGAAGATGATGAAAACAAAATAAAGGCATTGATTGATGCAAACCGCCGAATAACAAATCGAATTTCACCGTTCATGATCCCATGAAACGCCTTGGTTTCATTTCAAAACTCGACATATGGGTTCCACATGTTCTTAAAGAAAGAAATTGTATCCGTCGCATTGACATCTGTGTTATGCTTCTCTGCAGAAAGAAGTTTTTCATTGTTTCGAAAGACTAAAAACATATTTGCGATCAAATAAATATAAAAGAACAACGTTTAAACGCATTAGCTATATTGTCAATAAAAATAGAATTTACATTGAATATTGATTATACTGGAATAATTGTTGCTTTCGCCGACAAAAAAGCTAGAAGAAAATTTTAATAAATATGTTAATATGTACAATTATTTTTGTTGGTTATTAAATGAATATATTAACAATAACAGCAAATATTTAATTAATTTTTCATTATAGTGTACTGCCAAATATTTTTGAAATTCTCTGTAAAATTATAGGGCGCTTCAGTATGCTTTGCTTAAGGGCGTCAAAGGTACAAATGCGGCACTGAGTGTAGGGTTTACTGCAAGAAAAAATGATTAAATGTGTTGGGAGGGAGCTAAAAAATTATCTCGAACTAAAACTATCTAATATAAAAAATAACTACAATTTGGTTTAAAGTTAATTGAATTCGTTTTATATCTTTGGATGGATGTATGAGAGAATTACGGGCTATTAATTGTGTCGGCTAAGTTCGAATTGCTTAACTCAATACACTGTGTACACTGTGCAGCCGACGTATTCACTTGAATGATTCAAGGAAACTGACAAAATGATTCAAATATGTTTCAGGCTAGTAAGCCGTTATGACTTTGACTCATATTTTGAACGATAAAATTGAACTGAGTCAAACTTTTGATCAACAAAAACTGAAATACAATGGTGGGATTTTCTCTAGTGCCACTATTTTCGATGTTCGATAGAGGTCAGGTTTCTTTTCCAAGAATAAAATTGTACACCAATAAAATTGTGTACTATTATATTTTCTCACATAGAGTAAATCTCTGTCGATTTTACTCGATCAAACATTCGATCGTGTTGATCAGTTAAAATTAAATAGTGAGAACTATGCTCTTTACTAGCATTTCTCTTTCCCGTAGTTACCAATTTCTCCTAAAGGAGATCATTAAGCTACCATGGCTACCCAAACAGTAAGGGTTAGCTTATGTAAAGAGATATTCCGTATTTCAAGTGAAATTATAAATTCGGCAGAAAATTCAACAATTGATTTTTGATACCATTATGGACTATCTTTGTGTTTAATAAGGTTAAATAACGCATCAAGAAATTCTTCACCTGGTTTCATCAAAATGTTGGCGAAACTGGCGGTTTCCTTATCCCTTACAATTTTCTCGTCATGTTTTAAAAACCATTGTCTCCCAAATCGGACTATTAATTAAATATTTTGGATGCATTTTTAAGTTTTCCTCTTTTATCGATCTACACAGGTATGTAGCTCTACGTGATCGGTTTTAAATAATTTGAGAAGTTGTTTACTACTTTAATATCAGATCAACCTTGAACCTGGTAATTTAGTAAATTATTTTTTTTTTTCATTATGGCATTATAGGAAATTTGATATTTATTTCGTACATAATTGTAAAATTATGATTTGGCCAAAATAATTTTTACTCTGTATATACATATACGTCTTGAAAGTAGAAAGGCTTAAATGAATAATAATCTATCTTTGTATTTCAAATTTAACCACGAATTTCAACTATAAATTGAAGAAACCTACGGGGAAAATTTTTATTCAAATCACCTGAATTATTATTATTATACCCGTTGATTGGATTTAGATAGGAAATGTTACACATCATGTGTAATATTTCCAATCTAAATTTCGAAATAAGCCTCTATAATAATAATTAAAAATGACACTCCAAACGTCACATTATTTTATTTCATATTATGTACATAATATATTATAATAAAGGTGCCCTAAAATAAAAAATCAGCAATTTGATTGTTTTTACGTGAAATTGTTGACTCATAAATTTTACTGTCCCATCGTATATCCAAACAAACAATGACAAAAGCAAAAATTGTATTTGGAAATAATAACTATTGCAGTTTGCACAAAAAATCATACGTAAATTGAATGACGCAACCCTAAACGTATTTTAGATGATTTTAGATGACCCAGTTTAGCCGAAAATTAATGAAATTGTCGATAATTAGATTTTATACGTATATATCCAATTTTGCAATTATTATAAAAGCATATCTCATTTCTCTATCTTTCTATACATATTTGATTATGCAGTTTACGTACAAATGACAAAACACACCGCTTCACATAATTCAGCGCAGACAATGCATGACAAACCCAAGTTCTAATTTTGCATCAGTATGTATGTATGTATGTATATACATAGTGTTGATTACATATATTATACACTTAAACCATATTTAATAATCATGCAAGCATTGTACGAGTACATTTTTTTAATTTATTTGTTTTTATTTTCTATGTTTGTTCTTAGACATGATATACGAGTATACCTGACAAAAAACGCTTTGTATTTTCTACAACCAATTGATACCACTTATGTGTGCATTATATAACTTAAAGTAAATATACAATTAAAGTCACGTACCGCAACTTTGAAAATGTTGAATGATAGTGTAGATAGTTTAACGTCCCTTGCTTGGACAAGTAGAAAAATATTAAGGTACATTTATATTTAAGTGCCTTTTCTATTTTAACTCACAAAGAGTCCATTTCATTTTAACACCACAAAAATTTTGTACTCTAGTGAAATTTACTAATTCATTCTAACGTTACTTAACGGTACGAAATTTTCATTCAACATGGAAATATGCCTAATCCGATCAGAATAAGGATTTTCTTTTGTCAAGATTAAAATTGAATAAAGTACGCTATTTCGCTTATTCGACGACGGTTTATTTTTACTGCAAGTTCACCATGTTACAATATTATGTAATTGAAGCGTTATCACTTTTTATTTTTCATATTGCATTTAGCACTACCGAATGATGTAATTGAATATGTATAATGATTGATCACTTTTCCAAGTTGAAATCGCAACAAAAGAAAAATTTTCGATAAAACGATCGGTTTTGATAAAGCTATTTGCTCCATCTATTTAGTCTTATAAAATAAAATTGGGACTTTTTAATAGAATTAAAGATAAACCGCCGCTTAAGACGAAAATTATACTCTACGAATCAATTTTCGCCCCGTTATTGACTAATTGTTCTTTAGTATTTTTTAAAATGAACCAAACACAAACATATCGTCCTCAAATCTGAAACGACAAAAACCGGTTTTCTTACCTTGTTTTTGTATTATTTGAAATATTTTAAGTCAAACCTCAAGTATTACTGCACTTGCACAATGAGAGTGTAAGGTTGCCAGATATACCTTAACATAATTTTCGAGTTTAACCTTGGATTAATCGAGAATATTTGGAATTTTGGGAAGTATTCGATATTATTCAAAATAATTCGTAATTTTTTTTATATTTTTCAAATTTTCTAGAACATTTATTCGTCGTTTTCGAGACATCTCGAGATTAATCAAACTTTTCATGGAATTGAGTAGCAAAGCTTTGAGTTTTGCGTATCATCGAAATTATTAGAAATTGTTCGATATTATTCGACACTATGCTAGTTTAAAAAACCCAGGAAACATTATAGAACCAAAAAAAATCAGAAAAAAAAAATCCAAAATACAGAAACATGATTATCAAAGTGCGACCCAAGTTATAATTAAACTTTATAAAAACGTACCACGAATGGGTCAAAATAAAAATGCATATAAAATTATATTTTTGAAATGAAACTTCTTTAGCCTTCTATGCTGTAGGTCTGTATATAATCTCTACAGCCCGAATGGTTAAACGGATCAGCCTGAAAATTTAAATTTAAACTTTATGGCCAATCGGAATTTAACCCGGGTATTCCTTTACCGATTATGTTGAAATTCGACATAAGCGATGGAAATAGCGTTCTAAAATAATGTTTAGGTGAAGTTCTGGAGGAAAGCCAACCGGAATGGAATTGGGCTATTTCTTAGAATATGGCCAAAGGACGGAACAGAACTATTTCTTAACCGATTTAAATGCAACTAAATATATGCAATGGAAAGGGATTCTAAAATGCGTTTTTGTAATAAGACTGGAATATAGCCAACTGAAACGGAACTATATACAATTTTGAAATGTTTAACCAATAGGAAAGGAACTTTGTTTTTTCATAACCGATTAAAAGTCAATTAGAATGGACCCAGACTATTTCTTAGAATAAGGCCAATTAGAACGGAATTGTGGTATTTCTTAACCGACTATGATGAAATTCGATGTGTTTGATGGAAATGGGATCCCAAAAAATTTGTTGGGTTCATGGAGTAGCATCAGGACATTTCTTAACAGGACATACCAGGACATTTCTTAATTTATGATAATACCCGGCATTCTAATTCTTCGAAAATATATAATTGTCTGGGTATGATGAATTTTATGTAATGTTAGTTTCAGCCCTGATCGTAATTCGTGTGTTATTGATTAATAATATTGAGAACGCACGATGCCTAAATATTTGAAAAATTTAAAAAAATTAGGGAATCCAAAATAAGCATTTTACTGCTGGATACCGGTTTGAAAGGAGAAAAAAATGGAAAGATAATAAAACAGTTAGTTATTTTTTATCAAAAATAAATGTTAACCAGCAAAATTTTGCATGAAGTCTACGGCCTTAAGCTAAACTAAAACTATACAGCTTTTTCTCCCCAATTAAATTCGACACCTTACCCATCGTTGCAATTAAACATTTGAATGTCATTATTTTCAATTATCAATCGAGTGAGGTATGCATAAGGGTAAGCAAATAATTTTTAGAGTGATGTGTTAAATTTGCCTTGGCAAAATTTAATATGTAGTATGAAAAGCTTTCGTCCAATGACCGAATTCGTTATTTACCAACATTTCTAACCATCATAAATTGTATAAGATGACATTTTCTCACCACAGTGAGCGCACATGATGCTCTGCTTGACATTTAAAACTACTTATAACTTTCAAAATCCTAAATTTCACACAGACATTTTAGAAAGTTTAGGTCTAGGTAGTTACATATAGAGACATTCATACTTGCACCAATTTTTAATTGCTACAAAATATTGTACAATTTGCATGCTGTATGTCATTCCTTATATAAAATAAAGTAAGCGACAAAAACTTAACAACTTACTGTATAGTTTGTAGAAATATGGCATACTCCGCTAACATCACAATTCCAACTACCAATGATTCAAGGCTGGTCGATAAATTTTTATATTTTTTGTCTTTTTTTTCTTCAGTTTTTTCGCGCTTTTCTAATTTGACTAAATAATTTTATTTTATACATATTAAGTACATGTAGAGGGGGGGTAGAGAACACATCATCTCGGATTTGTGATGTGCGGTCAAAAATTATTGAAAATTTGTTTAGTGACCTGTGAACTGGAAAAAAAAATTTAACAATTTTTTTATTCAAAAACAACTATCGATTTATGGAGAATCGCGCGCTATTGACGTAAACATTATATAATTACAGTAGAAACTCTATTTATGATTCTTTAAAACTCTCATAAATCATGTATTTACATAATTGCGTTCGCTGTGTTTAATATGCATTCACATCTTCTTTCTTTATTTATATTTTTTATTTTTATGTTTTTGCTTTTCTGTTTTTTATACGCGGATGAGGAAAATTTATTTGAATTTCTAAACGGCGCTGCGTATTTAGTGATTTTAAATGTTAAAAGGGAATTCATTTTGCTGGTGTTCAAATATTAACAAAATTAGAGAATGTATTTGGTATAATTACTCGAGGCACGATTCCTAAAAGATCGGTCGGCAAAAATTACTTTCAAATTTTGTGTTAATTTATTAAAGACATGTTCAGAAGAAATTACAAACTAATATTATTTTTTGCACCATTTCCGTTTTATAATATACAGACAACAGCATCAGCACGAAAAAAAATATTTTATAAGTATAAGGCCGCGAAAAATATTTCAAATGGTTCCAAACGACTGGTGTATAATTATATATTGGTTAAAAAAAATGTATTACAAAATATGTAGTGACCATAATTTTATATGGATAGACTATACGAGGTTATTTACTTTTCCTTTTATTAATATTACAGAATTTTTGTACGTAAGTAAGAGTACACACTTAAAACAACTTTTTAAGAATCAAGATTTTTTCAGTAAGTTTCATTCAAGATTTATACATGTACACGGTGAAATGATTTTTTTTATTGAAAGGCGAAAAATGAGAGAAAACTGCCAAAACAGATTTTTTTAAACTACAAAATGCAAATGCATATATAAACTATAATTTACATTCATTCATTAAAAATAAACAACAAATTTTGGTTGTCAATATGTATGTATGTATACAAATAAATTTTTTTATAATTTCAAATATTTGAATTTAAAATTCACGTCATTTTTAATTCCGCACCATTCAATTTCTCGAAATCAAATCAACAAAAATAAAAAACGTCGCGCACATGATAATTAAATGTTTTTAAAGCCTTAATCATAATTGTAATAGTCAATTTTCCTATTTATTCGCTTACTACACATACGCGAGTGCAAACACATTGATAATATGAATAATCTAATAAAAATGTTTTTTTGTCTTTAAATTATTTGTGTTCAATTGCAAAATTATTTCAAAGTAAAAAAAAAAAATTTTTTTCTCATTTTTACTTTCACTTAATTTTGTATGAACTTCAACTTTTATCCAAAATAAAAAACGAAAACAAATCAAGTTGTTTTTATTATTATTTTTGATTTCGATACAAAGAGTAAATAAAAACAACGTAAAGAAATAAAAAAAGAGACATCGACCATGGAAGAAGAATGAAATCATCACTATACTATACCAACCAACCATTTGAAATGACCTAAATTTTCTTTCTAATTCATAAATTTTTTTTTTTAAGATTATAAACATTTTTTTTTTTAAATATTCATCTAAATTGATAATAATACATATACATTATTATTGACTTTCGCTCGACCGCAAAGTGTGGGTTCAATGTTGTGCGCTCGCACGGTTTGTGTTAATTGATTTCCTTGCGCTTTTACTTATAGCACGCCGTCGTCATTCATCGGTCTGTGTCCACTGTCCATCATACAAATTACACAGGTCTGCATTAATAATAGATCGGAATATTTATGTATAACGATCAAAAAATTCACATTCTACTACTGTATATGTCTTTGTTTTTTTTTTTTTTGCGAGTGGGAGTTCTGTTGTTATAAACACTTATGCGAGAAAGTATTGCTATTCATTAAAAAAAAAAATAACAATAAAATAATAAAAAAAGAACAGGAGAAAATCCGAATTGGCATAAAGAGATAGTCATCGCGAATTTTGTCAAATTGTGCAAATTAAATGCGATTTTATCTGCATTATATTCATAATTCGCTAATTATACTAATTACAGCTAAGTGTATACGTAATGCTGAATTATAAAATTGTAATACAGACAATCCGTTAAAAAAATGAAAATATAATTTCTTAGATGCAGTCCAGAAACTTCCAGAGCACTACTTCTCCGTTCCAAAACTAACTTGTCATTATTTACCTTTACTTATCGCAGCCGTTTATACAATTTCCTTACTATTAATATTCAGGAATCATGATTATCAGTCAGGTTTATTATTTATTTATTTGTTTATTTGTATTTTTTTTTTATTTTTAGGGTGGAAAATTATACATTTTCGTTTTTCGATGGGTAACATTTACGTGAGAAATAATCCGATTAGTTCGACCATAATTATACGAGAACAAAAGACGTATAAAAGAAATTGTATTAAATATTTAAATTAAGATATTTGAGAATTTAAATAATTTAATGTTGTAGAAATGTAAAGTAAATGATTTAATTTAATCAAAGGAAATGAGTAAAGATTGTATTCCGATGTAGTAGATAATTTTAAATAGCGGGTTGACTTCAATTATTAATTACTGAGGTTTCAAATTGCACAATTACTTATTTTCCAAAAAGTATATTAATTATAGTTTAAAATTGCAAGATGTTGGTAAAGTATTCGTTGAGAAAGAGAGCTTGAAAATGGTTGCCAACAGGTCTGTTAAAGTTTCATCAAAAAAAAATTTATTGAATCGATTTTTTTTTTTAATTTGCATTGTAAAGCTAGGGACCCACTATATTCTAAAAATATTATTTTTCTTAACTTAACAAGCCGCAATTTTTCGGAATATGATCAGATGGACAGTTTTAATACCCGAAAGTATATTTTTAGATCAATGTTTCTTGGAACCTTTCTCGGTTTTAAATTTCAAAATGTAATTGCATATTTTAAAACTCGAAAATTTTAAAAATTTGACTTACTTCCAAAAGCTTAATCAAATAATTTTTATATATTCAAAATTTATTTATAATTTCAAAATTATTCTAGATTTAAATATTTTTTAACGGTAAGTTTTATAAAATTTAAAAAAATTTTGATTTGTGTCAGAGAATAATAAAACATAAGATCATTCTTAAGTGAAAACTATCGAAATTTTGCAGAACTGAAAATAAGATTTTCAGATTTTGATAAAGTTTGTTCCTGAATCTGAAGTAATTTCGCTGATTTCCTACCTTTCCATTGCCTAAATTTATTACATAAAATTCAAATTTAGCATTTAGCGTTTCTTTAAATTTTATGGAATGTCTTCCAGAATTTTTCTTAATAATAATTCACTTCTTTTCATTTGTTTCGCCACAGGTACAAGTTAGCAGCTTTATTTTCGATTTATTTAAAAAAACAAATGAATTGGTGTTTTTGATTGATGCTTACAATCACGTGGTGGCTTTTAAAAGCTTAATAATACTACGATTTCTTAAGACCTCCTACCTTCTTCGGATTCAACTCGCTCGTGCATAAAAGCTGTTTTAGTATTGACAAAATGGATATACAATTATTCTAGAAGCAAATATAGCGTTTATAACGTGTCACGGGCGTTGAAGTTTTTAAAATGACAAAGCTTTTTGTTGGTCGAAAGTATAACGTAGTGCTCTTTTGACACAAGTTCATTTTTAGTGCAGATTTCTGCAATACCGATAACGCTGAAAAAAATTCGGTCGAAATCTCGTTCAGAAGAGTGTTACCAGCTAGATCAGGCGTAACTCACCAGAACCATTTATTTATTTTTTGAATCTCCTTTATCGAACGGTACAAGCATCATTTCTCTTGCTCTTTTCAAGAGCTAAAGACGTAGTAGTTCTATGGCAAAACATCCCCACTATGTGAAGATCTGAGTATTCGGCGTACTCTTTTCCCCAAAACAATCCAAATCACTTTCATATCCGTAGTAATTAAGAATCACGTGAAACTGAATAAAATGTGACTTGAAAAATTATCTGACGAACGAAAAATCGGATACACTGAAATCCAGAAAATCAACGCAGATCGAATCGGCGCAAACCGATATAATCTTTGTAGTATTTATAATTATCTAAACACATTTTCAAAACAAAATAAGTAATTGTGCAAGGAAACTGTAATGTAAAGTAAAATTTAGTAATTTTACTTGAATTGTAAACGAGAATCATTTTTAGGGTTATTTGGCTCACATCTCCTTTGCATGCTATTCTTATACATATATTTACTTAGGAATTTCCGACGAAAAATCGGAAACGATCAAAATGGCAAGTTTTAGTTCTTACACGTGTGGTTGCACTCAAAAATTCAGCTAACTGCGCAGATTACATGCAGCGTTACATTCAAGATGTTTATGCGGTCTTTTTATTTCTCCTGCATTTAAATTTAATCTACGCCGATTGCAATATCGAATACTGACGGCCAAACAAATCGAAACCGGTTTAAAAAATCATGTAGTACAGTCTCCAAAACTTATTTCGGATCCTTACCTACTCTTAGTAAGTTATAGTCCATGAGGGATTTTACCATCGAGAGTTTTACCCGCGGATGGACACTTAGTTAGCTTAACATTCTAAATTTAATTTTATTCATTTTATCATAAATTTGATATTGTATTAATTAATCGTTTTATGTAACTTACCGGCCGAAACGATATTTGCACCAATAAGGGTTAGGTAATATATTTATTAAATTGGTTAAAACTACATTTCACTTTATTTATTTAGAAAATTTTGTATTGAATTAAGAATTATGTATTAATTTATTAAAGTGTCTTTCTATTCCGTATTGCAAAACGTAAATTTTATTTATTTGTCATCGACATGTTTAATCTGCACGCGTACACGAGAATGACAATGATGCGAAAAAGAAATTGAAGCGAACCAATAAAAAACAAAAGTATATTTTCCTTTTGTTTTGTTTATAAAAGTGGTTGTGATAATACTGTGTTTTTTTCTAAACTAGTGGTTAACTGCAATAAGTTAACTGTTCAGAAAATACATTTGAAATAAAGTAACTTTTAAACATAATATTATAAGAGTTTTTTTTCGACCCGAGTTCCAACCTAAAGTTGCTATAAAAATCAACGACACGTCTTATAAAAAATACGAATTCTAGCAACTCGCGTTGAAAGTAGGAACCAAAAGCAAGGACGATTGGTTCAAGAAATAAACCAATCTAGCCGAGCTAGGTATTTTTGTATTTTTTAGAACAAATAATCGAATCCGGGTTTTAAAAAAACTCGTCTATTGGAAACTGAAACTATCTACGCGAAAAAATTCAACGATTGAAAACCTTTTGACCAATTTTTTATTTATAAGCCCGATTTTTGTCTAATTCGGCTGGACTAATAAGCAAATAAATTCTATAGAAATTCCTTTATGAATTTTCCTACAATGTCAAAAAAAAAAGTGTTTTAGGAACGCAAATAGTATATTATGCATCAACGGAGTAAAGTAGAAGATTATCGCTCGATTATTGCTCCTAACGCCAAGGGAATGAGACCAATAATTAATTTTATTAATTAATTTAATTAAAAAAATAATCTTAAAGAGAAATATACAAAATAATGATAATATCTTTGCGGCATGTATGTTAATGATTTTTAAACATAAATTATTACTATTTTAAGATACAAATATTATAAATTATAAATAAAGAAAAAATTCTATTAATGCTGTTCGGATCTAAAACAGAACGTTAAAATTAAAAAAAATCATATTTGGAATATTCTTTTAGTCGTTCGTCCAACGACATCACTAGCATAAATTTTTGCAAAGTGACATTTTATGTCAAATTTTTAGATTTGATTTAATTTTTCCTAAAACTTTGTACTACCTTCAGGATCTATAGTTCTTAGTTTTCAGTAATCCTGATCACAACTCTTTCAGAATGTCATCCCGAAAGATTTTCTATGAAATATTGTTCTAATGCAGTATTTATCTGCACATACATATTTCACTTTTAAAAACGTATCCACCGGCGTACTTATTAAGTGGCGTAAAAAAAGACAAAATATGCGACCTTATACAATAAAAGAGAATGAGAAATGTCATACTTCCGACTTAATTCTGCGGTGACACAAATTAAATATACAAATATTTGAATGGCAAATAAGGTGTTCGTAAACACAAAACAAAATTTTTTTCGATTGATAATCAAAAGAAATTTTGAAAACGTCAATACTTTTCATAATTCAATCTTCTCATACCGTTTACAAGTTTTTGATCATGTATTTCAGTTCCAATAAATTAATTATTTTAAGAAGTTTAATTTTTCAGAAAAAATGAAGAGAATGCACTGGACACATAAAATAACATAATTTTGCATTCCTTTTATCATATAGAATGTAAATTATACATATTGTATTTTGTAAGTGGGCCGGTGGTATACCTATTAAAGATGATAATTTGTGTAACCTTCGAAGACTTAATTTCTTGATCACCTTCACAATTTTGTCGGCCTTGGCATATTCTTGATTGAATAACAATAATTGACCCCTACAAGCGGTCAGCACTAGATGAATGAGTAGAATACTCTGCTGGTTCTTAAAAAGGCAACTAAATGGAAAATATAAAATTTGGAAATGGTACACTAAATTTGTTACTTATCTGTCTTATTCATATATGTCTGCGTGTATCTTTAAACATCAAAATTAATGAAATTCATAAAAAATCAGGTTTGTTTAATATTTTGTCACGCAATGAATAAATTATTAGGGTAATTTACATAAAATGTATAAAAATTAGACCGATTATTATTGTTTGTGCGAGAGAGCTTTGACTTGCGTAAAGGATATATTTAAAATCGTAATAAAATAACTAAAATTGAAAATTTTCGAAATCATTTGAAAGTTGTTGCTTTAATAAAACAACAACAACAACAAAAGTGTCATCATTCGCAATTAATTCGTTAATTAGTCCATTACATTATTTTGCATAAGCACTCATTACACTTTCAATTTCTATATGCAAGTGGTTTGGAATTTTTCTGTATGGTAGCCATGACATATATTTATTTACAAATTTCGCGGTGAACTGCGATCAAAATGATAAAATTTTACGTGATCCTATTGTTATATTTTTTATATAAACGCGAAATAGGCTACTGTATCATCTTGATACACACGGTAACATTTGATGCGTAACTTTTGTCACATTGAAATCTTACGTTCCCATCCCGCGCAATTATAAGAATATTTAAGTAAAGAGATAGCATTTATAATTTAATCATCACACTATCTCTTTAAACAATCGTGTACTTTTTGTGTAATAAATCAATGAATGATAAAAAGGCATAATTAAGCCGTTTTTGCATATAAATATATCAAACGGTTAGATGAATACATATAAATTTACGTATTATTACTCTATTCAATTCAAAGTAATTTTATATAATAAAACAAAAATTGCCTTTCTCTTTCCCAAAGACTAATCTTCTTTCTCTCTATACTTCTTATACGAGTGTATCTTGATACCATCTTAATTGCGGAATTTTTGTTTTTTGGTTCGTTAAATAAAATATGTAGATACATAGATGGTACGTGGAGAGCGCCAACACCGGCCTATCAATTTTCATACACTTATTGCATAAATCTTACAATGAAAACATTTTCTTTATACTGCCCGTTAATTATATAAATCCCTTATGGTTTTTGTCATAATTCCAAGTCAACCAAAAAAAAAAAAACGGAAATAATTTGCATTTTCTTACCTCATAGATATAGAGAGTGGTATGGTTGGCAGTTTATATTAAAAATAAAATGTTTGTGTGTAACACAAAAATTTTGTTACTTCCACGATATAATATCTATAACACATAATACACGAAAAAAGAAGAAATATCGAGAAATTAGAGAGTTACAAGGTTCTTAACCTTTTTGGAATCAAAGAAAATTGTGTGTGTTATTTTGATAAATGACCGAGAGCCGTATGTAAACAAATAAGTATGTGGAGGTTAAAAAACATGAATTTTATGTTTTACTTTTTAGGTAGGTAGGTAGGTAAGTACACGCGCAACAAAACGGCCCTGTACTTATAAAGCTAATTTACTGAGTCATGGTTTTCCTTTTTTTTTTTGCTTTTGGTGTCCCCTTATTATGTAAATATTTACGATGCGGTAAAAGAAAATTAACTTGTGAACAAATTGATTTATGTACGGTGCAGTTCGTCTTGTTGGCCCCATGTATACATATAATAAATCAATAAAGTTCTTTAAAATCCAATTAATTATTACTAATTCCCAAATTGGTTACGCTTTATTATATGATACATAATTGTTAAGTTGCATATACACAATTTATGTTTCATCACATAAATTTAACTTTTTCGTTATGAAGATTTATATATTTTAAGCAACGTTTCTATACGAACTTCATAAAATACAAAAAAAAGAAATATACAAGAAGAAAATTAAAATAAATTCACAACGTTTTTCACGTCATACCATAATATTGGTGTGAATGCATGCGCTTACTATGTATATGTATACATATTAAATAAATATATTGTGTGTATATTACAACAATGAAGATGCCAACAGTTTTTGGAAAGATAAAAAAAAACAAAAAGCTAAAGAAATACATAAGAAACGTAAAAAAAAAATTGTGCCCCACCAATCTACTGTTGTGTAGTGAATGCTTTTTGAGTAATTTTTTTTTTTTACTTAGAATCTTGAAAAAGTCTTTCTTTTTTGATGGTGGTATTGAGCTATCTCTAGAGGTATAAATTGAAATATTTTAATTGAATCTTCATCAGTTAATCATTCGTCTCCGATTATATTGTATCACACAGTATAATAAAATATAATATTTTATAAAATAGTTTATATATTATAAAATACAAAAAATGAAATTATTTGTATTAGTTTCGTGTTTGGCTATGGCTGCGGCCAGACCAGAAGCAGGATACTCTTATAACCGTCCTGGTTCATCAGGTGGTGGTTTCGGTGGTGGATCCAGTGGTGGACACGGTGGTGGTGGTTTCTCATCAGGCGGAATTGGCGGTGGATCATTCTCATCCGGATCTGGAATTAGCTCAGGATTTGGAGGTGTGTTAAAAAAAAAAAATTAAAAAAAAAAAACAAAAAAAAAAATATTTAAAACAAAAAGTTTAAAGTGGATTGATTATCTAAAGTGAAACTCAAAGCATTATACATGGATTTAAATATGGATTATTGTGTTAAATATATATACATATATATATTATATATACATATATAGTGACAATTTTAAAGTTTTAAAAAATATTTGTATATATCAAATACAAGAAAATTATACTAACGATTCGTTAAATTCATTCACAGGTGGTCATGGCGGCGGCGGATTAGGAGGACTTGGTGGAGGACTTGGCGGAGGCTCATTCGGCGGTGGCTCATTCGGCGGTGGCTCATTCGGTGGAAGTTCCGGTGGATTAATCGGCGGAGGCGGTGGTGGTAGTGGATTCGGAGGTGGTGGCGGATTCGGCGGTGGCTCAGGATTCGGCGGTGGTGGCGGATTCGGCGGTGGTGGATTTGGTGGATCAGCTATTGTACAAAAACATATTTATGTACATGTTCCACCACCAGATCATGAAGAAGTCCGTATCCAACGTCCAATCTCAGTTGGCCAAGCCCAAAAACATTACAAAATCATCTTCATCAAGGCTCCATCAGCTCCAGCATACCAAGCACCAATTATCCCAGTTCAACCACAAAATGAAGAAAAGACATTGGTCTACGTTTTAGTGAAGAAACCAGAAGAACAACCAGATGTTGTTATCCCAACTGCAATCCCAACTCAACCCTCAAAACCAGAAGTATACTTCATCAAATACAAGACCCAAAAGGAATCAGTTGGTGGTGGAATTGGCGGACTCGGTGGTGGAATCGGCGGTGGAATCGGCGGTGGACTCGGTGGTGGACTCGGTGGTGGACATGGAGCTGGTATTGGCGGACTTGGCGGTGGTATTGGAGGTGGTCTTGGAGGCGGTGATATTGGAGGAGGAAGCGGACATGGTGGTGATTTAGGACCAATTGGCGGTGGCTCAATCGGCGGTTCAGGAATCGGAGGCGATATTGGATCAGGACATGGAAGCACAGGACCATCAAGCTCATACGGACCACCAGGCAAATCCGGCCCATATTAATTTATTTGACGATTGTTAACTAGTCTCTTTTCTTAATATCTATTGTAAATATTATTTTTTTCCTAGATTAAGAAATTATTATTATTATATGTACCTTATAACGTTTTTTTGCAAATAAAACGGTGACAAAAATATAATTGCATAGCATTTTATTCCATTGAATATGAAACAATCACCCATTACTCCAACACATCCGCGTAACACATTCACTGTAGAAAATTATAATTAACACATCCCCATAAATTCATAAAAATAAGATTTCATTTCATCTAAATCGTATTTTATATAATTGGCTATGTTTTACTATTCAAATCTATTTTGTGTTAAATTTTGAAATTTGCAACACAACAATATTAAAATTTTATCATCATCATCAGCGATCGTAAAACTTACAACAAAAAAAAAAAAATTAAAATGCTTATTTTGTTTTCTTCACCTCACCTCACCATGTACATATTCAACTTTCATTTGTTGTAGTTTATGTTTCTTTCTTAATTTAACTTTTTTATTTTTATTATGAAGGAAGTGGGAAATTTTAATCTTAACGCAAAAAAAAAAAATAAAGAATCAAAATATAAAAATTAATTTGTAGACTTAATGCTCACTTTCTTCTTCTAAATTAAAAATTAAATGAAACGAATACATAAATTTTTATATCCTCCTATACTAAATATCACTGCGCACACAATTACATATGCAAACGTGCGCGCGCTAAGTAGCCATTCGAAATCCACAACCAAATTTCTAGAAGAAATTTTTTAATACACAAAAGCTTTATAGCGCACTACATTTACGTATTATACCATAGCCAAATTCCGTGTTCATTCAGCATTTTATTTCCGTATAAATTAAATTTAAAAAAAAAAATGAAATTTAATTTGAAATCTTTTCAATTAAATTAAATCTTCTTTCTCTTTAATAAAAATTTGTGTCTATATACAATATGTTTAGATAAAAAAAAAACTAAATTTCTTCTTCATTAACAATTCAAATAGATAGCGAGCTATAAAGTTAAACTTTTAAAATTATACTCTTACATGTACATATGTATGTACAACAGAGGAGATAATTGAAAATTATTTGTTTTGTTTGGCTAAAATTAAAATTTTGTTACCTGTACGTACGTATTAGATATGTGCTAAACTATTTTTAATACTAAGTGTTTGCGTCTATTTTACAATATCGATTATTTAATCCACCCGGAAGTTACATCACGACTTATTTCGTTGTTTTCATTTTTATTATACAATAAACAGATCTTTAAGCTCCTTTAACGAATATATTAACAATCGATGATTGATATAATTTATTAGGAAACTTTCGCTATTTTTCAACTTCAACGACAATTAGTGATCACTAAATATAATGGGTATGTAGTAAGGTTGTCACTTGACGAAAGTTTCAAAACAAGAGATTTTATATTGTAATTGTTTGTTTTTATAATAAGGTTTATATAGCAAGTCGGTAAGGCAAATTTAAAACTTTCAGAATTTCTTAATTGGTTAAAGCAAAATAAAGGTAAGAAGATAAATTTCAATTTCAAAAGAATTTTAAAAAGAACGATAAGCTCTATCAGAATGTAGCCTATAACTATTGCGCTGTGAAAAAATCGAGCAATAACTGATAGTAATATTTCCTATCATACTCTTCAAGTTTTTGAAATAAAACAAAAATTATCACGATATGAAAGAGTCCCACAGGCCAACCATAATGGTGATCCTAGGAATGTACAGCATAAGCCCAACCCATTATCAAAAACATATCTGGGAGCACCATATTCCAGAATTATGCGGGCCCAGGCCCTGCCTGCATCCTTGACACAGCACAGTTATTCTAATTAATTATAAATTAATCATAATTAATTTATAAAGTTAGTCTATATAATGTTTCTATAAAAAATGATCATATTGTTGCTCAAGTTATGGGTTTTATCAATACATATCAAAACAAGGAAAAAGTAGAAACAAGTTTAATATAATTCGGAAATACAATTTAATCGATTGTTCATTTTGCCCCATTATGCGCGTATTATTGTTTTATGACGGCATCAAAAAGATGTGATTTTTCATTTTTGTCATTGAAGAAACCTATTCACGCACTCATGAGGCATGATGAGGCCAGGGGGCGGTTGGCGGTAGTATGAAATCCGGTACCGGTAGAATTTTGACGGAAATCGCCCGATTTTACAAAAAACTATTTCATGGAAATTTCCATCAAAAATCGTCCGATATACCAGTTGAGGGATAGCGATTTTTCCTTTAAAAAAACCCAACATTTTCAAACCAAAAATTAAGTAATGATAAAAATTAATTCATTCAGTAAAAAACCATTCATTAATTTTTAGTAATTTTTATTAGAATATTTTAATACTTCTAAAATATTGATGAACATTGAATGCAAACAAAATAAAAATTAAATACCACGTAAATTAAATTTTATTTATTCAATTACAATAATCATATTTAGTCCCTGTTAAGGACCATTGTAATATAATTTATAAAAAAAATGTAACCCAAGTCAGTCGTAAAAGAAACACAAGTTTGTCACACCATAGCAATATAGCAACTTAGAAAAATATACAGCGAAGGAAACATTGCTCAATAATTTCACCGACCGAATTTCATGATATGGTTTCCTTTCCGGTCGGTTTTGCTAGCGATGACATTTTATAAACGACCGGTATTTCCGACCGGATTTCATGATCCCACCCCAGGTGCTCTAGTTTGTGGCTGGAGGTAATGCTGATTCTGGAGTTATTGAAAATTTAAGCAAATCAGTCGGAAGCAGTTTTATATTTCGATTACAACAGTCTAGATCAGTGGTGGCCAAGCCAAATTTTCAAAATAAATAGAGCAACAAAGCTCCAATTAGAAAAAGAAGTCAACTGGACAACACCGTAATTATTTATGTGTTCAGAGTCACAGAATATATACTTAAGCGGAGTTTTTAAGCAAAATATTGTGACTATTTTGCCCTTCACCTTCAAAGTATTTTCACAATGAGGAATCGATTATTATGATTACTCTTTCATATCTGGGGTGTAATAATGAAGCCATATTTCATTAATGGAAAAGGTCTCTTCATTCTATTTTTGGTTATCCATATTTCCCCCATCCCTTGTCGCGATAGCTTTTAAATTAAGGTATTTACCATCTTACAGCAGTTAGAATTAACAGAATTCAATGAGGATTTAATTTTCTTTTCCTTAAAAAGCCGTTTTAAGATGATTTTAATGATGAAGACAAGAATTTTTGTCGAAACAAGTTTACTCCACGTAATCTATTTTCCCGTCCCAACCCCCCCCAAATTCATTTTTCGAGACGCACATGGTATTACCGTTTTATTAAATACGAGCATATGTACGAGTAATTTTAACAAAAGTTTAGATTTTTTGTTTGCAATCTATGTATGTAAGTATATGAAAATATTTTTTAACCCTTTTCA
Organism: Tipula helvola; assembly: GCA_963556165.1. NCBI lineage: Eukaryota > Metazoa > Arthropoda > Insecta > Diptera > Tipulidae > Tipula > Tipula helvola. The sequence goes on along the minus strand of OY744483.1, from coordinate 342,779,151 downwards.
AGTAAATTGAAAGCAGTGTTAATTGAACCTGACAAAATATTTGTATGTATCAAAAAATTCAAATGATGTGTTGTGCTATATGCCAATCTCTTTAAAACTTTAACCGTGTAGTAATTAATTTCTGTTAGTCTTATGCGTACACATATAAAACATTTCCAAAAAAGCAAAATCACTTAATGATGATAATTATTTTTTTTTTTTTAATATTTTAATGTTAAATTCTATATACTTAATATTGTTTCCATTTTAATGTTTATTTAGGTGTAATTTTCTTATTTTGTTTTCTTAATCATAATTTGTTTCTGTATGTATGTTAAATTGTATTCATACGAATAGCTAAAATATCATAATTAGATAATTTTAATTTTTTTATTTTCTTCAAGTGTATATTTATTCAGAGACCGCATTTATACTGTATGAATGTATTTATCTTCAGTAAACACCTTAATATGTGTGCCTTGTTTAAAGCAGCTATATGTAGACACTTAAAATTATTTAATTTTAATTAAACATACAATTCATATGTACAAACATATATAAAATCGTAATTATAAGCAACATACTCAAATAAATTTAATCCCCAATAGAAAATCAATTGACTATAAAATTTAATTTTGTGTACTCGTACACATGAAAATACAAATTAATTAAAAACTCGATAAATAATACATCAATATTCTTGAGTGTTGGCAGATTACGATTTATTATGATGTATGCATAAAATTAAAAGTATGTATAATTATAATGAGATGGACAGTCGCTAAAAAAATGTAATTATATAAGCTAATAATGTAAGTGTTTGCATTCAAGCTTAAACAATTTTGTTATTTTTGGTTGTGGAAGGAGTTGAAAGAAAAAACTTACACAAAAGAAAGAAAAAACTTCACAATAATTGTTATAAGCAAAATTGAACAGGCAGTGATTCTTAAACGGGGTTCTGCGGAAATAAGCTTGTAAATTGTCTAACACCGGTTTCGTCTTCTATAAACTTACCTTAATGTGTAAATAGTTCATTAAATAATTAAAGTTAATTTAGAAAACTTATTTAATATAAGTTAAACTTTGTTAATCAAAGCTCATGTTATCAAGTTTAATTAAATAAACCTACTTTTTTGAAAGTGGGAGAAGAGAATTATTCATAAAATTGTTTGAATTTATGTATATTTAGTATCACAGTTCAAATAAAATTTTACATTAACCAGGATTACCTAGATTCAATTACATCCTTGAAATGATGAAATTGTATACGACTTATTTTACTATTCCAGTAAGGAGAGGGCATCCATTAAGCCAAAACCTTTAGTTTCTACACTCGTTCGATTTCAAAGGTAAACCTATTCAAAACGATTAAATCGTCCGTGACGAAATACAAAAAATATGAAAAAGCAATAAGAGAAACGAAATAGTCGTCTCCAAACAAATGCCAAGTCGCTAAATTCTATAGTATACGTAATGTAGCCAATATACAGATAATTCAACTAATTGACGTTTTTTATAGTACACATGTTGTGATTTTTTGTTCGAATCAATGCCATCGGTGCCCAACTACCTAATTATAGGTCCTAATAATATGATTTTGGGTAAAAATGAAGTCTTGAAAAATCTCTTATTGTTGAATATGCCGACTCGGATTATTTTTCCCCATTATTAGATAGCTATCTTTGCCCATAGAAGGTAATAGCGACAAAGATGTAGAAGCAAATTTTTTTAAATTCAAATATTTTCCATATGAATTGGATAGAATTGGAACCTACCTAACCTAAGAACAATAATGATAAATTTTTACTGTATAGTGTTCATTTTAAATTAAAATTAAATCAACTAGACTGTTGTTCAATCTGGAAATAATTGAACAAAACAGTGTTTTGGGATAATGGACTAGTAATTTTGCAGCAAAGGCAAAAAATTACTATCTACATTTGAATAGATATTTTTTGGTTTAAGCCTTTACTATTTTTTTGACATACTGTGTGTGATTAATAAAAAAAATATAACGTATTCAGCACAAATAAACTATTATTTACAATAAATAAAGAAATAATCTCGAAAGTTGTATGCAAACCGCAATAGAGTTAAATATGAAACGTTTTATACAAATTAATTCAGTTGTTGTTGACTTCCAGCAAATACACATGTCTACAAGTTAGACTATTCTACATTTTAGAATTTCTCAAAAGTAGATCTCAACATGCTGGATACGCCTCAAACCTATATAGTATGTTATAATAGTAAGTGCATTCACAAACGTTGTCAATAAATAGCTCTTTTTTATCAACAGTGTGGCCCACGGCCATTGTATCAATGTCTCGACCGCAAGTAATTATCTAGAATTACATCTAAGGCGTATTTAAAAATATTTAACTTAATTCAAAATATTTATATCGTTTCACAAGTAGGAAATTGTTTTAGTTAAACTAAAATATTTCAATGATTTGATCTTGTGTGGGATTCCACCAATTTAATCTCTCCTGCGCTACTTAGTCGGAGTTCATTTTCGTAATCTTGAAAGCTACCCAACCGATATTGACAATTCTTCCACCGTTGGAGAGTATTTGTCCTTCCGATAGACATAGGCTATGTTTTAAAATGGTCGGACACCGAAGTTAAGGGGGGCCGAAAAAATTATTTTATAATTCAATTTCTACGTGAAAAGTCTTAATTCTACTTATTAACCAATTATCATAGTCACGTCACAGCAATTTTGTCGTTTATTACGACTAAAGTTACTTTATACGACAGATGTCATTTGATTTTTGCAAGTGACAGACGAATACCACAAAATGGAAAAACGCAATTATTTTGTTGCAGTCAAGTCACTTGGTTAACCTTCAATAATATCAATTTTCAAGTGATGTGACACAACTACAGTCACGTCACTTGAAAAACACAACTATGGAGAGGAATTGGGGTGTATGATAATAAAATGTCCTATTAATTATCTTATTTTCAAAACACCCTGTTTCACAATTACATTTATATTTAAACAATTACATAGTTCACTTTTATCAAATACACTTATGTATCTGATACATTGAAACTTTGAAGCTTTATTAAAAACTTTATGGTTTAATATGAGTTCATCCTTAAATTTTATATTAATTTTAACTTACATGAATCCCAATGCGCACAATGTACTTAATTTTATACTTTTTATGTAGAATACAAAAAAGTCATTTTAATCACTGAACAATTAATTAAATTAAATTTAAATTAAATTTAAATTAAATTTAAATTAAATTATTTTATATTCTTACATAGAAGAGGACAAAGAAACCATAAACAAATGAACATTCTCAATGGCAGTTCCAATTGAATTAGATGAGCGATTCTAGTAATTTTAACTGTTTTAAAGTTGAATCAACAAGATTTGTTGTTCAATCCGGAAATAATTGAACATGTTAGTGTCTTAGATGATTGAATAGTATCATTTAGGGGTAATGATTGAATATGCATTTTCCATCGTTTATAGAAATTTATATTTTTGTATGTAATCATGGTTTTGACCGTTTATGTATTAATGGATCTAAAGAAATCAAAATCGCCTGGCCATGTATTAATCTACCGTTCTCCATATTAACATTGCAGAACACAAATGTTTTTAATGAACGTTTGGACGCGATTTTCAACTTTACAAATGTTTTTAAACAACATTTATTTGTATTTTTTTACAAATTTTTGTATGTTAAAACATAACTGAAAACACGTTGTGCGGATTGACCTTGACACTAATGGGCTAGTTATATAGCCGGAAATGAAACGGAACGAAATGAAATGAAACGAAAGACGAAGAGGCACTAGCTTTATAGACGAATTGGTGAATCTGTTTTGGTATTTTCAAATTTGTTTTATCCAAAAATTCGGCATATTTTAGAAACACTTTATATTAAAATTACAATATTTAATATTTACCGTATAAATTCCAAGAAACAATTTTGTTTGTTGTGACATTTCATAAAAAATAAGCGTAACCGGTAGCTTAACAGGTAGGACGAAACAAAAGGCAATTGAATTGAATCAATGAGCACATCTGACAGGCGCGTTGGACTCATTAAAAAAAAAAGTTTATCTCAGACATCACTCGTTCTGGATGCAAAACATCTCACTAAAAAAAGTAGATAAACGTACTGTTTCAGTGAGGCAAAAAGTTGTTGTCTTCATTTGAAATAGATATTTTCTGGTTTAGGTAATTTTACTGATTTTCTCACCACCAACGTCAATCAATAAATTGTTTTCATATGAGAATATTTTTCATTTTATTTTTCATGGAAACAGAATCGGCCCACAGTACTGTAAAAATCCTATATAATTTTGTTTTTTGCATTTAAAAAATAAAAATGGCCACAGTTCCAAATCATTCGTTTCAGTCCGTTTCGTTTTCGCTTATATAACTACCTAGCCTTGTGATGATTTCTGAAATCTATATGTTTAGTTATTAAAATGTGCACTTAAAGTTGTCAATGTATAGATCTTTATTATATCAACAGTGTGGCCCACCTGCCTAACACAAGATTAATGAGACGACCGCAAGTAATTACCTAGAATTACATCTAAGGCGTGTTTAAAATTATTTAACCGGATTCAAAATATATGCATCGTTTTGCAAGTAGGCAATTGTTTTAGTTTCACTAAAATATTTCAATAATTTGATTTTGTGTGGAATTCCACGAAATTAATCTCTGTTGCGCTACTTAGTCGGAGTTCATTTTCCTTAGATTTTCGAAATCTCGAAAACTATTCGACCGATTTTAACAATTCTTTCACCGTTGGGGAGCATTTGTCTTTCCGGTGAACATATGCTATGTTTTAAAATGGTTGGACACCGGAGTTAAGAGGTGTCGAAAAAATTATTGTTGAATCCAATTTCTACGTCTTAATTCTATTTCTTAACCAATTATCATAGTCGGGTCACGTCATTTTTCATGACTATAGTCACGTCACATCAATTATGCTATTATCTTAGTAATTTATTAAGACTAAAGTCACTTTATACGACAGATTTCACTTGATGTTTGCAAGTGACAGACGAATACCACAAAATGGAAAGACGCAATTATTTTATTGAAGTCATGTTACTTGATTCGTCTTCAAGAATATCAATTTTCAAGTGACATGACACGAATCTAGTCACGTCACTTGAAATAACACGACTATGGTAATTGGGATGTATGATAATAAAATGTTGGTCATACAATAAGATTTCTGTTAATAAACTTATACACCCTGTTTTATAATTACATACATTTAAAAAACTAGTTCACTTACATATATCAAATACACTTATGTACTTTGAAATTTTATTACAAGCTTTTTGGTGTAACATGAGTTTATTCCTTAAATTTTATTTTAATTTTAACTTACATGAAACACGAATCCCAATGCGAACTATGTACTTAATTTTATACTTTTTTATGTATTATTACAAAATGTAATTTCAATCACTGAACAACTAATTAAATTTGATTTAAATTAAATATTTAACATTCTTATTACACAGCGAGATAAACACCAAACCTTCTTTAAACAAAAGAATGTTCTCAATGACAGTTTCAATTGAATTAGTTGAGCGATTCTAGTAATTTTTGCCATTCGAAATTATTGATCATCATTTAGGCTTAAAAATGTTTTTGTGATAAAACTTTCCCAGTTTTTGGTTTTCGAACTGAAAACTATTTATATTATTTCCTTTTTTGCTGAACTAGGTAGCACTAATATTTTCTCGGAAGCAGTATAATTATCACGAAATCTAAGGGGCTGGTTGTAATAGTATCTTGCTTGTATATAATTCTGTTTTTATTTTTAGTATGAGAGGCACTTTTTCAAGTAAATTATGTATGAATATTCGGTGAACATTCAGTGAATAATTAATGAATAATGGCTGAATAATCACTATCATTCACTCATTATTCACTCTTTATTATACATACTTTTACAATCGTAAATAGAGAAGTGGTTGTAGATCTGAAAGGAAAAGTCACCTCAGTTTAGTTCGCTTCTGTTGCCTATAACCCTTCCTAATTTCTGTAAAGGAGTGATTTTGGTGTCGATTCGCAAAGAAATCACTCAAAATTTCCATTTACCCCAGGCCACTCATATCAACTTTTATTAAATACGTATTCTACGTCACCAGTCATAATTAATCCAATTAAGATTTTTCGCCAAAAAAAATATTGGTAAACCAAATGTCACGCCACCATTCACTACAATGTTGTTGCCGGTTAGCAAGTCACTTTACCTATTTCTTGTCCCATAGTTAGAGTAAGGTTAACCAACCCTGATTTTGAACAAAATCTGTAATTGGAATACGTTCTAGTTTTTAATTTTATACAATAATTACATAAAATTGTATTATATTTGGTTGTTTTTTTTTTACTTTCAGATGTTTAAAATGATGGTGATTGTTGTTATTGTTTTCACAATATGCTGGTTGCCATTTAATATTTTGACGGTAAATTTGATTTTTAACTGTATACAAGATGATATTGCCAAAAAAAAAATTAAATTCGAAATAAAGCTAATTAAAGTTACATAAAATACCAAGTAAATTTATTTTTTGTTTGTACAGATTTGTCTAATGAACCAAGCAAATGATATAGCCAACTGGAGTCTAGTACCGTATATATGGTTTGCATTCCATTGGCTAGCGATGTCGCATAGCAGTTACAATCCATTTATATATTGCTATATGAAAGATAAATTTCGTGATGGTTTTATACAAGTTTTTCTACGGATACCAGGCATAAGAAATTGTTTTTTTCGGCGGACATTCCATGGGAATAATGGCGGATCTGGAGTAACAGGTAAATATAGGCAAATATGCATGCGTTCAAACAGAATTATTAACCGTTCACATATATATTTCTAAGGTACTGAAGAATTATCTCAATTGCACAGGATAAATACATGCACCACAATAATTGGAACTCGTAAAACTGCAAAGGTAAGTAAATTGATCAACTGTAAACTGATGAAATATTTGTATTCCTTTCTAAATATTTTCTTATGTTTGATTTTATTATTTTTTATAGGCTTCATGTACGTGTACTGAAACTATGTTACTTCGGTAATATTACATTCATTAAGAGGATTGTACATAATATGCAAAAAAAATAAAATTATTTGTAAAAGATTTATGTAAATGATAAGCAGAATTAATTTTTTTTTTAATGTGAAACAACTGAACAATTTTTTTATACCTTATTATGATACCGCATAAAAATTATCTATGCACATTATATATATACGTACATATATGTGTATGCCATTCCATGAAAAACCCAAACAAAAATTAGTTAATTTTTAAATAAGGCTAAGTTAAATTAATTAGTATTAAATTATGTTTTATGAAATAAAGATCTTAAGAGAAAAGAAAAAAGAAAATCAAGTACTTGTACAAATATCTGATGTCAATTGAACTATACTTTTGACTGCTTTTATGATTTAAAATAAGGTAAGTTGTTGTATTTAACATTGTAAGCGTGATCATTCGGAAAGTACGTTCCAGTGAACGCAATAGCACCTAAACCCACAATTTTTACCGCTACCCAAATTTTCCATTTAACCCTTGTGTCAACACGACATACCCGGGTGTGTTTTTGATTTTTTGTAACTGAATGAAGTGTTTTTATAATAAAGTTAAATGACATTTTTCTTTACGATATCGTTTCTATATTTAATGTTTATCCGTCTTTGATGCAAAATTCTTGATTACATTCATACACACCAAGGGTTTATCGTGTTGGTGAGAAGTCGTTTTATTCTCGTGTTGACACTACTGAACAATTTAATTTAAGCCATTACATAAAATATTATTTTCCATAGTCAACATTGAGGCGATTTAATTTATTCAGCGAATTAACCGTAATTTATGTAATAAAATAACAATGTAACAACTATTTTATTAACAAATAAAAATAACACAAAAGATTTTAAAATCATTATCAATTTGGCCAAACAATAGGTTCTATCCAATCTAAATAGAAGGCCACACGCGCATATATCGATGGTAATTTTGTTCCACAAGCAATTCCAAATGATGTTACGCCTATAATAATGGGCATTGCTCGCCCATCAGAATCATCGATAATTTGGATAGGACCACCAGAATCTCCTTGGCATGCGTCACTCAGCCCATTTGGATCATATGCACAAAAATGTCCAGAATTTAGTCCAGTTGGTAATTTTCTGCCAAAAAATTGCGTTAATGTCCTGTTACATTCTGTTAACTTCACAATTGTTAAATTCGTTTTCAGCAAAAAATCGGACCTCGCATCAGCTGGAAAAATTAATGAAAATAATTTTAAAATATTAATCTTATTAAACAAAAATCTAATTAGTAACTTACTTGCATCTATATTTCCCCAACCTGTAATAATTAATTCGGTAGTTGGCAAGGTATCGGATAAATCTGTGTTTAAACAAGCGGGATGCAAATTTTCAGTGAAAGGAACATTTTTAGTTAAACGTGCTAATGCAATATCGTCATAATTCCTGAATGATACATATTCCGGATGAAGTATAACGGATTCAATGTTAACATCAAGTATGATTCCAACAGTTTCCGGATCACCGGAATTTTTTATATTTAATGAACCAAGACGAGCCACAATTGGTGTTATTCTGGCACCACAATGTGCCGCGGTTAATATGAAACGCTCCGATATAAGTGATCCACCACATTTAAAATCAATAATTTGTTGATTATTTTCTTCAGATAAATATCCCAAAGCTGCCATATGCGGAAATTCACCTAACGCTGTTAAATTTCCATTATAAATCTGATACGTAAGGGTTGGTTGTCGCTCTTTTCGATACAACTCGCATGCTTTCTCCGCTTTTCTTGATTGATTTGGCCTTTAAGAAAAAAAATGTTATTAATTACCAAAACAGGACACAAATAAATGAAAAATACTTACGGTGGGTCACCACAACAAGTAATCTCCTGGTTACTCTCAAAACCACATCTCAATTTTGGTAGATCCCGTAAAGTTATACGGCTGGTACTGAGTTGTTTCTTCAACCATTCGCATGTCTGAGCCGATTTACAAAAACCCGGTGATCCATCTAATAAGTCACAAGGAGCACCACCTTAAAATAAGCAGACAAACAGAAATTTGTAGAATTACGGAAATTTTGTTTTTCATAATACTATCATCAGATTAAGGTCAAATGTATATACCAAACATACGTACTTATGTACAAATGTATACGGTTTGAAGAATAAAATGACAACTCGTATTAAAAATAGCCAAACACTGCAGCATATATGATAACTTGTAATTTTACATAACTAAGTATTTTAATTTCCGAATACTCTAATATAACTGTCTGGGGCTCTGATTTGCCCATAATGAGGCAATCGCTGCGAATTGTACCGAAGAATAAAACAATTCTTCATAAAACGGCATCAGGAAAGTGCATCTTGACTTTGTAAAGTAAACATTGGAAGAACCTTCGTCATATTATGGAGTTTCAAAATAGACCATTTCCCTAGAATTTAGCTTCTGTCACAGATTACTTCGAGTTTCTATTTCCTGATATCTTCAAAACTAATAATAAAACCAATATTTTTCCTAAATTTTGATAAAGCCCCATGTTTCAGTTTTACATGGAATTTAAATGGCCATTCATAATTAAGTACAATATATCGTAAGTTATCGTAAAAATCCGAAATCGAAAAATTTCATAATAAGCCCGCTGAATCATCGCACGAATGGAAAAGCGGAAAAATGCAAAGGGTGTCCAACTGCAAGTCACGAAGGTTGGAGAAAAAAGAATTGGATGTACAATGGACATTTATATTTATATATATATATATATATATATATATATATATATATATATATATATATATATATATATATATATATATATATATATATATATATATATATATATATCATATATATATATATATTATATATAAATATAAATAAATAAATAATTAGAGGGGAAACATTTCTCGGGAAAGTAGGTAAATTTGTGTAAACCTGATGCCCCCGGGACTTTTATCATAAATTCCGGGAATTTTTAATTATAATTTGATTTATCTGTTTCCAAAATTTAGCATAATAAAGTTTCCGATGTGATTGAGTTCAATCGGTCAGAACTTTATTGATAAACCAACAGTAAGAATGATCAGAGAAAACAATACGCTAAAATTTCAAAATGTCAGCATAAGCGATACTTTGTTGAATAATCGAACTGCGAATTAGACAGAAATATGGAATGTGTTAAGAGACATTAAGTTGAATGGCCAAAAGGAAGAGTAAATGAAGCCCAATTACCTGAAGTTAATATATCGAGAACTATAAATGATAATATTAAGAATCTAACGAAAGTACGGAGCAACGGGATGTATTAACTGGCCAGCGCATTATCGACACGAAATAAATAAATATGGATGAATGAATGTATGACTTTGAATGAACGCGGATATTTATTTTAGTAGATATCAAAATTTAGTATTTATATTGCTCGAAATTGAAAATAACACGGAGAAACGGAGATCGAAATGGAAATTAAATTGTTTGTGTATTGATTACCTACAACTAAACGATAAGGCGATACGGTACCAGTATCCGTTACCGATTATAGAAGATCAGCTACAACGACTCAGTGATTGTAATTATTTTACTGTACTTAATTTAGAATCCGGCTATTATCATATTTCAATGTCCGCTGATTCAGTATATCGTATGGCTTTCGTAACGCCAGATGGACAATTCGGGTTTTTGAGGACGTCTTTGGGTTGACAAACGCCCCGACGGTATGCCAAAAAATGATGAACACATCGTTCGAGAGGTTGACGATAATATTATCGTTTATTTAGCACGACCATCCAGCAAGGTAGGGAAAAGTTGGAACGATTATTGAAGGTAATACAACAGCGAGATAAAATGTTGAATTTCTTGGCCATAGAATCGAGTCTCAGGAGGGTATACGACCAGGATCAAACAAAACCAATGCAATTTTAGAATTACCAAAGTTTAAAGATAAGCACAAAATACGACAATTTCAAAGAAAAGACTTGGAGTAAGTAGGAAATATCGATAACAGCGATGAGAACATCTCTGATTGCAGGATGGACGACTGAAACTTCAATACCCAGTAAACAAAATCGATGAACAAAAAGAATGTAGGGTAGATGTATAGAATGCTGATGAGGAGAAAGTTTCTTCCCATTTGCATAAAAAAAAAATACTTAGGTAAGTTGAGTCGGTTACTTTTTCATATATCGTCGGTTTGCGAGAAAAGTGACACATCTCAAAAATGGCCAATTTTGAGATAATAGGAAAAAAATCCTTTAATGTCACTTCTAAACTACCCATAGTTTTCAATAGATGTGACGTTGAATTTGATGAATTCAACTATTTTATACCAAAAAAAAAATTCAAATCGATTTCCTCAAAAATATGATATTTTTAGTTGTATCACTTTTCTCGCAAACCGACGATATGTAAACTGCAACTTGAGTGAAATGACAGGAGCATAATATACATAATTTGTGTGTCTAAATATTAAATTTATAGATCATCGTCGAATTTTCTTATCATTTAATGTGAGCGATCTAAAAGGTTATTAAGTCGATCATATTTCGGTTCAACATTGTAACGTTAGTAATACTCTTACACAACTCGACAAACGTAAATTCTCGTAACTCGACGTAATATGTATATACCTTTGAAAAATATTACACGATTTGGTCGTTAGTTATTATGTTGTGTAATAAACACCAAGTGAAACTATTAGCTCTCCAACTCCATTAAAGTAGTTCTCAGCTCAGGCTGAAACTTCTTTACCTACTTAGGTTAAATGTCTAGGTCTAGGGTGACCAGACGTAACGCTTTTTCAGTATAAATACTTATCTTCGACAACCATAACAAAATTATATATAAAAATCACGACAATTTAATGACCGTACATGATAATATTATGTATATGTAATACATTGCAAAAGAAGAATGAAAATTTGAAATTTCAAAGGCAGACGCAAGTAGGTGATAAACACAAAAAAAGCAGAAATTTAAACACAAACACAACTTTTATTAAAGGTTAACAGTTTTTGCGGTTTAATGTGATTTTCGTCAACAAACCAAATTTATATTTTGTAGTTCGCATCGAATCGATATTACTAGTTATGTATTTAGAAGTTAATTGGATGGGAGCATGACAAATCTTATTCCAAGATTTGTACAACCTTAAATCGTCTTTTTTCAAGCTCTAGCCCCAGACGAATTACATTAAGACTGCTTTAAACGCATCACCAGTACACAAACTTAACTAACACATACACATAAAATCAGTGGTCAGCGAATATGTTGGTAAATAAACTATCTTTAATGTCACAAATACAAAAATGACGTTAGAAAATTATTTCGTATATACTAATAATATCAACTGATATCATTTTTCCAACTAGTTTTGTAATAGTTTGCTGCGGTGTTGGTATTTCTTATTTTATTGGAACAACTCACAAAAAAATATTAAAATAATATTATTTTAAGACATATGTATATAGTACACACAACTTAAAAACTTACTATATAGTTCTTGTGATGAAAATCCATTACCCAGTGCAATAAATACATATAATCCAATGGTTAAACATTTATCGAAGGTCACCATGTCTGCTTGTATTTTTTTTTATTTAAAAACTATAATTTTATTATACACAAAACCATCAAATTCGTTTACTTAAAAAACAAAAAAATGTTTTAGTTAAAATTCTGTTAACTTCATTAATTTTTTTGGAAATAATTTACACTCTAACGTTAATCTTTATAACTCATCTTTATTTTATGAATCATACTTATTTATTAATAATAATTTTTTTTTTTTGTTGTGTTTTGTACATAAACGTTTATCACAGTTATAATTATTCTTACGAATAAAAATATTTAAAAAAAACTTAATTTTAAGTTCACAATATGTTTTTTATAATATACTCGTTGAGAATCCAGCTAGCCCGAATATGAATCTTCTTCTCTGATCAAGCAAACCAGATTAACTACAACTTTAAAATGAACAACAAAATAAAACTTGCTTTGACACAATATATTGGTGAATTTTTGTTTTATTTCATTAAACAATAAAAAATATTTATAGCTACGACATAGAGTTAATTGAATTCCACTGAATAATTTTTGTTCAACAACAATAACAATAAAAACAACCTGTTTTTTTTCTTTTTAAAGAAACGAATTCATAAAATACAAATATTTTATTTTTATGTATAGGAGATGACGATGAGTAGACGAACGTTATCACATCTCAAAGATTAGCACGCGGCGAAATACCTAATAATTAGATAGTAAAACAAAAGAAATATCTCATCTCTCCGTTTCGCGTATTACAATCGGGCGCACACACTTTATAAATTACATAAATTTAAACTCAATTTTAGTAATACACACTGTGTGCAATGAATTGCAAAAACCACTTGTTTCTCGATCAACGATCGATTGAAGACTGACTAAAAAATTGGTTGTTTTTGTTTTTTTTATATAGGTCGTTGGCAAAAACTTACTGAATTTCCACGATTTTACAGCTTCAAGCTTCAACTCATTCTTATATCCCTCTCTTTATATTTACTCATAATAATATATGTACATCAGTGTAATAATTATTATATGAAACGAACAGTTTAAGACTAAGAGCACATTTTTTTTATTTTTTATTATCAGAATGTTTTTGTTTGTTTTAATAACATTTGAACTTGATCCAATAGGATATTTTATTAATTCTATATTATCACAAACATGTTTGTATAAAATACCACATTATAATGATATGGCAGATAGATAATTCAAATAATTATTTTCAATTCGGTGAACTCAAATATGTATATGTGGTTTACATTAAACATTTTTTTAATATCAGCTAAAATGATTTAATCATTTATTTTAATGGAATTAAATTATGTTAATTATTTATTCATCCATTCGGCCTTTCTTCATTTTATAATATTTTTAAGCTAGTAAACATAAAATTTCACTATAAACCATTGACTGGACGATCTACCTATTTGCCCTATATAAAAAAACGCGACAATCTGAACAAACCGACTAGTTTAAAATTAAAATGGAATTTTTTATAAAATTGTAACAGTCGACCAGAATATACTCCATCTATTTTCTACCTATAAGAAGCGGCGCGGGTATTTAACACAGTCAGCTAGGTGGTTTGGCGTCTATTGCAGAGGGGGACCAAAGTTGAGTAGATTGATCTACCAGCTCTGTAACCTTCCGGTAGGGTACACATCACGTGAGTTGTTCTGGCCTTGCATTAGGCAGCTGCATGATGGGTACAATTGTGTAAGGGATAACCTTGTCACAATTCGCAAGTGTACGTGCTGCCTTCTCGTGGCGCTACTGATAACTAAGGCCATTTGGCACATCGTGGCTATTTGGCACTGGCTAAAGTACGGCGCTAAAGGGCAATCCTTGACAAAAAACCCTAATCTAAGGTGAAATAGCATAATATGCCGATGGATGAATGGCTGATAAGTTAATCAGTCCAAATATGCGGACTCTGGATACCAGGCACCCTCTAATTTTATTTAGCCTTCCTGTAGTAAAGCTGGGTGATCTACAGGCGATTTTCCATTCCCAGCAACTCGTAAGAGTTAAATCAAAATGGTAGACGGGGCATATACGGGAGTGGGTTTGCCCTCTCGAAGTCCTTGGGTCCCAACCTCCCAATGCTACCGTTTTCTAGCAGAAGTAAATTCTATAATAAACATATAGGAGGGAAAGCAATGAGCCCAGATAGTATGTATCGCGTACCGGCTGGCAGTATTATCAGGTTCATTAAGAGCTTGAATATTTACTGGACGGATAAATAAGCAGGGTCCAAGTTAAATATATCTTTTAGGTCGCAGTGCGAGGTGGCTGAACGCCCACATAGCCGTTGAACAATAATAATAATACACGGAAGGGAATAAATAGATTGAGATAAAACTTAACAGATGAACAACGAGAAGAAATTAGAGAAGAAGGTCAAGTGGGACACTCAGCAAGCAGACATAGAGAAACTGCTGAAGAAACAAGATTACGAAATTAACTAAACATTAGGGTATGAGAAGTGCTAAGGACAAGAAGTATTGATTACAGTTTGGCAGGTGAGACATTGCGTTGTCAATGGCAAAATGGTTCAAGTGGGTCAATTCTGCGGTGACAAGAAATTCAGTAGAGAAACACCAATAATGTATTGCATGAGTGGCAAATTTCGATTAACACCATTGGAAGTGTCATCACCAGAATATTTCATTACATGACTGTAGAAACACCGGAATCAAAACATTTTCTACAAAATATGAGAGTATACTACAATGCTTGCTGTTAAATGACATCATTTGATGCTACTTCCGTGAGCAGTGTACAAGATCAATTCAATCCTGTGTTTTCGATTAAAGGACAAGTCTATTAAGTGGGATCATATTGTTACCATTGCCAAACGAATCGTAAGAGAGAGTGTATTTAAATGGCGAAGAATAAACGGAAGTCGAACAACGTTGCGCAAATATAAGTAGTTGAGGTGGGAAATCATTGAAGATCTACAGAGAATTTTACATAAGTATATAATTGGTTCACGTATTCAAAACAGCACTGGATCGAATGGTATCCGATATGAGTACAAAGTTGTGATTCGCGCCGACAAAAGACCAGTTGGAGAATACGATGTAGGAAGGAACTGGCTACAAAGACGAAATTTTGGACAAAAGGATATCCAAAGTCTCGTTTTTAATGAATTAAGATTAGATGGTAATAAAATGTTTAAAAATTTTGCAATAATGACTCACTCGTCTTTCGAAATATTATTAAAAATCGTAAAATCACAAATACAACATCAACAAAACACAATTTTAAGGTAGCTGTCAAAAATATTGTACACACATTTTATGAAAATGCGGTTGGCTGCAATTCCAACGCAATTTACATGCAATTTGATTTTCTGACGTTTACACTACACGATTTCCACGCAGCAAAATATTGTACAACAAATATTATGCGCAAATCGCATAGTGTAAAGGCACCATTATCCTTTAACAATGGTAGAAACGCCATTAAGGACTCTGTAAGGAATGAATTAAAAGGCTAATAAGATGACGCGAAGCAATAATAGCTGTCGTACGAACGAAATATTTTGTTAGTGGGCCCCACTTTATGTTTGCTATATCTTTCAAAAAAGAACAGCTACAGATCCTGCTCGTTATTCTTACTGGTTATAGCCGTTTTTGGATTCATGGATGGAACAAGTTCAAAACTTTATACATGATGAATGTTTTGAGGACGTTGACGATTGCATTCTAGTGATGGGCTAAGTCGGTTCTTTTTTGTTAACAACGTAAGAGAAAATAAGCAAAACAGAACAAAAAGAACCGATTTAGCACATCACTATTGCATTCACTATGTAAGCAAATGTCCGGCTTTCGGTTGCAAGTGTTTAATTCTAAATCTTTGGATTTAGAGAATCTAACATCCATGGCTTGGTTCAAATTCATTCATTATAATAAGGCTGCAGCACACGCTTGCTTCTGTGAATAAATACGTATTAATTGTACAAAACGAATGCATTTTGATTTTTTGTCGGCCGAATTTCAAAATGTCGACCAATAAACCGATGAGATAAAAACTTATTTTAAGCAAAAAATTTGTAATTTTAACAAATATGTTGAATATTATGATGAATTTCATAAATTCAAACTATTTTTCAATAAATTCCTCGCCGCAGGAATAGCAATTTTGTAAAAAACTGAAAGGATGGGCTGTTTAGAATGTCAAACCGCCATATTTACCAAGAGCAAGGCTCTTTGCTTAGGTTTCGTTTTATTTTGAGTCCGTAAATCGGTTTCACCCAATTTGCTTCGTATATGTTCTATAGTCGCTATTCTTAAACTAAGTTTTTATTCATCTTGGTGAAGAAAGAAAAGAGACTTTATGTTAATTATTTGCATCGTGCTCGGCGCACGAATTAGACGTGTTAAGAACCTCTGTTCTATACATGAGAATATTTAAATAAAATTAATTTCAGAATGTTCCATTGGTTTCCAAATTTGGCGGTGAATCAAGTCAAACAAATTGGCTTATTGAAGGTTATTGAAGGTTGATTTGGAAAAAATACACCGAAGCTACAATTTCGTCAATACTAACGGAAATTATGGCAAAAATATGAAAGGGTAAGCTTTTAGAACAAAGAATGGAAAAATCGATTGATCCTTAATTCAATTGTGTTTACCAAGAAAATCGCAGGCATTGGTTGTTCATGAAGTACTTGCACAATCATGAAGTCTCCTAGAAAACTAATAATTTTTGAAACGACTACAAATGAAATTTGGTTAGGGATAAGTTTGGTCGAAAAAGCACAGCAAATTTGATGGTGCTAAGAAATGGGGTGCAATTTTGAATTATGGACCTACTTATCTTTAATTCACAAAGTAAATTTGCACTAATAAAATAATGGATTTTTCGACATCGTAATTATCCAGACGGCTCTAAAAGTTAAAGATTGGTTCCAATAACTTTATTATTTGTTTCAGTCATAAATAATAAATTCCGATATTATTATTGGAACTGGGAGTGCAAGGATATGAGTTACATGAAATATGTTAAGCTTTTTAATAATATTAAATTATAATTTTATTTTTATATAAATTGATTGTATATACATATGTACATATTGTAAATATTATATAATCGTATGTTTTAAATAAAATTGTTATAAATTATTTGGCCGAAACTTTGTTTGTTTAAATATTTTTTGAAAATTCGACCAAATAATTTATAAATAATTTAAATTTAAAAAGGTCAGTAAAAATAAAATAATTGTTGCGCCCTTCCATTTTGTTGTAGTAAATATAAATCTCTATAGCAATTTGTTTAGCTGTAATAACATTCAGAAGAACAACATCAGTTTCACTAGAGTTTTCAGATCACTAAAGCGATGATAAATAAATAGTTTATGGATTAATATACTTAATAAAATGTTAGAATTAACTTACCGTAGAATATAACTCAGAATTATATATTTTGTATCACTACCAATATTCCTCGTCGTTAATAACTTTTTTGTGAATCAGTTTAATCTGGTTTTGTTCGGCTCGTTTCATTTATAGACTAACTTCACTAAACACATTGTTCTCTAATTTCCCTTTTTTCAATTAAGCAACAATCAATGATCTGAATCGTAAGTGAACAAGTCTAAAATTAACAATGCTAAAAATTTAGAATCGTTTCAGTTCTCGATCAGACGTCCAGTTAGAAAAGTTTTACTAATTTGATTTTTTTGTTTGTAATCGTTAAGGTTCTAATGACGTGCAAAAGTTTGGCACGATGTTTGTGAATGAATATTCCTTAAATTGGTTTCCTTTTATTTGTGCGTAAATGGATTTCCTGAAGAGCTTATTGGGATGTAAACTATAAGATGTAGTCAATAGAATTTTACGATAGAAAAAATATTTTATTATTAATAAAATGCGTACAAAAATTTAAATTTTGTTTAAAAATATAAAATATTATACATATTATTAGAAGTACATGAATATCGTTTAGGATTAGACTGAACGCATGAATTTCAAATTGGCGGTCAACATAAAATAGAATTATGAAATTGGCGTCTTGACTAATATTTAAGAATAATTTTACAAATTACTAGATACAAAGTAATATACTTAATTATATGCTTATAAAAAGAGATATTTTGGTTGTTTATTATTTTTAATTTTGGTATAATTTAAATAAAATCAAAATAAATTTTACTGTACAATTCATTCATTACTTCGAAAATTATGAAACATATATGTATGTAATAATATTGTAGTTCATCATTTCAAATAAATTAATACAAATCAAGAGCCTGTATATCATTTATTGAACGGAGTAAAGGAGACTCGCTTCTTGAGAGATTTCTGAAATTCTTTTTGGTGACCAGAGGCGACGAAACAATTCTATAATTTGTTTAATACATATAGACAAACAAATAATAATTTTTTATTATCAAACTATTAAATATTAAACTCTTACGATTCTAATTCATCGAATGATAAATTTTTCACTGCATTTTTCCACTTTGCTATACACGGATAAATCTCTGCATCAATTTGTACATCTTTAATGACGTTCAGAACGTCAATATCGGTTTTGCTAGGTTTATCACTAAACCAATAGTTAAAAAATAAATCGTTTATGAATTAATATATATAATAAAACGTTCTAATTAACTTACCCTAGAATATAACTCTCAATTACATATTTTGTATCACACAATTTAATATCATCATTTATATCCACAAAACTTTCGGGTGGCGTAAAAAATTCCTCATCATCACTATCCTTTTCTGAACCAGTCAAAAAAATATCATCATCACTATCATGATTTATATTGTCTCTCATAGCCCAAATACTGTTCGTCTCGTTACCATTAAGCTGTTCATTCACCTGCAGTTGACTAGCTTCACTAGCCACATACTCAAACAATTTTCTTGAAACATCATTTGATTTATTACGATTGTGCCGGTTACTGGTTCGAAATGTTTCGGCAAGAAAATCACATTCACATGGTATTTCTAATTTCCAAGCTTCTTCACAAGCCTTCTCGGTTATAAGTAAATCTATACCGCCAATATTTTCAATTTGATTTAATTTAATTTTTAATTTTGCACAAACACAATCCAAATCTGAATCTGATTTATTCTGCGATAATTTAAAATTATTTAAACATTTTGCTATTGTGTCCATTGTACCTGCGGTAATTTCTTCTTTTTTCAAATAAGCAACAATTAATGATGCGAATCGTGAATGAACTAGCTTAAAATTAACATTCCAAAATCTAAAATCACCATTATAGCTAAGAATTAGAGATCGTAACCGTTTCAATTCTCGATCGAGACGTTCACTTAAAAAAATTGTACTGATTTGATTGTTTGTATTAGTAAAGGTTTTAATGAAGCGTTGAGCAAACGTTTGGCATGATTTTTCGACACACCGATATACTTTAACCGATTTTGAACTAGACATGATCGTATTAAAGTCATCGATTAATTTGTTGGCTAGATGCTTTTGTGAATATTCCTTAAATTCTTTTCCTTTATTTGTGCGTATATGGATTTCCTGAAACGCTGAACACAAATCATTAATATCGGTATTGAGATTTATAGTTGGATTATTTTGAAGGGATTCCGTAATTTTATTATATTTTGTCGAACTAGCTTCTAAGTAAACTTCTAGTTGTTTTAAACCCTCATTAGTTGAAAAATCAGCATAAGTTCCGAGGAAATTCCAATATTCTTTCCAACCTATGTTTTGTTCCCGTGCTAATGTACGCCCAATAGATTCTAATCCCTTTTCAATATCAACTAGTTTCGTATTTCGCTCGTGGAACGAGGGCGAATCCGTTATGCATGCAGATAAATCATTCGGCGATGTATTAACAAATAGCAACGAACAATTCGTATCATTATTTTTTGTAGTCTCATCTAGCATTGTAGGAATACCATCGGATAAAATTGTTACATCCTTTAAATCACTATCTAAATTATTTTCCAACGATTTATTTGGAAATAATCGCCGACTTTTTTGAAGAATTGGTGTCGATGAATTTTTATTTAATGTTGAACTCGTTGAAAATTTTAAAGGGCTTTGAAATGAGCTATTAAATAATGAATTGGTCGATGATCGAGTCGGTGACGATAAATTAAGTCGGGGTGGTGTTTTCCACCGTTTTCGAAAAGCATAGGCTTGATCTTTATTCATTGGTCCAGCGTACGCCTCGATTTTGAGCTCTGGGCTTAATGGATCTTTATTTAAATTGGGTGGACTTTGCGATGAAAATGGTTCTCCAATTTTAGGTGGTACAGAACTATCGACCGAACGAATGACAGGAACATAATATCGTTCTTGCAGTAGCAAACCAATTTCATCGATTAACGTTTTTGAAGGTTGGTTCATTCGCGAACATATTATTTCATTAGGCAACAGCTTGTCGGAATTATAAGTCATCGTGCATTGTGGATAGGATGTTAAAACTTTTACTACTTCAATGGCCCCATATTTAACAGCTAAATGTAATGGTGTATCGCTTCGACCCTTTTCCGGCATATTTAAATAAAGATCTAGTAAAATATTACTAACATCCTGACATGTCCTCAAATTCTTTTTTCCGTGCAATAATTGTATAAATTGCACATTACTTATTGTTTCCAGTATGAATTCGCATATTTTCGCTTGTTTATGAAGCGCAGTAACGTGTATGGAATTATACCGTGTTCCTTCTTTAAGTATCGATGGGGTATCGCCTAAACCTATTAAATACCTAGGATTACCCCATATTGTCTTTTTCACGTTTTCTAAATTTCCATTTTCAATATCTTTCCTAAATAGGACTAGCTCCTGACTTTTCGGGGCTTTAAAAGCTAATTTTTCAACTGCTAACGCTGATGGGGCTAAAATGTACAAACAATTTTTGTATAAATAATTAATAAAAGGAGTTAGCATTGCTTAAAAAAATAAGATAAGCTTACAGCATTCGGTTGCCCCTGATTCTTCTTGACTAATACTTTTGTCCTTCAACGTAAATCCATTTAAAGAAAATTCTATAGCATCTTCACGGTCATCAAAAACTTTTAGCCGACCAACCTCTTTATGTTTATGCAGTTCTTTTAAAGCTTCCGTAATATCTAAATACACGTTTTGAGCTAAAAAATCAAAATTAATACAAATATGTATGTAGATAATTTATAATTTGAGGTTAGAGTCATATGTGATCAAATCAAAGTCGGTACCTTCATCCGATATTTCACCTGCTGTAGGTATAAATATGCTATAATATGATGATTTAGTAGATGTAGTCATTCTATATTGTTTAATTTTCTTAATTAACTTCTCCAGTTTTTATTATTTTTAATATACAATAATAGGTTCATATAAGAATCACAAAGCTGTTGTTTTATGTTATTATTTGACAGTTCACTACGATGTTTTGTTTTCACCAATTTAAAAATTGTAAAAGCCAATTTTACAGTACACTATTTTTATGTCACTATGGGGTATGTTCCGTACATACAAGTAAATAGGGTGTGTTTTGCATTGTCCCCGCGCCCTGTTGGCGCAAGAAAATCTACAGAAGCTATTGGAATTTTCGCTTATTCCATCCACTCCACAGAATAGAATATTGATCACGTGACAAGGAAATATTCAAACATTTTTCATGCACCAAAATTACACGCCATTTAGATTTTTTTGTAAAAGATGTAGAAAATAAGTCACATCATGAAACACACCAAGAGCAGTGTGCCATGTACCAAATAATCCACACTATCGGCTGCTTTTATCAAAATTGTTTTTTGTAACATACGACACTTTAAAATTAAATTTTGGGAAGAACGCTTATTTTTCTAAATTTTTTATTTTAAAACAAATAGGTACACAAGAAAATAATAGAAAATAAACAAAACGTCAGATTTATTGAGGTTATGTTTAGCAGCAAAGAGCATTTTTTTTTTCCACACCACCTGTTGACGCGACAGCAGAACCAACTTCATTTAATACATTTTTTTTAATTGAAAATTTTCTATTAAAAATTTAAAATAATTGGATGTTTTCTTTAAGAATGCTTATATTTATGCCCAAACTACGATTTGAATTTGTTAAATAGGTAAATTAATTAATATTTAAATCTGCTGCTCGATGCCGCTGCTCGGTGGGTTTCATGCTTAAAGGATGGTGCACATTGAGAGCGAGTAGCGAGGAACGAGTCAGTTCCACAAGCGCGAGAGCGAATTGTGTACACATACAAGACGAGCGATATTTTATGTCACATTTTGATTCATTCTATTGTTTTCAGATTTTCATTATTTAAAATTTTTAACCTAAAACGTAAAACATATTTTAATTTCACATAAAATAATATTTTAATTCAATTTATATAAATATATAGTTCAAAATTATTTCAAAAAGAAATAAACTGATTGTTGCCGTTTATTTATTGAGGAAACATCGAAGAACTAAACTAAATCGCTAAAAAATCGCTAAAAAATACGACGAAATATAATTTTCGTACTAAAGAAAGATTTGTGGAAAACGATTGGAACTTATTTTGAATTGACAACTAGCGGCGATAATTCAAAAATTGCGACGATATATTAGAATTTTATATTAAAAGGATTTAAATTCTATATTTTGTTTTTAGTAAATGCAAAATTTATAAACTATCGTCAATTAAAAACTAAAGGTTTTTATTATTCTTACTATTTTCTTTCATTATTTAGTGAAAAAGAAAAATGTCGTTCTCGTCGCTCGTTGTTAATGTGCACCATCCTTAATGCTTTCAAGATTACTGCAATTCATAACTTAGTTATCGTAATCTAGTTGTACAAGCTCGATTAATACGAAACACAACAAAGATACAGAATTTAAGTGAGAAAGAATTATTAATATGAAATTAAAATCTCGATTTGAGATTATTGTGATAATCTTTGTTTCTGTCGAAAGTACTACCGAAATACGTATAAATCGGATATATTTTTTCTATTTCTACTTCTAAAGTCTTATTACTTTTACTGTTATTACCGTAATGCCATGTGGGCATTCTATCCACCTTACACTGCAACCTAAAAGATCTTTTGTGCTTAATTAACCGTTCAGTCGTTATTCAGGCTCTTAATGAGCCTGATAATACTACCGGCCGGTACGTGATTCATACTATCTGATCTCAGTGTTCTTCCTTCTAGATGTGCATTCTTTGGCTGAAAATGGTTGCGAATTGGCACAGAACATGTTCCGCTTCAATGTAGCAGAAGCGGCATCCGCCTGTCATACTTAGACTCATTTTCTTAAGGTGATATTTTAACTAAACGTGACTGTGAAGCAGCCGGTTAGTAGCCTCAACTCAGATTTCCCAAGTTTAAGACGATGAAGGTGATATAAATCTCTTCGCCTGCCATAGATCTGGAATTCTGCGCCAGTAGGAGGACTTTTGCATGCCCTCTCAGCGTTTTACCATTGATTAAGGATAATATATATTACTAAGATTTCTGCCGGTACGTTTGGTTAATGTATCCACTAGTCACTTAAATAGAGAAGAAATTGGTTGAGAGTGGAATTCCTTTTCTAGCAACATGCAAACTATAAAAATTAATTTTTATTGCTTTTCTTCATATAATATTTGCATTGGTATAAGTTTGTTATGATTATTTGTGTACTGTTTTACGATGTAAAAAAATGATTGACATTGACAAATGTTAAGGCAAGCAAGGCTCCCACGAGGTCCTACTTTCGTTGTTGCCGACTCCAAGGCCAGGGCCCGCATTCTTGAAATTCACCCGAAAAAGTCGTCTATAATTTTATAGTGAAATACGTCATTTCAGTCGAAAATTTAAATTGTTTTATACCAAAGTTACCGGCGACTTTTTTCGGCAAATTTCAAGAATAGGCGCCCTGTTTGGTGATCTGATTTTGTGAACGAAGTACGTGCCCAAGCCATTTTAGCCTTGACGATTTTATGAATCCGATGATCTCGACTTTATCGAGATCGTTTCTGATCTCGTGATTCATTCGCATTCTGTACGTGACTCCCTCTTTAATGGGACCGAGAATTCTTCTTACGATCGCATAATATTGCTGCCTCAGCGTGCACTAACGTAATTAATAAAATGCTAGTCAATAGTTTTTATTATTTGCATACGAAGAAAAATTTATTAATGAATGTAATTGTTGTTAGTGTACATACATAAAGCTAGTGCCAAGGTTCGATGGGGACTTTAGCTTAGACATCGAAGCTTTAATATGCAACAGGCTAACTTAACAATTACCTGAAACGATATTGATACTAGAGTATGAACCCATCTTAACGACATAAAATTAGCAGATCCATACTACAATCAACCTCAACCGATTGATCTCATACTTGGAGCAGATTACTATCCATTGATAATAGCTAATAGCATTATCAAG
This sequence comes from Tipula helvola, assembly GCA_963556165.1. Taxonomy (NCBI): domain Eukaryota; kingdom Metazoa; phylum Arthropoda; class Insecta; order Diptera; family Tipulidae; genus Tipula; species Tipula helvola. The sequence goes on along the minus strand of OY744483.1, from coordinate 342,754,207 downwards.
GGTAACCATCGAGAACGAATGGCACAAAACACAGATTTCGGATGGATCATAATCGGCAGCCTGAGTAAGATGAATAACCAAGCAAGAACAACAATGGTGACAACCAAATCAATCGAGGACCAACTGAAGGTATTTATGGAGATTGACAACATTCCTGAGGGAAGAAGTCGCTCGAAAGAAGAAAATTAGGTTGAAAAGACATTCTAAACAACATTGAAACGGCGTGCTAATGGTCGATATACAGTAAAAATTCTATTTAAGGACAATCACATCAAACTTGAAGAATCCCGAAGAAGAGCCTCAGCCAGACTTCTGTAAATCGAGAAAAGATTTACAAAAGACACGTCATATAAGCAATTATATCAAGAATTCATGCAAGAATACATCGATCTAACTCACATGGACTTAACACAACTCACCATGGTGTTATCAAGCCAGGCAGCATAACAACCAAGCTTCGAGTGGTGTGACATTATGATGAATGGCCCCAAACTGCAAGAGGATTTAGCCGACATACTACTACGATGGAGAAAACACAAGATCGCTATCACAGCTGACATTCAAAAAAAGTGTTTCGTGAAGTTTGGCTTAACATAGAAGATCAAGACTACCACCGTATACTGTGGAGAAAGAGTTATTCGAGCCAATAAAGGCATATAGACTAAAGACTATAATGTACGGAACTACCGCCGCCAACTACCTAGCTGTAAGAACGTTAATTCAGCTAGCCAAGGATGGATCCAGTACATATCTTGTAGCGGCTAAAATCAGCCAGATGTTTAATATCTTTCAGAGTCCTATACCAGCCTTAATTTAACGGTATAAGACCTAAGAGCCTTTAAGGCTGGTTGACAACGGAGACAGTCCTAGAAGTGCCTTCATAGCAGCAGTTGGGCATGAACTCATTGAGTCCGCACCTTATTCAATAAAGTTTGCGCTGAATTAAAAACCCCAAGTACGTCCATAGAGTCTCTGACAGGCCCAGAAAGCCTTGGTGGCTCTATTTTAAGCTTTCAATATATGTTGTTTCCAGTTCAGTTTTTGATCTAGGATAACCCCTAGATATTTCACCTCTTTGGAAAAAGGTATAGTAGTGACGTTTAACGAGGGAGGTATAAGCGCAGCTTTTCTAAAGTCTTAATAATTTACCCTCCGAACAAACCGATCAAATTCAACTTTTATTTTGTACATTGAGAAAACATTCTATTTTTATCGCCATGAAACCTTTGATTTAAATCTCGCCCATTGAAAAATTTTAGTTATCACAAATGTGAAGCTTATACCCTTTCATACCGGTGGCATCGACTTTGAACATTCGGTTGCTACGAAATATTTTGTTTTTTTTCTTTTTATACGTGAGTTACAGGTTACAGCAAGAACTGAGATTTTCTGAATTTGTAGTGAACATATAAAGCTAGATTCTTTCCTAAATTTAAAATAGTCATGCTAAAAATGTGATTTATAGGTTATGTTGACAAAATACTTCGCTTTGTACTACTTTAAAATGTTACAATCGTGTGTGGAACGCATTGCCTTGGCTTTATAAATAACTTCATTGAAATAAATTTAGATTTTTTTTAAATTATCACTTAAAAATAAATTACTTTTCAAAAAATTGAATTAATTTCTATAAATTTAAACGTAATCAATCAAATAAAACTAATTTGCATAATTCAAAAATGAAATAAAGAATTTTTATTTTTGAAGCTCAATGCCGAGGCGCCTGGTTTGAAAAGTACTTAAGGGTAAAACACACCCCAACAAAAGCGGCGACGACGGGCGACAAAATTAAATGCTTGTTATTTTGGTGATTTAATGAATACAAATCATAGTTTAAGCAAAAATATACATATGTACATTTTATTAAAACATTGAAGTATTTCATAATTTTAATAGAAAAATATACATTAAACGAAAATACTTCGAGCGAAGTTGTTTCTGTCGTCGCGACAATATGTTCCACATCTCGCTTCAAAAAAAAAAAAATCGCACCTCGTCGCTACACATAACCACTGGTTTTTTGGTTTATTTTATATTTATATAAATACAAAAAGAATATAATAAGAATTTCTTGCTTTTATTTATCATTATAGAAAAGTTAAAATAATTAATTCGTAGAAAATACACTACCAAAGCCAAAAAATCGTGTCGTTTGGTATGCACAGTTGCTGGCGTCTATTATGTGAATTGCTTGGAATATGTCACGTCGCTCTTGGTGTATTTTACCCTTGTGGTCTATTGGTAAAGCATAAAGAATATGATGAAGAGAATATTCGTGTGAATTGGCTGATTTAGCATGAGTATTGAGCACTGAAACGTAAACAAAACAATTAATAATAACTGTTTTTAAATATTGATGTCACCACAAGTATTTTTATGTGAGGTAAAGTACACGTAGTATTATATCATTCCAAAATTAATTAATTAGTTTAAATAGAATTTTTAAATTTAAAATGAAATGTGTTACCTGTACAGCTCCAACAAACATCGCAGTAATTAAATATTGTAATATGATTTATAAAATACATAAACTTTTGCAAATTAACAATCCATGTTCTTGTTTTAATCTGGATTCTAGGGGGAAAGCGAGATGAAAAATTAATTTTACCTTTAAATGATTCCCTAAGTGGAACACTTTCGACCAGCCAGGTAAGTGGCATACTTTTATGAAGTACAAAACATTAAAAAGATATTTAATTTATGTTCCATCAGATGTGCGCCAAAACCACTATTATGGCCAGTGATAATTTCAAAGAGAATAAAATTTGGCTTAATGGTGTGGAACAAGATTTTAATAATCCCAGATTAGTAAACTGTTTACGAGAAAGTGAGTACAATACCGTAATTAGCATGACAAATAAACCGACCTATTGACTCTGTTTCATATTCTATTTATAGTGAAAGCGATTGCTGAAATGATTGAAAATTCAAATAAAGAAATACTCAAATGGAAGATTCATGTATGCTCAGAAAATAATTTTCCTACTGCAGCTGGATTGGCCTCTAGTGCCGCGGGATACGCATGCTTTGTTTACACGCTTGCTAATTTATATAATTTAGATAATTGTGAAATTTCATCAATTGCGCGACAAGGGAGTGGCTCTGCATGTCGCAGCATATACGGAGGTTTTGTTCAATGGAAGCGAGGTATACATGACGATGGTTCCGATTCAATAGCTCACCAAATTGTACCGGCTGATTATTGGCCGGATATGCGTGTACTTATTATTGTAGTCAACGATGCAAAAAAGAAAACTAGCTCAACTGGTGGCATGATGAGATCTATTCAAACTTCGGAATTACTAAAACATCGAGTGGCGCATTCTGTACCTGAACGTATGGTAAATATCGTTGATGCTATAAAAATGCGAGATTTTCCAAGATTTGGCGAAATTACAATGAAAGATAGTAATCAATTTCATGCAGTTTGTTTGGATACATATCCGCCTTGTGTTTATATGAATGAGATTTCCCATATGATTATTGATTTTGTCCATGAATACAATGCAGCCCATGATAAATTAAAAGTCGCGTACACGTTTGATGCCGGCCCAAATTGTTGTTTGTATTTGCTTAAAGATGAGGTACCAAAAGTAATTACATTGCTTAATAAAATATTTCCTCATGATACTGATGATGATTATATCAAAGGTATACCAGTTATCTTTCAAGATTGCTCTTTGCCCGAGTCTACAATGGCAAAAATTTCTACAACTTCTAGAGAAAAAAATCTCTTTAAATATTTAATTCATACGAAAATTGGTGAAGGTCCAATGAAACTAGATGAATCAGAATCTCTATTAAACGACAAAGGTCTCCCTAAATAATTTTTAATCTTAAGGTAAATGTTTTTTATTGGTAAATTAGGTCAATGCATAATAAATTGGTTATTTTTTAAAGTTTAGTTTTATTAATTTTCTATTGTACAGATTACATTAAGGAATTATCTGGATCTTCGATTTGTGAGGTCCTTAATTGGCGACTTCTGCTTTTCCTGTAAAAATTAAATTAAATGTAAGTATTTTATCAAATAAGAATATAATGCATCACACAGTTTGTTAGAATATATAGCATTCAACTCTGAATAGTTATATTGAGATTAGTATGAGGATACAAAATATATCAAGAAAATTGATTAGTATTTATGTAATTTGGGAATCATACAACTCAAAACGACGGGGTTGTATAACTTACAAAAAACTATTTTAAAAAAGTTAACTATCTTTCGTCTGTAAAATTAAAATATATAATGAAAATTTAATGGATGATATGTTCAAGAAATAGGGAATAAATTTAATCCATTCGAACTTACTTTCTGGTTTGCCTTGGTCCCATTTAGTGAATCTAATATGTGAGTCATCACGTTTCACGGCTTCATTTCTGAGTTCGGGTTTTAATGCCCGGCGAAGTAATTTTGCGGCAATATTGGAGTATTGGATATAACTAAAAATAAAAGAAAATTATTGTAGAATTTGTTTCATAAAATTCATGTTATGTAATCTTAGCATGTAGCTCATGATTGCTATACAAGGCACAAAACCAGAATTATACAATCAAACAAATATAGATAAATAACTTACTTGACTCCAGCAACTCTCCATGCACCTACAGGCATCTTAAAATTATATTTTATATTTATTTTAATTAAATATGAAAATAGCGTGAATTCGCTAATGCCTGATTTTCCCTAAATAGAAATGTCAAAATGTTAAAAAAATAGAAAATGAAGTTAAATCGAAAATTGTTTAGTATGTCATCTAGATGTAAACATTAGTACTAAATTATAATTTTTTATGACAATACGACGTGACATTTTAAATGCGTTGAGTTGATTGCTAAATTTTCCGTTAAATCGATTTATGAACTTTTTGAATATCAATCATGTAAAATTGGTTCAAGATTTTGCTTTATAAATACGAATTGCCAAAACATGTTATTCAATATTTTTTCGAAAGTCAATACAGTATCTGTAATAAGTTTTTGAAATGAAAGCTCAATTCACAATCGTCTAAACAGTTTCAGATTTTTCCTTTGATTAATTATTTGCTCGTTCTTACGAAAATTTTCTTATGAAGGTGATCGTGTAGCAAATACAGAAACAAAAGGTTAAATTTAATCATAAAATAGTAAAAATGATTTACTATTTCATTATAACAAGATATAAAATTGACGCTTCTTCTTTCTAATTTTCTCGGCGGTGCTTGATAAAATAAAATATTTCCAGTTGTACATAACTGTTAGATCCCAAATTTCATGAAATTTGGGTTAGTTTCAGGTATTCTTATGTGTTATGTCTTGCAAAAACAATACAAATATTTGTTAGACTGAGCGCCAGGAGCTGTCCTATCCAATAAAACACGATAATGACGATTTACAGACGAGAAGGCTATGACCTTGGCAGTCTCGAAATATAATTTGAACATTAAACTTTAATAACGACTATACTGATTCATTTTACAACAATTGGAACGATCTAATGAGATCTTTATAAGTAAGATGGCCATATATTTGTTTTCTTGTTTCGAAAAGCAATACATTATAAGCCGAAAATAATTTATCGCCTAAACTTGTGAAAAGCTGAAAAAATATCGCAAGGTATTCCAGTTAAACTAATTTTGGAGAAAATTTAACCTTTAAAACGAAAACACAGATTTCTAGTTTTGGAATCTTTGGGCGCAAAAAATAAACAGAAATGGGTGACGAAATTTCCTTTGTTCTTTCTTGTGAATGGAATATGGAATATTATAAATTATGATTATAGGACAAACCAAGCGCGGCGCGTCATGTTCCATATAACCCAAATGTGATACCAAAAAATATCGCTCATCTTTGATATAGAGAGAGGTGAACACAGCAAGCCGTAACTTACTTGTGCCTCACTACTTGTTATCAATTTGCACCAACCTGAAATAACAATGACGCCACAATTCAGTGAGCAATACAACTGTGGAACCTAACAATCTGTTGTATTCTTGCAAGCGACTAATAAATGTTTATTAGTTTACTAAGTAATGTGTAATGAGTAAAAATAATAGTTTGAGCAAAATATGTTTAATTTTTCTAAAAGCAAACGAAGTTAGAGGTTATTATGGATATTAAAATCAACCGCCACAAACGATCTCAGCGTTCAGTGATTTCTGAAGAATTTGATCTATGGAATTAGAAAAAGATTCAAAGCCTTAGAGAGGCGATGTTAGGTTAGGTTAGGTTAGGTTGAAGTGGCTGCTATCGCACACTTAGGCCAGCAATGGCCCGTTGTGATACCACAGGATCCCATCTCCCCATTACTCCCGTTGAAACCAACCAGAGCTATTTATATAGCGTAATAAATCTCGCACTCCACAGTCCGCGAGTTCCGAAAGGCTGTCCATACCGTACACACCCAAATACTTATGCCTTCTGTATGATAGCGCCGGACATGAGCATAGGAAGTGTTCCAAAGTCTCCTCCTCCTCTTCGTCCATGCAACTTCTACAAAAGTCATTCGTCTGTATCCCCAGCCTTCTCGCATGCTCCCCAAAAAGGCAGTGACCTGTCATTATCCCTACGACCAATCCTATTTCTTGTCTTCCCAGGGATATTAGTACCTTGGAGCGCCGCAAGTCCAGTTTTGGCCAAACTTGCTTTGCTACCCTGCACGTGAGAGTGTTGATCCACCTCTCATTTGTCAAGGCGATTGCCCTTTTACTGAGCGCCCATTTTAGCACTGCCATAGGCCTCCCCAGACCTACCATTTCCGGCTGCATCTGGAGAGTCGTACCGTACCTAGCTAGTTCGTCCGCCCTGCAGTTCCCCGTGACGTCCGAGTGACCCGGGACCCAGATTATCTGGATGCTGAAATACTCGCTCATCTCGTTAAGAGATGATCGGCAATCCAGCGCCACCCGCGACTTCAGACAAACTGCCCCAAGTGACTTGATCGCTGCCTGACTGTCCACATAAATTGCGATATCCCTCCCGGATACCACATTATGCTTCAACCATGTCATGACTTGCCCGATCGCCACCACTTCAGCCTGGTACACGCTGCAGTAGTCAGGGAGACGAACAGAAATATTAACATTAAGTTTATCACAGAAGACTCCGGCTCCTACCTGATCGTCTAGCCTCGAGCCGTCCGTGAAAAATTGCACTGCCTCGTTTTCCAAGATTGATCCGTTTCTCCAGGATTCCCTTGAGGGAAAGATGGTACGGAAACCCTTATCGAAGCACAACGTTGGTGTGATATAATCCAGATTCGCCAGTTCTTCGCCAGCGAATCTACCTATCGTCGAGTGTCCCACCTGAAGACACTTCCATTGAGAGACAGCCAAGAGCCTCGTAGCCACGTTGGCTGCCATCTGTTTACCATAAAGGTCGATTGGAATAAGGTGGAACATAACCTCTAAAGCGCGTGTAGGTGTTGTCCTAAGCGCCCCGCTTATAAGCATACAGGCCGTTCTTTGCAGAGGCGATGTTAAGAATATTAGGTCTTCGATAGAGATCGCAAAGGAAAACGATGTACTTTGAGATAGCTGAAGCCTTTGTTTATATTTTGGCTTATAGAATTAGAAATTAGTGGGACGATCCCTACTGGGATATCGTCGTGTATATAGGGATAACCCTATCTCTTGGATAAGCTGTGCGAGGTTCTTTCGAGGAAATAAAGTAAATAAAATATAGTTAGGTAAATAAAACTCGAGTTTCCTTTGATCGAGATCGATAAATAATTTTTTGCAACTCAATGAAACATAAGAGTTTATGTTATCTGTTTTATTACTTGGGAAAACCGAAAAAAATGGTCAAACTAGTCAGTCACAATGCGGTATCAAAGCCAAATAATTTAAATTAGTAATCTATTTCTTTAGAAGCAGAGGCTGGGAGTCTTACTGTAATTTAAGAGTTTGGGGATAGTCATGGTTGTGATTTATGACAAATTTCGAGCACAGAATACAATTAGGAATTTATGTGTAGTTATTAACAATGGGTAAAATGACAAAAGCATATAGCATACATTTTTATTAATAAATTGCTAGAAAATAGAGGTGGAGAACTGTCGATAGTCTGAGCTTTCGCAGTAGTTATGATATTTTGTAATTGTTACATTTTCGTCAGTACCACTGTCGGTATAAAATTAAAACTATCAATAAAACTATTAATAATTAATACTATCAGTATCATGAAACAAAAAAATTTTAAACTTAAAGAAAAACATTTGATTCAATTTTAATAAAAAAATGCGAGCGATACTATAGAAAACTATCAAAGTTCTCCAACATTACTAGAAATCATGTACATTTGCGATTTATTTTTGGAATCTGCTTATCGCGTAAAATGGCTGTACAATACTAATTTTGATTCATTATTCATTACTTTTTTTGCAAACAAATTAATAATATTTTGATGTTATCACGTTTTCCAGTCAATGAATTTAGAAAAAAAAAAAACTTTATTATTGTTTGAAATTTTAACTCATGATCGCGGCGGACTAATTAAGAAAAATCACGTGGACGATGAAGTAACGATGTTGAAAATTAAGTTTTCCAACTTTACGAGTATAGTAATATTTATGTATGTTGTTTTCTAATTCGACAAATATGTAATGTGTGACAAACGAATTTTGGTTCTATCCTTTATAAATATTTTAATAAATAATTCATGGTACTACTGAAATTATTGCGTGTACAATGGTTAGATTTAAAATTAGAAGAAATCGTCAAAAAAAAAAAAATTAATTTAATAATTTATAGGAATATTGATTTTAAGAATTTTTCTATTTTTTAAGTTCATGAATATTAGATAATCGTTTTAAGGATGATCAACACTAAATTGTATTTATAATACAATTCTTAAGTAAATTTCTGTAGTTTAATTAAAAATAAATATTTTATTAAAGGTATTTTAATTAAAACCTGTGTTAAAAATTATTCCAATTTACTAGACAATTAGCAATGACCTCATTGTCTTATCACTTAAAAAATATTAAAAACTTAAAAATGTATATTTAATTATTTATGATATACTTAACAAAACATTTAGTACTTACACTTCATTTGTGATCAACACGCTCTAGTTTTTAATGAAAATTTATGTTTCTTAATCCACAATGTTCAAACATTGCAGAAATATAGGTATAGATATTCCTACCACAACAAAAATATTTTTAGTCGAGACTCAAATAAGATTAAAATTTATGTAATTAGCTTATATATTTAATTAATTAAAAGTATATAAAAATGATAAGGACGACATTTTAATAAATATTTTGATTGCAACGTGATTATGATTGATGTACCTATATATTATAGCGAGTGCGCAGATTCAACGTTTTACAGATTGTGCTACTCTAGATAATAGATACTAGATAATTATTTAGATAGAAAGAATGTTGCATATGACAATGGGCTTCCTCAACTTAGGTATGTATATATGTAATATTATAAATACATGTATACATTTAGCACAATTTATTCGTCAACGCATACGAAACAGGTTAACTTTGAAAATTTATATTTATTTATAATATATAAAACGTACAATAAGTGAAGGTTGTGCATATGTTTTTAAAATAATTTGTCGTTTTAAATAGAATATAATTTATCCATATACCAAAATACTTATATAAAATGAAGATCAAGTACAAGTTTTCAAAGCCCGCGAAAATATTTTGTATTTTTACGCCATATATATGAGTATATGCATACACGAATATGATTAAGTTTGAAGGTTGGGCGATAGGGTTCAGTATTTCATGTGCCTACTGTCCATCAATAGGTTAATTGTTGAAAATGTGCTTGTTGCATATGGTATTCTGTTTGCGCGCGAAACGTTCAAATAAACCATTAAATTTCCTTGGGATGTTTTTTTAACGTTCGTTTGCTTACGTCTCTATAAGTGTAGCTAGTAGATACTAAATAATTCCTGTTTTAACTGAAATTTTCAATGATTTACGTAAATTAAAAATTTGTACAGTAAGTAGATTTTATTTGTCAAATGAATAATTTACAATGGAAAACACATTTTTTTCAAAAAAATATAATGTGAAACATTTATTAGTTTAATCCTATGGCAAAGAATTGATAAAAAAAAGTAAGTAGGTAAATATTATTTGGATTTGTCAAGCTGCTTCTCACTTCATTTACGCTCGTACTTGTATGTAACTTTAACCAGGCAAAATATTTTGTTTCATTAAATATTTGCCCTAATTAATTTAGTTTTCGGTTTAATTTATTGCAAAATGTTTTTATGAGATTGAAAAAATTAATGATAAAAATATTGTGTACCCAGATATGTGTGCGCGTATGCTAACGTCACGATAATAAGTAAACAGTATGTTATTCCTTTCAAATTGTTTTCAATTCATTCATAAACGTGCGCTTTTAAATATATCTCTTCAGGCAGGCATCTTTTAGATAAACGAACAAAATTCTATTTCAGTATAGAGATTAGTCGACACATATACGTCATTTACTTGTGCAAATTTGTAGTAAAGCAGATGATTTATATATCCCCATATATACTAGCACACGTTGACCTTATAATAATGTACAACTTACAATAAACTTGACATTATTTTGTATCTAGAACGATAGAATAAATAACTTATATATTTGTGGATAATTTCGGCAAGCGGCTGATATAGTGAATGATAGATCCAAACCAAATGTCTATAGACTGTGTAACGGTATATTTATAATTTTGCAGGAAAAATGAAAAACTATTAAACATGTTGTTTACAATTCTACTACCATTTGATTCGGCTAGTAACATATTGCTAAAATTTTGTTATAACCAGTATATACAATGCCTAAGGTCGACGAACAAAAAGTCATACGAAAACAATTATATTTCAGCAGTAACAAATCAAATTGAAAAAATAGCGTTAAAACACGAATAAAACCACTCTCGAATAAAACAGTCAAAGGAGGCAGACGGCCCAACTTTCATTCATACAGTTGAACGAATGTAATTTTTCATATACTTCAACTTACATAAAAAATGACCTAGCTCCATCTGCATTTGGGAGAGAATCATATACGTTGCCCAATTGGGCACATTATTTCGACCTAAATTGGGCACATTATACGACTACGCTTGTTAAACATGAACTGACAGAAAGCAATTTAACCAAATTGGCGTCCTCTCACAGTAGTGTAGTTTGGTTTAAGGTCAGCCCGTACTTTATATATTTCTTTGGTAATTTTCTAAACTTCTTCTAGCCTATGAAATGTTTAAGATGGCTCTAATATGTAACTTTAAGTTTTACTGTAGCGTTGTTAACTAATTCAGTTAAACTTTTATCATACTACACTCAAACAAGGGCAAAAACCACCTGACGGTCGTATGTACCTTAGAACTTCTCAATTCATTTCAATATGTTTCAATATCGACCTATCCTATTAAGACCATGAAAACCTCAGTCATCATAGTTTTACAGGAATACGATTTTTGGACTCTACGATGTCGAATTCTTATTATGAAAAAATCTCAAAGTATTACTATACTATTAGTTATGTCTGATTTGATATATTTAAAATAATAAATGGTACAATTAACATTTCTATAAGTGACTTAACATTAATTTATAACGAAAAATTTCTTTTGGTAATCAACGATTAAGTCACTTATCATATTCTTCTTCGAAAATAATGTTTTAAATATGTATAACAAAATTCGTTATACTTTTATTCCTGGAATATTTTTCCAACTGTTCGATTGAAAAGAACGGTTATAGGAATATTTTTATTTTACTCATTAGGTAAGTACAGTCACATTTTTATTTCATGGAGAACTTGACTTTTGATCATTTTTAATGAAATACTTTGAATTTATGTTTATAATACATGCACAGTTTTATTCCAAATGCGTATGGTTGATGTTAATTCATAATCACGCATCTAAAAATACTGATTGACTGATTGATTGATTTGAATGTACCGCCAAGCATTATAGCAAGACTCCTGGAATCCCGGGCCCCACACCGTACACCCGATAATCACGTATCTAAAATTATTGAAAAAGAATTTACGTATTTAAAAACGTTTAAAATTGGTCGTACATGACTAATGTCATTGAAAGTGACCAATAGTAATAACTTATTGCGCACAATGCAGTTGTACTATTGGTCACTTTCATCGACATTGGTCATGTACGATGAATTTTAAACGTTTTTAAATACGTAAATTCTTTTTCAAAAATTTTAGATACGTGATTATGAATTGGCATCAACGATATGTTTATAAAACAAAGAAAAATCGTAGAACAAAAAGTTATCCGTTTATTTCTAGCAGCGAAAAGAACTAATTAAATCTTTATACTGCTCTCCTGAAAAACAAGATTTTTCACTTATCAAATCATAATCTTACTTGGCTAGGATATGTGCTATGTAAAAAATTAAGTTAAATCCCTGGTGAACCACTTGTTAGTTGTTTCTTGGTTTTTGAGTTCGAAAAGTTCTTGAACAATTTTTCAATCGTCTTTGATAAGAGTTGGTTGTTAAAAATGAAAAATTCGAAAAGGAGGCGAAGTATTTGTCTTCGTAATCTAAATTAGATTCTGAACTTTCGTCAAACTGACGAAAATTGATATTGGCCTCATTCTTTAAACTTTTCTAGACTCTCTCAAGTTATTTCTTGTTAATGGCTTATCCAGGTTTTGGTCAGCAATATATTCGGAATTTTTAATTTTCCACAAACAATCATTAAATTAACGCCTTCAGAAAATCTAAATATTGTAATTTTATGGCAATATTCTAGCTCTTACAGATATCTGTAAAAATCTGTGTATGAGAAATAGTTCTCCATACCAAATTATCATAGAAATATTATTTCGCCAAAGAATGAATATTTTTTATGAAATTCGGTAGGTTAATTAAAAAGCCAAGTACAAGAAAGCTCGCGGTTGTAATTCAATACGCATTAAACATAAAGCATCTTTGGTAACTGAATTGGAATAGGAATAGAAACTGGAAATGAAAATTTTTTCAAAAATATTTTTGTAACTTTTATTATAGTTCAGGCGCCTACCTAGCTAATTGAAAAAATGGCAAAACAGAGGAGAAAGTTCCTTTAAGCTGAGATTCAGGAATTAATTGAATTTTTGAAGAAGACGAAGATCTCGACATTTAAGTGCAAAAATAGCTAATTTAAATTTTTCGCTAATATCTCTAAAACTACCAAATATTAAAAAAATTGAGTTTTCCAAATGATTGAGGGGAATATTTCGCAACTTAAAGGTCCATTAAGTTTTTTTGTGAAAGTGATCATAAGACTAGGAATTTGTACTCAAAGTTGACCACTTTTTGTAAAAAGCTTAAAATAGTAATAATTAGAATTATAACAAATTTCAAAATCCCGATTTATAGATACAAGATTTCGAATTAAGTTTAGTAATAGCGCTCTGCAAATTATTATGACACACATAAAACAGATTATAAATACCACTTTTAATTTTACCAGCCTTCATTCGGTTTGTATATATGTATGTAATTGACATTTACATTGCGCCAAAATTTTAAGATTAAAGCTAAATTATTAATTTACTTAATAGCAATAACTAAATTATATTGCTGTCCCAGTTACACTTTCATCTTTTTTTGAGTTATATGATTATCGTGTTTCTACAACTAGATTTTGATTATCGAGTTATGAATCGTAATAATCCTCTTTTGCCAAGAACGTTTAGTGGCATGTCATAACGTCTGTAACCTACTTTCCGTTTTATAAAGGGCTTTCAATAAAAGCGACAAAACTTTAAATGTATGCTGCATTATCAAATATACGCGTATGCTGCGAGCCGAGTCCAGTTAAAAAAGTAGTACAAAAATCATTTATAGATCGCCTGTTCATTGGAATATCTTATCGTATCTATTTCGATTTTCAACTACACTTTTTCTACTGTGATCTCAGCTTGTTGTGCACTTTTCCTTTTCTTCATATCGATAAAGTATCGATATATAAGGGAAATGGATTAATGCTCTTTTCATAACATGTTGTTTACTGACAAAGCTCGGACTTTGTTTGTTTTAGAAAGAAGCCGAAGCGTGTGTAAGACAAATGATTGTTTGTTTCTAAATTGACGTATGTAAATTCTCTATACAGATTTTGGTTAATGAATCTCAATAAACCAGCAACAATTAACTCTACATAAAGGACAACACCATTCTTGCTTTCAGCAAAATGACCGGATTTATCGAAAAATGAATCAAATGGGGGATGCGTAAACCATATTTAGAATGGCAATTTGAAGAAATCTATATATCAAAATTTGAACGATACTAAATCGAAGTGGCAATTAAATGCTTGTTTAAAATTTTGATCGGCTGCTTTCGTAATATTGATTTGTCATTTTACACAAGGAAAATAACAAAATAAAATTAAGAAATTACGAAAGCATGTAGTCGAATAAAATTTTAGACACGCACATTTAGTAAGTGGCAATTAGATTTAGTTTCATTCATACGCATGTATGAGGTATACAAGTCTCGGATATATTGTGGTTACATATTTATTCCGATAAAACGAGCTACATGGTCTCTAGCTTTACTATACTAAAGCACCTTCTTTACATTTTTTAGTTAATCTTCCTAAAGCGTAAGGCCCCTAGTCTAATACCCTTGACAGACTGCGATTTATTAAATCCGATTTAGCTAAACTCGTTTTAAATTATGGTTAATATACTTAAACTGTTATTGTTTTTATAATATTTATCAAACGAATACACTCCCATTACATCTTTTTAGTCACTAAGCTTAAAATAAATCATAAATACCGTATATCTAACTACGGCTAATCTCGAAAATTCATTAAATCGGATTTATTAAACCATCTGTCTTGCGCTTAAGTTTGGCATATAAATCACAGTTAAACCATACACAAACCACTTAAGTCCCGAAAAAATATAGGGAATTAATCCTCACTCAAAGCGTTTTAAGGCCGGAAAATGTTTCAGGCATATTTTTGCATTATAACGAGCTAATAGGCCCGATTCTAGAACGATAAAATCATGTTGTTATTTTATTTCCCCGCTTCCTATATATGAATTTGTATTAAAAAAACAAAAATAACGTAACATAACATACAGTTTTCGAAGGCAGAATAGGGCCTAATATCCTCGTATACACACCTTTCAAATCGACACTAAATTTGTTTCAGTATTTAATGCGCTGGTTTTAATTTCATTTAACATTGTGAACAACTTCACAAAAAATGACATTTATTAAACGACATGCCCGATGAAACAAAATCCATATTACTAATTTGCAGGTGTTTGCGACAACCTTTTAAATTCGTAAGGATTGTATTTTGCGTAACTTGGGATGCCAATAAATGTTTGACAACCGTTCTAAGCGTATTTCTTAGCGATACGCTTCCGCCGCCGAAAATATTTGGGTTGTATGCACCTAATTATATACCACGTATTTATCACGTTTTCAATTTATATAATAAAAATGATAAGTTGTTGTATAGATTATAAAAAATTTGAACAACAAAATACAGAATGTTTGATTGTTTACCTTTTTTAGCATCGCTAAAATAAAATTTTCTGCTACGTAGCACTTGTGATGGTCCAATCGCCAATTTTGTTTAGAAAAATTTTCTATCCTGTGATAAAATTTCCTTGGGAATTTTGAAATTATTTGGAACGAACGGTTGAGCAAATTTTCGGTTTGATTTTTGGTTGTTATAGATGTCAATTGAATGTTCGCTTAACTATAAAAATGTTACTGATGCAGTGCTACGCAAAAAAAAAACAGCAAACGTGTTTTATTATTCAATGGGGTCTTGGTTGCTAAACCTAAAAATTTAAAAACAAACAATTTTAAATGAATTGATTTATTACATCATTTTAAATACTTGCATGACCTTGTTTTTATTACAATTTTTTTAAACCGCAATTTAGAGGGGAAAACCCGAAAAATGGGTGCGTTTGGTATAGCGTGGCGATGCACATTGCACATATTTCCACATCGCTGTAAGTAAAAATGATAACATATTAACAATTATGTATTTAAATTTGATTAACTGAATCTCAAATAGTTTTTCTATGATGGTATATACTTCTCCGTGTTTCAGTAATTAATTAAAGCCAGTACGGTTCGATGACATCGGTTATTTTGCTTGCTGAAAGAATTTATGAAAATAAAGTAGGCTGAAATAAAACTAGTTTTTTACTTTAGTCGTTATCTAAAACTTTAACAGGCAACTGATGTAAATCCAGATGAGCGGTAAATTCAAAAAGTGGATTTTGCAACGGCACTAGATTAATTGTGGAGGAACTACGAAGCAACATAATCTTTTGCAGCATCTTTACTGGTGGCCCTACTGGTTCGAAAGTCTTCATCCCAAGAATGATTCTGGATACACAGGGTAGTACATCGCTTTGTCAAGAGTCAAAAGCAAAAATGGGTTACCACTACAAGTTTTTCAAGGAAATAGTCAGGGGAAGATTTTTTAAAATGACAACTCGGTATACACTTTTAATTGTGTTCATAGAAGTAATGAAGAGCTGAGCTTTAAATAATTATAATAAACCTTCCAATATATTTAAGGTGTTTCCGCGATTTTGCATACGGAGTATACTGAAAAATGCTAGATATATTATATTAGGTTTCCAATCCGGGCGTTAATTTTAAGGTTCGGGCGACCCTAAAAATTGATGTTCTTCCAGTTCAGATTGCCTTGCTATGAATCGATCTTATACATGTGTAGTACATAGGAAATATTTTGCTGACTTCATCAAATGGCTTGAAATAATATGGCTACCACCCCAATTTATTGTAATGGCCTCTAAAATGTCATTAATAGTTCTCAATGTATACCATAATTATTCGACACACAATTTTACTTCGCTTTTTCTGTAATATCTATAATATTGTTGTCATAATGCGCGTATGAAAAAAGCTGTTTGAAAAGAAGTTACAGATGCTTCGTCAATATAATACTGCCAACCTATTTACGTAAGATAAATGTTTGCAACGCGAGATTATTATTATATTTCTGAAATTTAATTTTGTAATTAGTAGTGATTTTTAGCGGATAATTGGAATGCATTTCAAGCAGAAAAGCACCAAAATTAAGAGTTGGTCAATCGTTCTAACAAAATAATCCAAAAATTTAGTTTATTTTCTTGAAACTTAATAAAAAACTCCAAATCCGCGCAAATCAGATCTGAGAGGTGGAATGAATATTTGTAAAATATTAAAACAAAACAAACAAACAAAAAAAATTGTATAACTTGTTTATGGATTTGGTTAAAAACAAAACTCGATTCAAATTTTGATAAATTTAAAACATGGTTTGAATATTTTAAAGAACAAAATAGTAAATACATATATAAATTGTGTTAAAATATGTATATAAAAGCATCAGATCTAGTCTGAATTTGTTTTTTTCTTCTCAAATATTCTGTCTCTCAGGTACCGAACATAATTTCATATTGACCAAAAATAATAAAAGTTTTACATCTTTTCAATGTTAAATTTAATTCAAACAATATTTTCAAAAAAAAATTAAAGTTTTCTGAACCTCAATCATAATCGTGAAACGTAAAAATCAAACAATTTCCCAAGTATCGCCACAAGTTCATATATACTTATGTGTTGATTATCTCTGTACACACTCCATAAAGATATACGAGCCTCATGGACAATAATTAATAATTAGTTTTGCTTGATTTTAGTGAAAGTTGAATTAAAATCTGCGCAGAGTATGTATGACTCAAGTGGAAAAGTTTTAGTATCAGTATTATTTGAGCTTATTTGTATCGGTTGAATTTTTGTGCTGCAGCGTTTTGATCAACTTTAGCGAAAAAAACCAAAAATTATTGTGATTCTTGGAATTTGTTAAATATTAATTTATTTTTTTTTTTTTAGAATACATAATATGTATTTCAAGTCGTTTTAAATACAATTTAATATTCTGGTTATCAAAAGAAGTTTTTATTTTTTATTTTTGTTTAATTTGCGAATGAGGTAAAAGCGCCCGTACATTTTAATTCGCTAAAGAAATCAAAAGCATAATATTATAGCTGTATAGTTAAACAAAATAACTTGTATTATCACTCTCCTTGCCATAAAACACTACAAAATAGCTTTGTACTCGCATTATTGTACAAAAATCAATATTAAGTTTTAAAACTCGCAGTATTTGTGTGTACACGAGACACGAGTATATCTCAAAGTCGTCAAAAATATTCTCAAAAACAAAAACTTTTGTTTATTTAATTAAGTTTTCTTTTAAGTTGTAATTTAAATTATATAAATTTTATTTTTTATTTTTTTATTTTTTTTTTATTAATTTTCGAAGCAAAATGTTTCTTCAGTTGATTGTGCGGTCTTCACTTGGATAGACGTGAAAATAGTTTTTTTATTCGATTATATTATATACTAATTTGATTATTTATTTAATAAAAAATTATTTATATATACATATATGCAAATGTAATTACTTAATTAATTTATTATAGTATATTTCATGCATATCATTAAAAACTATATTTAAAGTGTATTTTTTATATATTTTTCAAACTATATTTTACTGGTTTAATGTGAACTAAAGATTTTTATATCGTGAATATAGTAATCTTGAAACAAAGATTACATTATAATTTAAATTTTACAAAAGGTAAATTTAATTATTTGAATATTGTAAAAAATATCCTTTGTGTTGACAACAAACTAAGTGACATGAATAAATTTGCAAACAAAAAAAAAATGTTTTCCATTACAAAAAAGTTGTTTACAACGGCGCTTTATTTAATTAGATAGTTTCATTACTTAAATAAAATACCAGATATTTTTAATACCTATAATTGCAACTCGATGTTTCTTTATAAAATTTTTATTTTCTTGCAAATACTATGACGCATGTGTAGCTCACTAAAAAAAAAAAACATGTATTACACAGAGAGATATATTTATGTGAAACCCGGTTTCAGTTAGCCAGACTAATCCAGATTTGACCGATTATTCATGGCACCTTTTGGATTTTGCATTGAAACTAACGATATTCTTTTATTTCTCTTGTCTATCTTTATAGTGAATGTCTTACATTTGCGATATAAAAATTGCAAAAAATATAAAATCTAAGCAGAGGTTAATTACCTACAACCTTTTGGTAAGTGATTTGCAAATAATATTTTTTGTATTATTAATTATTATAAATATTTTTGGAATTTACCAAACCAAAAAAAAAAAAAAAGTTTCAACCCCCTAAGGCCAATTATGGAATTTACACGGCATGCTCTATCATCGTTATTATAATCGATAATTTGGAATTTTAAAATATGTATACGTTTTGGAAATACCATCATTAAAATACAATAAAATATAGTTTTAAAATACGTTTGTATACGACTCAACCATTTTTAAGTATTTTGCGACTGCGCATTAACCAAAAAATGTGTATATTATTGTAATGAGTAGAGAAATTAGAGATGCAACGTGCTCTTTTAATACATATCGCGCACATATACAAACTATTTATTTATGATTTAAAACTATATTTAATAATATTTATAACAATTGGATTGCATGAATATAATTATTTTAATTATTTTATTATACCTATGTACAATATAATAATTGAAGTAATGTATACAAATAATAATAGACCTCTGATCATATTTTTATTTTTTTAAATTTTTTTTTTGTTTTGTTCACACACAAAAAACAAAACACAAATTTTTAGTAGTTGAAGATCATTTGTTGTTAAAAATAGGTTTAAATATTTATTAATAAATTTTTATTTCAAACTATAAGAATTAATTAAAATAATATTGTGCGAGTGACCATATATATTCGTAAATCAAAAAAGTAATTATCATGTGATTTTAATTATAATTATATACACCGCATCCAAATATTTCAATTGTGGAATATTCGAGTTTGCTATTTATAGAATGTACACAAAGAGAATATTACTTTATGAAAGACCAGTAATATGATTGCGATCATACGTACATAGGTATATCTTAAGTGATGCGCGGCGAGATCATGTCCAAAATCAATTTTTTTTTTCTTTTTAAATCATAGTTGAGTGCCCATGAATGGTACATATGTACATATAAAATATTATTTTTTTCCGGTTCTAGCATAATCTGGATAAAACGAGTTAAGTTTTAAGTTTTAACTCTGCATAAACGTTTGGTGTTTTTATACAAAACATTAAACACGGTATAAAATATAAAAAAAAACAACATTAAAAAATTGAATGTTATGAAAGTGGGTTATACACAGAATTGTATATGTGAATAAAATATAAACTCAAAGTCACCAAAAGCCATTGAGTTTTAAGAGAAGAAAAAATAATAAGAAATATATGTACATATACATACATACATATAAAAAGTTGTAACCGGTTCAATCAGGATATCCCCCCATGTAAATCATCTAAGCTTTTTAGTGTTGTTTTGATTTGGACTATTCCTTCCTATATATATGTATACTGCATTTAAGATAAATAGATACACAATCCAGTTTAAATTTATTATCTTACATATCTTCTTACGTTCTTTTTTATTATCATCGATTGGTTTGGCATTAATAAAATATAATATTTTATCATCAATAACGCATAACTATTTTTTAAGGTATTTCGTATATTTTATAATTTGTATTCCGATCAGTAGTTTTGTAATAAGGCTAAATAAGTGTCAGACGCAATGTAAACAAACTTTTTCATATATATATACTAAACTCTTAAATATCGAGCTTAAATCAATATTTGTTATTTAAGTATACGTACTAAGAACTATAAGGTCAATAGCCGTCACCATAGTTTTTATTTTAATTTTCATCATGTTAGCATTGAATTTGTCTGAATTTTGCGGATCTTCAGTATCGTATTGATTGCAAAAAAAATGAATACAACAAAATTCACGTGTCAAAAAAAGAATAACATTTTAATTTTTAAATCACGTTTGTCCAAAAAACAAAGAAGCTTTTAAAGTGTTATTGTACTTCCTCAAGGTGTAACCGCGACGATTTTTATATAAGTTTTATCACTTGTTTTTTTTTTTAAACGCACAAAACGATCTTCACGATTAACATTTTAATCTCTGCGTGAATCACCCAAAATATTTATGAACAATTTTTAACATTTTAAGACAAGGCTTTTTAGAGATATTAACACTTCAATAACCTTATTCAAAATATTTATATATCCATAAAACTATTTTTCGTACGTTTACACTTTATAAATTGATTATTTTGGCAACAACATTTCCGATATGCACTTGAAACGTTTTAAACATATGCCTATCACGTACTAAAATTGGAGACTTCGCATATTAACATAACACACAATTCGTGATTAAATTATAATTTAAACAAAAAAAAAAAAATATTTAAACATGCAATAACAATAAATGTTCTTCTCTGTTCTATCCCTGGCAGAATTCCTTCAAATTGTAAAACAAAATAACTATTAATTTGTCGTTTGTTTTGATTTCTTTTTACCATTAACTTAATTAAAGGCCGTTGTTGGTCAGTGTGCTTTTTACATTGATAACCAATTTTTGGACATTCAACTCTTTAATATCGTTACTAAAGTGCTAGAATATAGTAAATTGATCTAAGCCTCCTTGACTTTATATTAACTAGATGGCAGCACCTTTTAAATATGAAAAATATGTGGCTTACTCGGTTATTACACTGAATGCCAGAAATGTAAACCAAATATTTTTAAATAAACGTTTAACTGGCCTATTAAACAATATAACAGATAACAGTACCTCCCACCAAATGAGCTTTATTAATAATGATTAGATAAATAATTAATTAACACATTCTAATACACAGAATGTGTTAATTAAAACTATTTTCTTATTTGTCTACTATTTCTTATAATTATTTAGAAGGCGGCATTTAACAGCCAATCATGCAAGAACGAAATTTATGTTGATTACAGTAATTATCGTGTATGTGTAAAAACTATAATATGGCTTCCGCACATACATACATAATATATAAAACATAAATAAAAGACGCAATATTCAAAAATATTTTACTGTTTCCTGAAATTCTTAAAAACATATATAATATTTACAGAGATGTGAAGGTCATTTAATATCGAAGATCATAGGAAATTATATAAATTTAAAATTTTTATATAACATACGTACATAGCTATATGTACATATGTACTTCCGAAATAAATTGCGAATTTAAATTCTGTTTTTATTTTTCGGAAGAATGATTATATTTGAATGGGTTATTAAATTAAACAGTTTTATACAATTTATAATCTCCTCAAACTAGATGTTTCGCCATTCAGTGTGTCGAGCTTTAAATTTCAATTTGGGCTTAATATGTATAGGATTGACCATGGCGAATCGTAAATGACAATGTTGTTATAGTGTTCCGTTGCATAAACATGGCGTATCTAAATTTTGCAGCAACATAACAAAAGCTTCAATTTTATAATTTGTATTTTGTTGGATGGCTTTGGACAGAACAACTATTTAAATTATATATTTATGTATTAAATAATTTTTTTGTACCATACAATTAATTTAAACATACAAACACATTTTATTGTTTACATACATATTAGTTTAACACAAAAAAAAATAATGTAAACATGTATTTTGCAAAAAATTTCACACGAAAACTATAACCATTGGATTATACAAAAACGGACCTTCCTGAAATCAAAGTGCCCATGAAAATATGGATTTATTAATGTATATTCATATATAAGTTCGTTTCATTTTAAATAAATATATACGAGAAGAGTTCAATTTCCGGTGACTTTTCGCATAAGATTTATAGTTTCTGATGAAAATTATAATCGCACGTGATTTATTTATAACAATAGCAGCGCAAAAACTTGTGTATTATGCAAAATTACTAATAAATAATTTTATTATTTGTTTTGTTATTTTGTAAAGTTTATCATTGTCATGGTGGCATGATATATGCAACAAAAAAAAAAATGATCAATGTGATGAAAAACAAATGGAAAAGCTATGTGTATTTTAAAACGAATTGTTCATCAAAATATGTCAACTTATTTATTTTATAATGATTCTTAATTAATTATTAACAAAAGCTTTTTACCTGTACTCACAAAAATGACGACTGAATTTTGATGTCACCCTATCCTTAATCACGATTTTTTTTTTCAAATACAATTATTATGACGGATACACTAATAATAATTATTTAAATTTACAAAAAGAACTTTTGCCTTTATTTGATAGATTTAAAAGATTTAAATTAATTATTGTATTGTAAGATTTGTAAGTAATGTATTTATTGTGTTATTGACTAAAGTACGTTGTGCTGATAACAAATCTTAATTATCCCACTCTTCGTCTAATTATAATTATAAAGGTGAAGATTATTCGGTATATAGGTACTACCAGTTTATTATTTGTACGCCACTTAGTCTTGGTGTTAAGTAATTAATCTATTTGAAACCTCATTACGCATTTATTGATTTCCAATCTGCACTTTATTTGACGCTACACCATTTTCGTCGTCTTTATACAAAACATATCGAAATTGAATAATATTGTTTTGCTTTTAAACACAAAAACTTACCTTGCATCATCAATAAAATTTATCAATTACTTTTAATTATAATTCTCTATAAGATTAACTATATACAATTTTTTTTTTTTTTTATTGTTTGAATTAATTTCATAATTATTTTCGTTTTAGGTAAAAAATACATAAAAAAATATTTAAGTGAGGCAAATTCAAATATTTATAAAAAAAAAAATGACGGCGGGTGCAGGTTATATAAACGATGATAATCCGGTAAAAAGGCAATATCCGAAAAATGATGATAGTGGATCGGTGCGTGAGAAAGTTAAATTGGCACGGAGTGAAAAATGGCGAATTTTAAAAAATATTGGAACAGTCTCGGTCGCTTTTATGGTACAATTTACAGCATTTCAGGTATATAATACGCTTAATTTCGCCCCGACTGAATCATTATCCTTAATCCGCAATAAATATGTTTAATTACAGGGAACTGCAAATTTACAATCGTCTATTAATTCAACTGATGGACTTGGAACAGTTTCGCTAGCCGCTATATATGCAGCAATCGTTGTATCATGTATTTTTATACCGACTTTAGTTATACGAAAATTGACTGTGAAATGGACTTTGTGTGTTAGTATGCTGTGTTATGCTCCTTATATAGGAGCGCAATTTTATCCAAAGTAAGTAAACTACAATAATAATAATTAACAGTAATCAATTTATTACATTTTTTAAATTCCCTATAACTTTTTCTTATCTTCATTAATGATCTCTTGTGGTGACAGGAGACTTTCCTCATCCTTTTCTTTTCCTATATTTCTTTTTTATCGCGAAATAACATTCTTGCCGAGAGATTTACTATGAAAGCTCAACTTGAGCATTATCTTATCGCAATTTTTCTTAATTAATTAATTAATTTTCAGGTTTTATACATTAGTTCCTGCTGGAATATTATTAGGTCTCGGTGCTGCTCCTATGTGGGCCTCAAAGGCCACATATTTAACACAATTAGGCCAAGTTTATGCCAAATTAACAGACCAATCTGTTGAAGCCATAATTGTAAGATTCTTTGGATTCTTCTTCCTTGCCTGGCAAACAGCTGAACTCTGGGGTAATCTAATCTCAAGCTTGATCTTATCAAGCGGTGCACATGGCGTTGGCGGTGCAAATGCATCATTAGATTCGTGTGGCGCAAATTTTTGTGTTGTTGCTTCAGCCGCAAACAATAATCTTCAACGACCGCCAGATAGTGAAATTTATGAAATTTCATCAATTTATTTAGCATGTATCTTAGCGGCTGTTGTAATTATAGCAGTATTTTTGGATCCACTATCACGTTACGGTGAACGAAGACGAGGATCAATTTCGGCAACAGAAATTGGAGGATTACAACTTTTGGCCGCAACATTTAATCAAATGAAAAAACCAAATCAACAACTTTTGATGCCAATTACGGTTTTCATTGGTATGGAACAAGCGTTTATAGGAGCCGATTTTACACAAGCGTATGTATCATGCGCGCTTGGAATTCATCAAATTGGCTATGTAATGATATGTTTTGGTGTAGTAAACGCTATTTGTTCAATTATATTCGGTTCAATTATGAAATATATTGGCAGGAAACCAATTATTGCACTAGGTAATGTTAACATTGTAATTATGAACAAATATTGAACCTATATTTAACATTATATTTCCATGCTTTTACTCGCAGGTATATTAACACATGGTATCATAATTATATATATGTTATTCTGGAGACCAACTCCTAGTTCACCCTTATTATTCTTTGCAATGTCTGGACTTTGGGGTGTTGGCGATGCTGTTTGGCAGACACAAATTAATGGTAATTTGATATTTTAATTAAACAAGAGGCCTAATTGAATATTAAAATTTTACTCTACCGTTTTATATAGGTATTTATGGCGCTTTATTCCGACGTAATAAAGAAGCTGCCTTTTCGAACTATCGTTTGTGGGAATCATTTGGTTTTGTAATTGCATACGCTTATTCCACAACATTATGCGCTCGCATGAAACTATACGTACTATTTGCTGTACTCGTTATTGGTGTATTAGGCTATATAATAGTTGAAATTAAACATGCAAGAAAAGAACGAAGACTTAAGAAATTGGAAAGTTCGCCGAGTCCTGTTCATACTCTCGAACAAGAAGCACAAACTGCTGAAACCGATGATGAAATTGATGATCTTGAAGAAGATATTATTGTGACACATTTGTAATAGGCTTTACGTACCGGCACTGTTTTAAAACCGCACCCACTACATTAAATACATACACATACAAATACATCCACATACTTTTTAATTAGCCTCCGTTTAAAAGTTCGTAATGTTTTATTTGATTAGATGATTTACAATATTAATTTTATAAATTAATATTTATAATCTAATTTAAAAATTCCATTTAATTTTGTATATATATATATATATAATATATATATATATATATATATATATATATATATATATATATATATATATATATATACATATATATATATATATATATATATATATATATATATATATGATATATAATATCTATCAAATATGGTATTATATATAAGAAAATTTTATGTGGTAGATAATATAGTAAATGTTACTAGTAGAATTTAATTAATTACAAAAATTAAGAAAAATGAATCTTCATATTATAGTTTTTAGAATACCAAATAATTAATCCAATTCCAGAAATTTTGATCAATACAAATTACTTTAAAAATTATTGTGAAAATTATAATTATATTATACAGTATGTAGTTACATTTAAAATAAAATTTTATGTGTAACATCCTCGTAGAAAAATTTTGTAAATATTATTTTAAAACTGGCATTAGAAATGCATATTTTAATTTTCGAATCTAGAAGTTTATCTAATATAATAATTTATAATACCTAAGAATATAGATAAAAAAAAATATATAGTATTTTAAAATATAGTTTTTTGCATTATTTAATTTGTTTGAGGGATTTTGATAGCGAAAAAAATTTTAAGGTCGCTCACAAAACGTCAAACCATGGGTTATCTAATATTCGTAACGGATAAGGGACTCAAGACGTTGTCCTTTAAAAATGATCATGCGGACTTGAAAAGAAGAAAATTTAAAATTGTTGAGTAAGTAACAACATAAACAACATCTTGGTGCCGTGCGATTTAATAGGTGAGCTAATACTAAAATTCTTGCATAAATTAAAATTACCCTTTCTAATTTAGTTATTTACATAATATGTAAACACAAAAAAAACGCTAACCCAAAAGAATGCTTCCCATAAATCTGTTTAACTAAGAAATTCTTTATTCAGTACATATCGCGCTACAGTAGATGTAATTTCATAATAAGCAACACACAACAATAATTTTGACTTTTCACAATTTTGTGTCACAAATATTATTTCATTACATCAACCAAATTATTTTATTAAATCAATAAAATTAGCAAATGCCTAATATTCAAGTTTTAAATTATTCTTTTCACTAAAATTAAAAAGAAAGTTCGACATTGAGTTTTTGTATTCCTTTCGAAATTAAGCAATAAATAATTTACTCTACAACTTAAAATTGGGTTTAAAATTAAAGGTTGATACACCTCGATTATTTTTAAAACTACATTTTAACAAAAATATAACCCTCTCCCTTTTTCAAATATTTTTAAATTTTGAATTTAAATCTAATCGTGTGCAATTTTTAATTTATTATGTACACAAAAACAAAATGTGAGCAGAGCAGTATTCAAAGAGCTAAAAATATTTCAACTAATACCGATTTTGCATTGTAGAGATCGTTTAAAACGCAAAATAGTATAACGCTATTTTGCTGTCCGGTGTAAAAACATTGCTTTGATAGTCAGGAAAATACTCGATCACCTAGTAAATTACAATTCGCAAGCCGATCAGTCTCAATAAATTTTACCAAGAAAATTTTAGTTTCAAATTACCTACATAATAGATTCTAAATTTTGTTTATTTTTGCAAAAAAAAATTCGGAGAGTAAACAAATAAAATAAGTTCGCCAAGATACTATAACAATAATAATTAGTTCACAAATATTTTGTTTTTTCCATTCGAAAATTGCTTGCTTGCTAAATCGTGTATTTGGCCCAGTATAATAAATAGTATTTGATTGATTGATCAGAATGTACGACCAAGCCTAAGCAAGACTCCTCGATGACACCGGGAACTACCATAACATTTCATTTTCATATCTATTGCTATTGACTCTAGAAATTACCTCCAAAATTAAAATTAAAATAAATAATTAAAATCGCACTGCGAAATAGTTTAAATTAAATCTGGAACTCATTAAATAATAACAGCTTTAAGTTGCCCATACTAAATTAAATTAAATAATTTGAGTATCCACATTAGTATATTCTGATTAGTACCATATATGACAAACAATTAGCTCAAATATATGATTTGGCTAATAAACTTTATTTTAATTTTAAACGCACAATCTGCTAAACAAAATTCCAGCTAGAACAAGAAATATAAATTTAAATTCAGAATCATTTTGATTTAGAAATCTGAAACTTTATTAACCTTGCCCCAACCAACAATGCTATGAAGAAATTATTTGAATCCAAGAACTCTTCACCTTGAACGATTAAAAATATAAATTCTAAATTTTAAATCCCAAATTTCAAACTTCAAAATTCCAAATCCTACATTCCAAATTTCAGATTTTAAATTTCAAATTCCAAATCCCAAATTCCAAAATCCAAAATTTCACATTCCAAATTTCAAATTCTAAATTTCAAATTCTAAATTCGGGTTGGGTACGGAATTTCAAAATTCCATTTGCCAAATTCCACTTTTACAATTCCAAAAATAAAAATTCCTTAAACCAAAGAATCAAAGATCCACATCCCAAAATTCCACACGCCAGTATTCCAAAATGCAGTTATCTATTTAATTTTTGTATTCATAGAATATTTTGCGCGCGCAAATTATTCTATGAAAACAACAAATAAACCAGCTGCATTTTAGAATTTTAATTGGTTTGATATTTTCTGTGATATCTCAGCAATTATCATTTAGATCTTGTCTTGCAACTTGATGGTTGAATTTTGTATAACATCGCATCGTATCAGGAAAAGAAAAAGTATTATCTAAAAAAATATTGGTTTGATAAATTTTATTCAGAAACTCTTAAATTAATCAGATTCTATTCCGTAAAAATGAAAATTGATATTGTTAGCTCTAACAAGGGTAAAGAAAAATTAATCGTAGATGGCTCTAGATATTTTATACAAACAAGTAATAAGAAAAATATCATTAGCTGGAGATGCGACAAAAGATTAAAACACAAGTGTGAAAGCAGAGTGTTGACAAATGGAATTCACATAATACAAGTTATATTAGTGGATCATGTACATGACCCGTGAAAATGTAACTTGAAAAAATTAAATTGTTAGCACAAAACACTGGGCTTATACCGTCCCAAATTATAATGAAGCGAGTGGTCGCTCGAGAGAAAAACTGTAGAGCCTATTCACCATTCAAAACAGGTCCAAAAATCTAAAATATCGCGAGTTAGAGCCTCATCATCTTTAAAGGAATAAAATTTGGCAGATGAAATCAATATTCCAGAAAATTTTAAATATTTGGAAGTAGATACTTATGTTCTATGTGCTGGAGAATACTTTGTAATTCTTGGAACTGTGTAAAGTTTGAAAATATTAGGGGAATCTAAGTGTTGGATGGTCGACGGAACAATCTACGTTTTCCTCACATTTATGTCTCAGCTGTTCACTATTCATGGACACGCATAAAAGCTATCTGTTCCACTCGAGTTTTCTTTAATGACACGAAAATCTAAAAAATTATATGAGGACTTTTGTTTTTAATTGCTGGCTTTGTGTTGTAAATTTTATATTCATCTAAATCCGGAAATAATAATTCCTGATTTTGGGCAGGCCATAAGCTGAGCTGTATGGCAATTTTCCACCAACACAACTTTTAAAGGACGTTTGTTCCACTTTGACAAAATTATAGTTCATTGAAACAAATTCTTTTAAATAAATAATTATATTGTGAATTAAGCAATAATTTTGATGATCTGAAAACTACATAACTAAAAAACTGGTTCAGAAAAAAGAACATATCACTGGAGAAAATAAGCAGAAGAATCCTGGATAAAAACCAGAATTTTTGTGGCGAATTCTTAATTAGTTAGTTAATATAATTTTTCTAAATACATACATCCAATTGTGGAATTAATTCCACCACTTTTGAATTTCAAAATTAGAAATTAAATAATAGAGAATTTTAAAACGTGGAATTTTATGATTTGGAATTTTACTTTTCTCTGATTGGAATATAGAAATTATGGAATTTTTCTTTTGGAATTATTATACCATCCCTCCAAATTCCAAATTTCAAACTTCAAATTTCAAAATCCAATTCCAAATTTCAAATTCCAAATTCTAAATTCCAAACTCCAAATTTCAAATTTCAAATTTCAAATTCCAAATTCCGAATTCCAAATCCCAAATTCCAAACTTCAATATCGACTCAAACGCACTCGATATATAAAGTACATAAGAATCCCACTTGAATCGAACACAAGCACATTTTCTCTGCGTACACACAAACACTTCTGGCAAACAAATAATTTCCAGTTTTATACCACACATACAAACAACTATTAAGAAGAGTAGAAAAATTAGAACAGAATAATATGATCTACAAATGTCCATGTATAGACTAGAATAATATTTAACTGCATATCACAAAACCGTTACTAAAGCAAAATCATATATAATAAAATAAAAGAAACAAAAAAAAAATGTTGTTACATAATTCATATCACATATATTGACCAATACATGTTTTATGAAAATACCTGTCTAACGGTAACTGGGCAGTACAGTTATTGAACACATTTCTTCTTGTTCAATTTATTTCACATCCACTTTCCATTAGTTTCACTTTCCACTACACTCATTTAATATATTCACTGCACATAAAATTCATTAAACAAAATCACGCGCGATATATTTAATTTAAGCGAAACTACTTATTACGCGTGAAAATTAAACCACGATAACACACACTCAAAACAAAAAATCACTCACGAAACTTTTTATTTATTAATGTAAATTAAATTAAATTAACACTTCACACCAAATTAAATAAATAATAAAATAAAATTAAACTCTCGAAGAAGACGACAAAAATACGTCTTTCCTCTTCGAGCGTCAACGACGAATGACCGAGTACCGACCGACCGGCCCAGTATAATAAATAGTAGCCGCATTTCTTGACGCATTAGTTCAAGAAATGCAGCTAATATAACATAATATTTCGATTTGATAGCTGTTAAATTTTAGTTTCTATCATTTCTTTTTTTATTCTAGAGAGTGGGTTACTGAGTGTATGGGATATAATTAATTCATTTTTATGAAGTGCAGACGCGTTCAATTTGTTATGGAGCAATGTATGCCAAAAGAGCGATCGCAGGAGTGCTTAAATTGTTTTATGTTTTCGATCAAAATATCTTTGTGTAAACCCGCTGGATGAGAGAATACTAAGACGTGTATCTGCAGGCTACAGCATTTCTTTAAAGTGGTGTTGTTACAGATGCAAAGCATAGAATATTGATAGTGTCCGTGAAAATGTGATTAGAAATGTGCGAACATCAACAAGAAAGCATGCAATTGAGATATAGCCACACCAATTTGCGTCAAATTTTAAAGTGTGATTTGAAAATGTACGTACATCATATACAAAATTCAATTAACAAACAATTTGACGACTTTACAGGTGAACAAATATTTTTTGTCTAGAATAATTCACGAGAAAGTCCAATCCGACAAAAAAAAATGACTGTCTGGCGTAGGATAGTCCAGGAACGAATAAAAATCAATCGTACACAGTCTTGCCCATTCGAAAACCTACATTTGACAAGAAATTGCCAACATTTCGCCATGAAAAATGCCTCAAGTTTGGATCAATTCTAGAGGTGGCGATTTAACAGACATAACCTTTCGTACCTAAGCAAAACGAATTATAATGATGCCCATTAAAGATATCGATCGTTATTTTGAAGGATTTTGTTTAGTTACTGAGTTATTCAACGAACAAATCATTTATTTTATGGTCCACCCTATAGAAAAGTATAGTTTTAATTAAATTAAACAACTTTACATTTCAATCGAATATTATTTACATTAATTCTACTTTACATTTCAATCGAAATTTTTTTAAATTTTAATTCTAGGAAAATTTACAATTAATTTAATTTTATTCAAAAATATTTGCGCACTCAAATTTTGAGTCATAATTATTTGTGCAACGTGGAAAAAAACTAGGAATTATTTAGTCACTTTTGTTTTATATGACCATTGCCAGATTTTATTACGCCTCTTTATGACATATCACTTAGAATCTTAGCCCACACGTACACGGTTTTATTAACAGCCCATTTTACATTTTTGATCTTCCTAGATTGGGCATATCTTCCGATTTCATTTAAAGACCCCCGTAAGTTTGAATCCAAGCACTACCCTGGCCGAGGCAACTGATTACATGCATATATTCAAAATTTTTATGGGAGCATTATTGCAATGAAGAGGAAATTGAGCACTGTCTAATTTATCAACAGGGAATGTTAGCTTAAAGTGAAAATGAACATAGCAAACAATTTATTACAAAAAACCTGGCATTCTAAAATTCAATAATTTGGATTGATTATTTATCAGAGATTGTTGTTACAATTCATTTTGGATCATCGCACCAAAACATAATGGCCCATACATTTCAATGTACAATTCAAGTTAAATTAATAACTCGTAAATTAATATCCACGTTTTGTTTCGGTGACTCTCCTCTTTCATCTCATCAGTCCATCCATCAAAATGATGAAGAATTTAAATCTCAGCATTTGTAACGTCTTTAGATGTGGTAATTGTTTTAAACTCAATAGTTTTCAGTCCAGTCAAGTAATTATTTTACAGCTTAATAGTCAATAGTAAAAATAAAAAAAAAAATAAACATCTTCTGGATTCGTTTTCACTAAGTCGAGTTTCGAGGGTCTGCTAAGTGGCACCAACTTGCTATATTCGTCTGGATGTCATCGAGCTACGTAATGCGCAAGTAGTTTACGTGAAACGGATACCTAGCCGAAAATCTTCATTTATGCTTTTGCGTAACCAGATATATGTTAAAAGAAGGAATTTGGATCGATTGCGTAAAGCACCCCGCATCGCGCTTTGCTTCGCTCAATATTGTTTTCGCTTCATTTCACTCTTAAAAGACAGTATTGACCGTATGTATTACGAAAAAATAAAAATAATATGTAACTTGTCATGTTTAAAATTTGATATAATTTAACGGACAGCTCTCCATTTTTGCCAAAAGTTTACCATAGTTTTTTACGGGGCTTCGTCTTTTCCCAACAATTTGAGATTTTTACCTACATTTTTCCATTTGGTTGATTTTATTGGAAAAAGTGTGGGATGACACAAAATAATAGTGAAAAATGTGCTCAGCTCCGCTCTTCTCATTCCCTGTTTCTTTTTATTTATACTACCCCACTTCATGTCCGCCAAAATCATTCCACTCCGAATACCTAGTTAAGAGTATAAACTGTGAAATAATTGTGAGTGCCTTGAGTCCCAAAAACAGATTGCACAGAGGTTAATAAACAAACAAAACAACATATTGTTTGTTGTCATCGAACACTTTAAAATCCAAAAACAATCATTTTCATATGACTTTGTCGTAATTGACGTTTGAAGTCATTTCATGGTACCCCATAGTACACCCTCGTGAAATTTGTCGGGGAGTCAAAGAAGAAAGAGAAGTAAAGAATAAGCAATGCGAAAGAATGAAATACAAATTAGTTATCACGTCACGATCATGTATATTTAACAAGCCTCTCGCGTGAAATTTGTCGGCGAGATAACGAAGAAACAGAAGTATGGAAAAAGCAACGCGATAGAGCAAAAGAAACAACCCAAAAATAAAATTTGATTTTCAAGATCACACATTTTGAGCTCTGTCAAGGTCGTTCGAGATAAGCTCCTCTCAAAAATTCATGCGGGCGGCGCCAAGGTCGAGCTTAGTTCATCGATAAATTAGATGAGAGCAGCTTGAGTGCTAATTAAATAGATGTTTAAAAAAACAAATGTAATAGTTTCAGCCAAGTCTCTAAATGGAATAAGTCAGCTTGGTTACAGATCATGATACAACGAATCTCTGTATCTACATATGTATCGTGGTTTAGTAGCAATATGGGTTTATATAATACATATTCGTAGTAAACGTTCGATTACGCGATCTTTACGTAAAATTTAAAAAAAATAAATCCACAACAAAACTTTAGTACACGATTGTCAACTTATATGTGCTACTGAATGCAACCAAAAATAAATTTTGTTTTGTACATATTCAACTTGTTTTAGTACATAACGTTTCTTTTTGATGCCCTTTGGAAATTGGAATCTCGCAAAACTAGTGTAAAATGAAAGTACAGCGATAAATCGTATTTATTTAAAAAGTTGTGTTTTAATGATTGAAGATCGACATAATTAAAATAAGTTAGAAGGTTGAATATTAATATAATTATTATTTGGTGAATAGTGCTATTTAATATAAAAATCGATTAATTATTGGATTATAATTGTTTCTTCTTGATAAACATTTTGTAAGTACTTAGGACATTTTTTTTTGTGGCTATAAAATCTTACAGATTAAAGTTTATTTGCTACATTTCATGTTAATTATTGAATGAATCGTAAATAATATACAGTTTTATTAATAAAATATAATGATATATTTCGACTAAAGTAAACAACCACGCGGCTTTTATTTTGTGTTCCATTAACGACGTATCCCATCGTGAATTTACCATTCATCTTTAAGGAAGCGGTATCTATCAAAGATGGCAAGAAAGCGATTATTCTTCGGCGGCAGCAGGCAAGCACCCGATCCATACGATCAATTCCTCGAAGAAAGGGGATTCTATCGGAAACACACTGCAAGAGATGCGTCTTGTCTTTTTCGAGTGGTGTCGGAACAAGTAAGTTTATCGTTTTTTCATTACCATATTTTAATTGGTCCTACTACATAATTTCACCTGACCTTTTACTCCAGTTGTATGATACGCAATTGAACCACTCAAAAATTCGTGAAGAATGCATCATCTACATGAAACGAAATTATCAAAAATATGAGGAAAGTGTTTATCCTAAAATACTTGATACCTATTTGGAAGACCTAAGCAAAGTTAAAACTTATGGAACACTTCTAGAACTTAAAGTTTTGGCCTATAGATACCAGTAAGATTTTACCGTATTTAATATAGCTAAATAATTAATGTATGTTTTTGGTAATTTTAGGTCCAATGTACTTCTTTTTGAGGCTTTTAATGTTGGCCGGTGGTATGTTAAGGAAGCCGAATTTAAAAAATGTTTTAAGGTTTTTTTTACACCAGAAAAACATTTTGACTCTATCTATGATAATAACTATATAGAGGATCTGGCTTTTACTCAGGGACTGTGCTACGAAATTTTATATCGGCAGGTATTTAATTTACCCGACATTATGTACGCTGTTGAACGTATGCTGCATGATCCATTAGAGGATAATATGCAATATAAACGAAAAGTTATAAATAAAAAAATTTGTGATGTTGTTACTTCGGAAGGGCGTGATTTTATTTTAGATCGCCCTGAAAATACTTCATGTATTCTAGATAATTATGAACTCTGTCATTTTCATAATAAAGATTTTGCATTATTCGCTACGAATCTAAAACGTGAGGCAGAAATGTGTAAATGTAATCATGATCGGTATAAAATAAATCGAAAACTTGAGTCTCTCTTGCCTGATAAATCTTTATCATGTGTGCGACAATTGCTAAACGAGGGTATTACACCGTTTCCGTACAAGGTGGCGAAAGGTTTGGATGTTGATATTTATCGGAATATTGAGTTCGATGCTTGGAGTGATTTTCGTAAATATAAAAGAATTCAATATACGACTAGCCAATTACAGGTAAGCCTTTGAAGATTTATTTAAAATTCAGTGAACATCTATGTGTACTATTAATTAGGTTGGATTAAAATGTCATGTTCGACTCCGATCCTCTACTTCGAGTTTATACAATTGTCACATCCAAGAAATAACCGGTGATAATGGGCCATGTCTGGTGTATGTAGAGGAATTAGGAGAAAAGAAACTGGTATGTTATACCTAAAAATGTAAATTTTAATAGTTTTTTATATTATATTATATGTTATAGGTTCCGTATGGCCGATTAGAAGTTTCTGAAAAACGGGGTCGTTCGGATAATGTTACTTATCGCGTCAAACGGAGCACAACAAATAAAAAGAATGAGTTTGATGGTAAAGCGAGCTATCAGAAAATCCATAGAGATGTTCATAGAGGTCATCCTTATTTGAGTGATAACGGATATTACGGAGACGAAGTGGATGATCCATATATGGCTATGAAGGAATACAATAATTTTCGAAATTTCGTTGCTCCACCACCATATGAATTTGTAACAATGCCTATAGTTCGCAGCGATAATTCATTTAATAAAAAGGGATTAAATGATCAAAAGCTTAAATCAACTGAGAAATATTCAGCCCCAAGTGAACGGAAAAATGAAAAAGAACCCCAAGAACCACCGCAACATTCAGAAATGTATACAAGTTGTGAAGGACCCTTTGGATATTATGAACAGGTAATTAATTTATTTATCAAGACAGTTAAGGTTATTAGATCGATACGCTTCCTCTTTTTAAGACTAAATTTAATTTGCCGATTTTTATTTAAAGATTCTTGTTTATTTTAATGTTGTATTGAGTGGAACAGTTATTTTGTTTAAAGTATTTGTTTAAAAATCCCAAAATTAAATTCAAAAATTAATAATCTTTAGTTTAAGGCAGGGGCGTCCAAGCCAAATGAGTATTTTACAAATTTTCAAAATAACTAGAGCAATAAAATCGCGTTTTAAAAAAAAGTCAACTTGACAACACGGTAATTATTTATGTATCCAGGGGCAAAGAATTTGTCACTCGGGAATAGATGTGAAGATCACCGCAATAGTTGTTACATATTCCAGCATGCGGCCCGCGGGCCGCATGCCTCAAAATGGAATACAATTGTAGTGGTCTTCACACATACTCACTCTAGAGTAATAAATTCTGTGGGTCTGGATACATAAATAATTACCGCGTTACCCAGTTGACTTTTCTTTTTTAATCGGAGTTTTATTGCTGAATTTATTTTGAAAATTTGTGAAAAATGCTTATTTGGCTTGGACGCCCCTGGTTTAAGGCGTGCTTCTAATAATTAACTGTTGATTCTTTTCTTAAATCATCGTTCATTCTTCGTTGGTTTAATTCGCGCTATCTGGTTTTCAATAGCCTTAGTCAATTGCCATGCTGATACCAAAATTTCATGTAGATGGAGCTGCAAAGAAAAGAAAAATAGAATTACATATGTGACATTTCTAATGTTTAAATTAGGTACGTCATTTGTGTTCCAAAGTAAATATTTTTATATTTGTTTAGGTGTTACCTTTCCCATTTGATCCAAATATACCACCACCACAACAAGTTCAACCGCACTATTTCTCAGCACCGGTTCCTGTACCAAATTATAATCATGGTTTTTTTTACAATCCTGTATATTCAACTGGACAAACTAACACGAATGCGATTTATTCGTCTCTTCCACCGGGTAATTATTTTTTGAAATATTTCTTATTTGTAATGTGCTTACCATAATTTGTTTAGGAAATCCGTTCGGGTCCTTAACACAAAATCCACTTAGTGGAGCTTTTATTCATGGGCCAGTTTCTAATGAGACCGCTATATTGATTCCGATTAAACGAAAAGAACTTTTACAAACACATCTTCCGATAAATTTTGGTATCAATCCTAGTTATAACCCAAGCGGTCATGACATCCCTAGTAAGTAGAAGTTTTATCATTCTTCGACCAACAATTTAATGTGTATTTATTTTATCTAGCTCAAGATATGGTATCGGTAAGATTTTTTTATAATTTGGGACACGAATATTTTAAACATTTACAAACTGCATTCGGTATGCAAGGTATTACGAATTTAATACATGGTGGAGATGTGTTTCCTGTGATGTATGATCCACCAGAGCCCCATAATTCCGATATAAAAGCATTAGCTAATGAAATGCAAATGGGTTTGAGTTTAAAAGAGTCTGAAACTACAACTACTCAACAGCAACAACAACCATCACCAAAAGCGGAAAATGTACTGCATGGACGACGTTATAATAGGAACAGTAATAATTCTAGTAATACGACGAACAAAAAAGATATTAAATCATCGCACTCGACGAAACATGTATATTCAGGGCATAAAGGTAGTAAATGCTCATCTAAAAAAGATTTAAAAGATCAATCGCATAGTCCAACAAGTTCTGCACCACAAGTACAGTTGGAAGTTAACTACACAAATGAATATGCACATAATAATCCTGATGAGCATGGTCAGATGGGATATGTCCAGTATATTCCGTATCCCCAATATCAAACCTACAATCCATATAATACATTCGAACGAGAAAATATCACGTATGTTATGCAACCAACTTATGTACCCACAACTTATACAGTGTCACCTGGTGTTCAACCGAATGTAGAATCTTATGGTTATGGACCACTTGATAATGCGGCGGCAATAGAAAGTACCAATTATTCATATCCTATGTTATATCCGGCTTCACTGTCCGCTAATACGCCGCAACCTGGGCAATTATGGTATCCACCAACGTACACAACCTTGATTCCAGTGACACAGCCTCCATTAGTAATTCCTGGTGCTGCAGGTACGTACAATACTTCAATGAATGCATCAAGCGTATCACAATAATTAGTAACATAATTATGATTGTACTAATACAAATGTTTTTTTACTAATTAAAATTGAATTTATATTATTTAAATTATTTTTTTACCCAATTTGAATGAATTCGATTAATTATAATTTTATTTTTTTTTTTGCCCCCAATAAATAATAAAATTAAATACAATTTAATCGTAAATCGTCTCTAGATTAGCTTCAGTTCAATGAATTACAAAAATCTGTTAGCTTATTCCCTAGGACAAAAACCAAATTAGTTTTCTTGATTTTACTAATATTGATATGTTTTTATATCAAGC
The DNA here is from genome assembly GCA_963556165.1 of Tipula helvola. NCBI lineage: Eukaryota > Metazoa > Arthropoda > Insecta > Diptera > Tipulidae > Tipula > Tipula helvola. The sequence goes on along the minus strand of OY744483.1, from coordinate 342,715,554 downwards.
TCTGAATTTACTTTATTTATATGTATAATATTTGTAATTGCATAATATAAATTTAGATGTAAACTAAAAACTAATCAATAGATTGATTCTATTTATTTGTCTTGATTCTTTGGAAAATTTATTGTTTTTTACATATTACATAATTTTATTTTTTATTATTAGTTAAAAAGTTTCAAATGAATTATATTATTTAATAAACAAAATGAATTTAATAAAATTACATCATTTATAATGATATATTAGACATTTTCAATCCTTTTGTATTCAAATTTGTAACTTTAAATAGTGAACCAGCTGTAGGGTATTCATCTAAATTTGTTAGTCTTGAGGCTGATGTAACATAAAGTATGTCCAATTCCGGTCCACCAAATGCACAACATGTTATTTTATCACAAGGAAATTTAATTTCGAATTCAATATTTCCATTCCTGTAAATAATCGTAATGTATATATGTACATATAATTAAAGGATAGATACAATTATAATAAATTTTCTACACATACACATACACAAAAATACTTAAAAATTTTATGGAAAAATCAATAAATTTTTGAGAGTGATTTTCTCTTATGTATATGATAAATGAACTTTTTTGACTGCGTTTAATCGCATTTGAAAAAAAAAAAAAAATGAATAAACATTATTTTACATAATACATACTCGGGATTGATTTTTGCAATTTTGGATCCACCCCAGAAGCAGACATATAAATATCCATGTTGATCGATTGTTAAACCATCTGGACCATAACCGGGATGCTTATTATTAATTTTAAAGTCTATTAAAATTTTTTCATTTGCTGTGAAATATATAGAAAAAAAATAATAATTTAGCTTATTGATTTGTGTAGTCGGTCATATTTACATATATTTCCAGTGTTCGGATCATAATCGAATTCTTTGACATTAACATCGGCCGTATCGATATAATAAAATTTATTCGTAGTTTCATTCCATGTTAATCCGTTTGACACGCCAATATTGTTGAGTAACACTTCAAAACCAGTTTCTTTTGTATATTTGTAAAGTTTACCGATTCGAGCGTTAGCAAAATCACCACATTCTTCTCGCATCATCGTACCACCATAGAAACGACCAGATTGATCGGCTTTAGCGTCATTAATTCTTATCGTATCATCATCTCCGGTACTGATCGACCGAATTAAATTAGCTTTCGATGAAATTCCATCCCATTGAATAATTCCGATTTTATTACCGATTCCAATAGCAAATTCGTTGGTACATCCAACCAAAGGTAAAATAAACGATATAACGTTTACATTATCGACACTGGCCGTAAAAAAGGTACCATCCTGATAATTATAACGATGTACTGTCGCACCAAAAATATCAATGTAATACAAATTTTGACTAGGAATATCCCAATGTGGTGATTCGCCAAGGATGTTTCTGGGCGCCTCTTCAAAACGTTCAATTTTATAATCTGCCATTTTTAAGACCACTTCGCGACACGTTTGCAATTAATACTGTAATTTTATGTAATATCCTACTCACATTTATAGTTGAAAATATTTTTGTTATCAAGTTTAAGTACTTGTTTTTTTAGAGTTTTATCAAATATAATTCTGTGCTCGAGATTTAAAAGGGCTTAAGTCAACTTATGTCCTAATCAACTTTTGCGCATTATCTGGTTAATTTTCTATTATTTTAGTTTTTTCATTTTTTAAAGTAATATCAAAGAGAGTAAGATTTTAACGTATTAATAGAAAACAAAACATGCGTAGAGGTTTTTTATAACATAAATCGACTTAAGCCCTTTTAATTCTTGAGCACAAAATGGCGCCTAACTGTTCGAGTTGAGATAATAAGAATTATGAACGAAATTATAATATTTTGTTGTGAAAAATATAAATATAATATTTTATCAAATAAAACTATAATATATAATATAAAAATATAATATTTTATCAAATATAATAAGTGAGAATGGATTGAGTGGCAGAGACGTCGTGTCATACTCAGTGTTGCGTTCGGCCTTACATAATTGAATTAATATTCTTGCACAAAAAAAAAATATTTATATATAAAAACCGCACCATTAAAATGGGTTAGGTGTGCTGTGCTGCCTTACTAAACATGTTTTACAAAACTACAGACATGCATTTGGAGAAAGTTTTGAAACTAGTGTATTCTTCGGTTAAAATTAAAACTATTTTTCTTATGTTTAGCGCAAGGCAGTAAGGTGGTCCGATTTTCAAAATCCTGTCTCACGTAAGTTATGTGTACGGAAAATGCAAATTTTAATTTTTAAAAAATTTTATTTGTAATTTTGGTAAATTTTTTGTGCAAGTTTCTGAACAAAATTTTGAACACATTTATTTATTAAAAATTCGATAGTGTTAATATCCAAATAAAATTTGAAAAATTTAAAAATTTTGATAGTACGTATGCATAATAAAGGATAAAAAACATAAAATTTAAAGTTTTACTTTCGTCATTGGTAGTCCTTTCGTGTTTAACCCAGTGACTTTAAATAATCGGCCAGCTGGTGGTGGCTGTGGTTCATCACGTTCAGTAGCTGCTGTTGTTACATATAGTATATCCAAATTTGGACCTCCAAAAGCAGCTGAAGTCACCTGATTGCAAGGAAATTTAATTTCTAAATCGATGTTCGCCGTTCTAAAATAATAAAATATTATTTTACATTTTTATTGGTACTTTCGTTTTATATTTACTTGGTATTAATTTTCAACACTTTTGAGCCACCCCATAAAGCGACAAACAAGTTGCCTTCCGCATCAATAGTCATCCCATCGGGTACGAACTTAGGGCGTTCACCTCCATTTTTAAAATCAATTAATATTTTTTCGTTTGCTGAAAAATTATATTGACATAAATTTAGTTATAACACAAAATTTTCACAAATTTTTTAGTTAAACTTACAAATATCGCCTGTTTTTGAATCATAATCAAATTCCTTAATATCCAGATCGATAGAGTCAATGTAATAAAATTTATTGATTTCCGCATTCCATGCTAAACCATTAGAGATACCAACATTTTCTCGTAATTTTTCAAAACCGTTTTCCTTTGAATATTTATAAAAACTACCATTCGGGTTAACAAACAAATCTCCACATTCTTCCAATCTCATGGTGCCTCCATAAAATCTCCCGGTCGGATCGGCTTTTGCATCATTAAAACGATTCGTATGATATTTTTCGGTTTTTTCCACTTCATCAACAATTCTAATTAGTTTAGCTGTAGAAGATTTTCCATCCCATTCTACTACCCCAACACGTCTGCCAATCCCAATAGCAAATTCATTTGTTGTATTATCAACAGGAATAATAAATGATATGACTTTTTCTCCCTCTATACATTAAGAAAAAATCAATTAAAATCAAAATTTTGCCAAAAATGAGAATATGTTATTATATGTATGTACTATTTACCTACACTAGCCGTATATGTTTGATTTTCAGCATAATCAAAACGATGAATTGTACCTCCATATATATCGTTGTAGTATAAACTTTGCGAACCAATATCCCAATGTGGACCTTCGCCCAAATTATTCACGGGCGATGATTCGACAACTTCTACTTTATATTCACACATCTATAAAAATAATAATAAATGACAAGTTAATAGCTCACATCACCCTTTTTATATAAAAATTGTCTAGAGCACCACTTGTCAACTTCGGGAAAACATTGGAGACGTTTTATTTTATCTACATATATGGCTTTTAAGAACACTTACAACAAATATAAATTGAAGAGCGAATAATATTATTATTGTATTAAAATTAAACATATTTGGACAATTATTCATTTAAAGATAAACAATTACAACATTTTTAAAACTACTGAACGTAAAAAACAAAAAAACTTGATTTTTAAATAAAATAAAAAATTAAATTCTCTCATTGAGTAAAAACAAAGGCACATAATATTAAAATGAAAGTTAAAAAATTGTGGGGATACAAATTTCAAATAATTCTTACTCATTAATCTTAAACTTTATACATACATATTCCTCAACTTTAAATTTACCATGAAATTAAATTTATTTTTTAACGATCTCACGTTTATTAATCGATGTTCACATTAAGTAGATATATGTATGTATTCTGTATTCACATGTGAATCTTGTAATTTCGATATATTTATTGAATTTCTTAATTAAAATACGGAAAATACATATTGATAAAAATAGTAACAAAAGGAAAATTTTATATATTTTAAGTAACACTTCAATTTTATCAAACAAATCTTTTATATGGAGTTTTTGTGATATTTAATTTACTTACAATAATTGTCTTATATACTTTTTTTATGTCAATACACTACGAATTTCCGTCCAAGATGAAGTGAACAATCAAATTACAACGCGAGTGCTTGCATGACGATGGTGATATGATTTATATAACACGTATTTGAAGGATAAACTTTGACCCAATTGAAGTTAATTATCTGATTATTTTTTGTTTTATGTAACACAGAAATGGTCGTTGGTGACATCAATTTTAAATTAAATCTAATATTGTTTTTTATATGTTTGTTGTTTATTTAAATGCACTATTTATATGTATCTGGGGTCTTGAATTGGAAATCGTGGCTCAATAAATAAATTTTATGGATGCCAAAAACCGATTCTCAAATAATATAAATTATTGTAGTTTGTCTAAATTAAGTAGATAGAGAAGAGATATGTACCTGTGAAACAATTAATTTTTTAACAGTTCTCGTTATTATAATTGATTTTTGCTATAATTAAATAATATACTGAATTATACATACAGTATGCAAAAATATGGCGAATATTAAATTTAATATACCGTATTTCCTCGATTCTAAGGCCACTTCCCCAAGGCGGTAAAAATTCCCAATTTTTTATTATTTTTTTTAGCAATAAACATAGTACAAATAATGATCATTGAAATTTTCATTTTTATCTATAACCAACTCTCAGGTATTTAGATTGTTACACATGTTCTATGATTTGGTTATTATTTGGTGTACTCTTATATTTCCATCGCATTCCATTTTTGTCCTTATTTACAGTATCATATATGTATTTGTTTATTGTAATATTAATAGATACTTCAACCATTTCCTTAAATCCTCTAAATCTCAGTGTGTTTTTTGTACAGCCTTTGCAAGGGTTCGTGCGGAAGTGTACAGTTTTTTATGGCTTCGACTATGTCATTAATAAGTAGGATGAAAAGAAACGGTCCTACTATAGATTTCTGAGGAAGTTCTAAATTATTTGGGATTAATTTTGAGGTCTTTGGAGATAATTAGTTAAGTTCCTTGCCTTGTATTCTTTGTTTATATTTATTATTAAATGAAGATGATTGTTTAAACAATACTCTCTTTTAGAAGATGACAAATGCCCTGGAAAGCTAAATGATGTTACAACACATGAAATGGTCATAAAAGTCGATGATACCGTTAGGGAAATGCTCGAATAAAATTAAAAGAAATTTTCACAATGTTCAAGATATCCGAAACAACAGCTAGATTAATAATACGAGATCATCCACAGTATGGTAAAAGTCAGTGCAAGGTTCAGTCCAAGAATGCTTACACCGGATTAACAAAAAAAAAATCGTGTTCATTGTTGTAAGGAGTTTTTGAAAAAGTTACTTTTCGTTTTTTTATAGCTCTCAATAATATATTTTTTCACTATGCATTTATGCTCTTTGCTACCTCTATTGATAACCTCCTTTAAAAAAAAAAAATACATACATACTTCGATTCAAAATTAGGGGCCACACGAATTGGTTATTAAATAAAAAAAATTCAGTTTATAATATTTTCTTTTTATAATTCAATTTATTTAAAATAATAGAAAATAAACAATATTTTTATATGAAAAATAATAAAATTTCTGTTCAAATAGACACGAACCCAGTAATTAATTTTAAATTAAAAAAGGTGAAATGATTCAAAGTAAATTTCATATTTATATTACTTTTAATCACTAAAAATCTTCAGTATTCCACCTCATTCTCAAATTTTGTAACTTTCACTTGACTAATAAAATGTTAATCGAATTTGCTGGTAATCAGCTTCGTTGATCCAGATATTAACAGTTTTAATGAGGAAAAACATCTCTGACACTACATTGAGTAGCCGGGACTGCGTGCACTATTTTGGCAAGCTTATTAATACAGGGAGCCGCCTAATAGTCCAACACTAAGCTCTGATACAAACGCAATAGTGTAAGAACGAGCCTTATTATTTTTTTTTTATATCGTTCCTTATGAATAGTTTTTAATGTTTTTTTTTATTATATGGCTCTTAAAAAAAATGAAGAGCGAAATGACATCACATTTTAAACTCTGATTTTTGGAATTAGATGCTGACAATCCGGCCGATGTATTAAATAGAATTGTTACTGGAGATGAAACTTCTTGGGCTCAAGTCGTGCCTTCTGCCCTGTGTTTTTTTTTTTTAGAAACTAGTTAGCTGCATTTTTGTCGATTTTGAGTTATGAATGAAAATAACTCGGCAATTATCTAAAGTTTCAAAAATAAATTTCAATTTTCCAATATTTTCCTCCATTTCTCCGAAAAGTTTAAATAAAATTGAGAAATTACTACTAAAAGCTACTGCGACATTTTATTTCAAATGAGTTTTCTGAATAATTTACTTTTTGCAGTTAACTAGTTTCTCAAAAAAAAAAAAAAAAAACAGAATTTTCCCCTCGTAATTTATTGATTGGACGAAGGTCTTGAAGTGTCATTGGTTAAGGAAATGGGCCCTATTATGAAAAAATGCGATATTCCTTTTCTGTATTGAACATCGATATTTTCGTAAAAATGCGCTCTTGATCGCATTATTCGCTTTATAAAATATATTCGCAGATTTTTCAAGAAGCTTTAAAAATACCCGGAATGTGCAATTACAAACTTACAAATTCGTTAATCGAAAAAAAAAATTGTCATTCAGAAAGCTGTTTTTGCTTGACTCATAACTTATGTACATAACTATTTTTATGATTCGCAGCCAATATAGTACTTAGCAAGAAACTCTATTTACTTCAAAATGTATCGTGTGCCTCATAGAATATCTGATCTGTTGATTGACCCTTGATCTAGACATTCGATTGTTTGTTTTTAATATTTGGATTATCGGAAATTCTAACATAATTTCAAAATTCAGTAATGCATTTCTAATCCCATGAACTTACTTCGTTTATCAATAATAAAACATACCAAAATTAAAATAGATTTAGACAAAATAATAATTATTATTTAAATTCAAAATCTAAAGTAAATGTATACATAAAATTGAAATCAAAGTCAATTTTTTTTTTATAAACACATATTATGTTTTATGTATATTAAGGTCAATGTCACTATGATAATATTTTTATTGTAGATATATACACAAGAATACATACTCGTATAATTGTTACATTTTTCCTGCATACTGAAATTGAAAGGAATAACAAAAAAATGTGTATATATACAATACAGATTATATATAGACAAAAAAATAATAATATTGTATATAGAACGGTAAATAAAAAAGGAGAGTAAAGGATGGTTGTAAAATTCTTATAAATTTTCTAAATTTCGAATTTTGTATTTTAATTACTTCATTCCGTAATTTTAGTGGAGACGCATTCAAAATAAATAAATTTATCTGAATCCGAATTTTGGCCGCAAAATTGGGAGAAATGAATAGTGTCATATTGCAAATATAGGAGTACTAGGTAAATGTCAAAATATTGTTCACACATTTTGTATGAAGCGAAACAGATACGCTATTTGTTGTAATTATTACAAAGATTTATCAAATGTTATAGTAAATTATTTTGCGAAAATCCAAAATCATTAGATTAGACCTTATTTATTCAAATTAAACTATGTATTTTCAAATATTTTACAATAATTTCTTGTAAACTGTTTTGTTTTCTTTAAGACTCAAAAAAAAAATTTGACATATTTTAAACTGTTAATAATCTGGATTGAATAAAATCGTTTTCAGTTTTCCTTAAAAATAAATCATTAAACAAAAGTGTCTGCTATAAACATATACACTTTTTAAATTTTAACCTTAGTTGAAATAGCATTGAAAATTCCCTAAACTTGCTTGATTCGCTTTTTTTATTATTATTTAGGCGAGTTTGTTTATGTTCGGATAAGCATAACCCTCTATGTAAAGTTTATTTTTATCTGTTGAATTTAGCAAAGACACATACCATATGATTGGTAATTTCCTGTATGAATTCATGAATTAGAATTACAAAGGTGTGCCGGTTACGTATTATTTGTGCTACATTTATTAATGCAGCAACTTAACAAGCATACTGTATTGTTTTTTTTTTGTATTTTATATTTGTATTATTACATTTTTATATACATTTTTTGCGGTGTCTTGAATTTTTTAGTACTTTATATATAAAAATAGTAACTTTACTCTTATGTACTGTTTTCAAATGTTCATTCATACTTTTCGTAGTATTTTTTTTTGCTTCTTTTAGAAAATAATTTTATTTCAAATTTGTACGTTTACTGTATAGATTCGATTTAACTTTTTTGTTAGTGTATAGTAGTAGTATTTTTATTTTGTTTTGGTGTAGTATTGTATGGAATGTGGCTTTAAAAAAGTTGTATTTAAACCAACTACTGTTTAACAGTTGTAATAACTTTATACACTTGACCTGAGGTGTAATGGATTGTTAGCTAATTAGGCAATCATAGTTAGAAAATCAATTAGACAGGATTTCTCAGACATGCAACTTTAGCAAATTAATAAAGAAACATACTTTGGAAATGACTAACTTCAACAATATTCGTGCTTGAATTCTTTAAAAAAATAAATATTAATTTTATATAAAAAATGTGTTTACATAATTTTTTGAATTCTCAAGTAGAGGAGTATATTGGTGTGTACGACGATGATTTTTGAGAAAATGAATGAAATTTGTGTAGTGTAAATTTTTTAAAGATGTACTACCGTTGTACTGTTGTGCAATGAATAAATTTAATATTTTACTGAATTATAATTTAGTTGTATTTGGGTTTTACAAAGAATTTAAAATTGTCGTTGTTGTTTTGTGGTCATCATCTAAACTGGCAGCGTACCGATTTTGTCCTGTTCCATAAAAAATTTGGAGTGACTAAATTTAATAATAAGAAACAAAATTAAGAAAATATAAAAAAACGATAGCTTACTATGTATTTTTTTTTTTTTGTTATTGACGTATTTGTGTGCGCTTATTTGTGATAATAGATTAAAACTCAGTGATATTTAAACTTTTAAAAAATTTCTCTATCGGAACGGAGTGGTAGTGATTTTGAAATAAATTTATAAACTGATGTAATAGTCTGGTCCACTTTAAGTGTATTGTGTTTACTTCTACATTCTAATTTTGATAGTTAATACTTATTTTGTTAAATGTCATGCTGTAAAAAAATCAAATACATTTTTTGGTGTCGAGCATGAAGCATGTTGGTTGAGTAGGTCCCAGATTTTTGTGTAACCTTTCGTTTAGTAGTTGTATTAAAATTTAGGTTTAGAGGTTTCCCTCGTGAATCGAATGGCGCGCACATTCTCAACTCTGGTAACGCCGTTTTATAATATCGATCGAAGGAGTATTCCCTATTTAAAAAAATAATAAAAATGAGGTGAAAAATGAAACTTCAATCCAGAAAAGAGCACTAAAATAAATCTATATAAATGTATTTATATGTAGTCAGTCATTTATACGTTTATATCTATATATGTGAGGAAAACGAGAAATGCCAAAAAGAAGAACTAAAACTTCTAAAAATTTTGTGTTCAATATTCTCTTTCCATCATCATCGAAGAAGGCAGGAAATCCCACATTAAAAATATAAAATGTATACCCAACACAAAAACCAAAAACGATAATCAAAAACTGTACCATACACATCTGACATCCTACTCATAAAGTAAGAAATAAAGTTTTTACTTTATGATTAAGCTAGTATTGGTTGAGGAAAAAAGATAATTATCACACAGAAAACTGAAAGAAGACAAAATCTTTTATATAACTAATAACAACCGATATAATTTATATTACGGTACTATGAAAGTACTTTTAAGTAAAATCAATTTTAAATTAAATTAAACCAACATTAATACATTACATACCAGTAAAATTCTTTTCTACATAAACTAAACCGAGAAAATGTTTGCATAACATTCAGCGAGTAGAGAGAAAAAAAAACCTTTGAAGCGAAGCCAGAAACTAGAACTGAATAATACAAAAATTATTTCATATAGAGCACAGCTATAATACGATCAAATAACAATAAAATGTTCACTAATACATTCAATATTCCCTATTTAGTTCGTTTTTGTCTCCCGTTTGTAAAATAATCGTAATGATATGATGGTGATAAATTCTTGGTATGAGTTCTACATCGAGCTCTTCGATAGATTAGTGATGCGATTTTGGTATAAAATTCATTAGCGGGGTGGATTGACAATGTATCGTACATTACTTTATATATACATGTGTACGTACGTACTACTATTTAGTTATTTATAGGTGTGTTGATTTATATTAGTGTTAGATTTTCTCGTATACTGCCTATCCGTGTAGTATTCCCATGCCCAGTAATCAAAATTTCTTAGAAGTATCAAGATGAGTAAATGCGATTCAAATTACGTACGTAAAATTTCTTGAACTTCAGTTAAAATACAACAAAATACACAAAACGGATTTCGTATTATTTCTTTCGTCTTTTTTTAGGTACTGTTTCTTTTCCTCTTTAAGACTCTGTGGATTGGATGGATAAAAACCCTAATAATATTGAGATTCTTAGGTATATTTTCATGTCATGTACGAGAGTTCGAACCTATAAAGGAAGTATATATAAATGTACATATATATAAATGTAAAGAAGGGTGTGGCATTTTTAAGACGGATTCTACGTAGAATAAAGTAAGAAGGGAAGAAATCAAAAGTGTTTTCGAGGATGAGTAAGAAATGAAAACAAAAATGCTAAGGAAAAACTGATGATTCTCTTTTTGTGTTACTTAGTAGAGATATGTACATATATTTTAATATAATGATGGATATTCTGTTTATACACAAAAATATATGTATAATATGGCATAAGGAATAGAAAAGAAATTCAATCCTCCAAAACATTTTATGTTAGGAACTGCGTAAATTGTATTTTCATTCTATCCCTAGAATATAATCTTGCATCAGTATTAGTTAGTCGCGAATGGTTAAGGAAAAATAGGAAGCTAACAGTTACGTACATAAATATATGTTCAATTAATTAATTTTATTACAAAAAAAAAAGATGAACACTGCGTTTCTTGCCTTTTGCTTTTATCGCAACTGTATTTTAGATAAATCAGATTGACCTCAATGAGAAACATTATAATGTACAATAATAATACTGAAGAAACATGTACGACTAATGTTATTCTTTCCTGTTTTTTTTTATTCAGCTGTTATCTATTTTCTTTATGGAACACCATTTCAAATGCTTCCAATAGTCAAGGGAACCCATACATATTATTCTCCCCTTGGCAACGTGTCGCATTTTAATTTTTTTTTTACATTATCGTTCAATGGCTTACATAATCTAAGAGTGTGATATTTTTTGTTGTTAGTGTGGTCGTAACATTTTCTTGAAATTATAAAGTACTCGTATTGTGTGTCTGTATTATAAACTTTTAACTATTCCGTTTTATTATTTCGTTCTGCTTTAGGGTTTGGTCGGTCGGTCGTATTTACAAAAAAATAAAAATAAATAAATAAGTAAAATGCATGCTTCAGTTAAGTTCCTATGTACAAATAATATAAAACAACTGCTCTGATGGAGTATTCGAATTTTAATACCATATGTCGTTCGTTGTTCGCTCCTGTGTAAAGAGATTCTGCGGATTGTCGGTTAAACATTCTATAAAGGTTTCTTTTTGGTTCTTTTGTATCTCGTTATATTCGTTTCACATGCCAATTTTTACACACATCTTGACTTATAAAAAAAATAAACTTTTTTATATAATTTTTATAGTCAGTCGATTAATTTTCCATTTCATGTAATTTTATTGATTTTGATTAAACATTTTTGTGATGTTTTATACATATTTGCAATACATCGATATGTTTTAAATGTATGTAATATGTATGTGGGTTAGGTATTGTTCCCGCTAATCTTGTCCACTAGGACAGTGATTCTTAATCGTTCTTACGCGGATCATTGCTATACCGATATTGTGTTCTGCGAAATTTATTTTTAAGGTTGATACACCTGTCATAAACCAATACATTAACCGGTGGCTTCGTTGTTATTTTTGGTACACATAAATTTCAGATAAACTTAAACTAAGCACCTGCCATAATTATATGGTATCCATGAAATGTTGATTCATAATATATGTAAAAGCTACACAAATTCGCTCATTGAAACTTTAGCTCATAATCTCTCGGTTCATCAATCTTGTAAATATACAAGATCCAAGCACGTTTTGTGAATAAATTGATCACTTTGACCATCTCTAATTCATTCTACTCTCTTTTCTGATCTACTATTTATATTTTAAATTCTATAGTTAATTCTCTAAATACATACATATTTTAAAACGAATCAATACTAAATTTCATTTTGAATAGAAAAATTTTAAAATTGGTTTAATTTATTAATTTTTAATTAATTCTAAATAATTAATATCTGTTGCATTATGGCATTGATTTCACCGATTTTTTTAGTAAAGGATAATTATCTTCGTTTCACTCCATTTTGCAAACATTTATTTCTTTAAAATATTCAACACTTCTTTTTTGTGGTTTTCGAATTTTTGCTTCCAAATGAACTCAGTTATGTTCAACGAGGTTACGATCTGGGCTCTATGGAGGAGTTTGAATAACTTTAGCTGCCAGTTTTGTTATTATTATTTTTTGGTTCGACAAGTAATGCTAAATTTTCTACTCTTAGAGTAAGTAAAAGCATACATTTTTCAAATTTAAATCCATATTTAGCCTCGTATACTCGTTCTTCTTTCGGATGGTTAATGAATCCACATTGGTGCCTGAAAATTCCTTTAATTTTGTAGCCAATTCGGGAGATTTCAGCCTAACTTTTGAATGGTGGTTTATGTTATATTAGCATTGTTGTAGTATCTTTTACAACAATAATTTAGTTTCAACATTTCACCAGCTAGTTTAAGAGTTTTCTGATGAATTACTATGGAAAGGGGATTTCATTAGTGTGTTCCTTTGTTTCACCATCTTATTTACCATGGTTCCTATATTTTAAATACTTTCGATACTTTACGATACTTTCACTTAATATAAATTGATCCAAACTATCTGGGTAACAAAATGACAATTTTTTATTCACAGTTTGACAGTTCGCCTCCCCCCCCTCCCCTCCCTCCCCCCGCAAAATATGTCTTGGGCCCCTAAAAATACTTCTTGTACCTATGAATACGTAAACTTTTAGTTAGAAATTTTTTCTTCCTATTGTCCAGCCTAGCATTAATTAATTAACAATATCTGATTTCGAGAGTACATACACGAAATAGAACTTGATTAATTTCAATGGCCTCAAACAAAACAAAACATCTTGCAATCAACTCAACACTATTCAGATTTCTAAATATCTTGAAAAAGCATCACATATCTCGATATAATTTGAGAAATATGTATCAAGAATTTTGAAATAATCTCAAAAATGTCGAATTTTCAAAGAACCTATCTTGAATATTCTAGAATGTTCTCAAATATCGAATTACATATCCGTAAGTAAGCAAATCCAAAGGAAATCTTGATTAGGACATTCTTGAATAATTTCGAATAAGAAACAATATTTCTTTAAAATATATGAAGAATATCGAAATTTTGGCATAATCTCGAAAAATCTACTAAATATCACGATTTTATATATGAGATTCTGCAAGTTCCCTTAATTTAAAGATAAGCTCAGAACATTACATTACCATACAAAATTCGAATAAATTCAAAATTATTTAAAAATTTCGGATAATACTAGAAATATTGAAAAACTTAAGAAATCTAGAATAAACCGCGGAGGAATCTCGATTACCCCAGAAAATTTCGAGTAATCTCTATAATATCGTCTCTATAGTCTCTCTAGAATGTTTCTGACTGTAGATTTTAAATTTTAAAATAAATTCAATTACATATTAGTTTTACTATTACTGAATTAAACTAGAATTAGGAGAAAAAATGTAAATCGGATTGATATTCCATAATTCAAATCCTACCGTTTACTCCTGGTTAACCTCTGAAAGCCTCAAGTATTTTTTGTTACTTCAAGCTACGAACTCAAATTTTTCTCCAAAATAAATCAAATGCTAGTCAAATTCATTTTATTTTGGAAATCTCAAAGAATATTAAATTTCTCTCTTTATAAAATTCTGAAAATTATGAATAATTTCTATTTATTTCCCAAATTTTAGATACGAAAACAAAACTAATAATAATAATTTGCTACAATAAAGATTTAGATTTGTACCTAATAATATTTTGATTTTTGAGACAATGTTTCGATTAAGAAAATAGGTTAAGAAACGCTGGCCATCCATCATAATACCTAAAGATAGAGACGTGTCCAACATGCAAGATATATGTAATATATGTATTTATGCAAATTATACATACATTTTGATTGTACTTTTTACGATGATATGAGAAAATCAAATGTAAATATTCAATAACAATTTAATGTAGGTAGGTAATTGAACTTTATTCATAAATTTCTTGACTTATAATCTTATTATCATTTTCTTTTTAGATATTTTAAAATAACTTCTTGGAGAGAAAACAATAGTTCTTCGTTATGTACACACACATATATTTTGTACATAGAGTATAAAATTTTTATTGATTTTTACATTTTTGTTAGTTTAGTGTGGGGTAAAGAAGGACACTAATTTTTGTATTTTAAATCGTGCAATCCATCAAAAAATGTACTCTTTTCTTGTGGAGTATGTAATGTAGTAAATTTAGAAGAAGAAGAAGATGAGGAAGTATGTGGGTTATATTATAAAGCAACGCGTTAGCTTATATTTTATCTTTATGTTACGTATATTTATTCATTAGCTTTTTTCATAATGATGTATTATATACATAGCATATATGTATTAATTGATCAAAAACATATCACAAACCTGGGAGACTAATCAATTTATGTGTTTATCTGTATAAATTCTGCGCGCTACACAACACGTTTAGTTATAACAGTAAAGCAACTAATAGTAGTTACGTACACTTAGCTCAAAACAATAGACAAGCTGATTGCACCTGTAAAAAATTACAAAGGTGTAGGAAGTTGATAAAACCATTGGCGTATGTGTTTATAAAAAATTAAATTGTACGAACCCGATGGAGATGACTCATACCACTATAAAACTTTAATAAACATACATATACATATATAAGCTTATTTTTGGTGCTAAGCATCTCTTAAACATGAATCATTTGTGGATTTCGATTTTGCTCTTTGAAAATGACTCAGTCTCTGTGTAATATAAATTTTGCTTCTTGAGCAACACTGCTTATAAAATATTTTAATCGCCCAGAATTAGTAATTCCGTCTATAATTGGTGAATAAATTTTTAGGAAATCATACATTTTAAATCCCAAAATTAACATATTATTTAAATATACGTTTTATATAAAGAAATCACACACAAAATTATGTGAAGATTGTGTGGTTCGATTTTATAGTATACAATACCATTATAAGAAATTTCGTTCTTGTTTCTTATTTGAGAATGTTGGATTACCTAGAAAATAGTATTAATACGTCGTAGTACGTATAAGTTCGGAAGAAAAGAAAAATTCTCGATTCCTTCATCTTATTTTAGATCATTAATTTCTAATCAATAAAAATAACAGGACATTCCATTTAATATGTACATAGCTACAGTAACGAATTATACATCATCATCAATAACTCTGAATGACTAGTAAAATGAAATGATGAAATAAAATGCTTAATTCAGATAAGGTATTCATAGCCTTGTTAAATATTTCTGTCTATGTAGTTGTTAGCTAGCAGGGTTGTTATTTTAAATAAAAATATGCCAGATGCTTGTAAATAAACACAGTAATGTGAGATAATCATCATCACCATCATCATCGTGTACAATGAAATGATACGTTTATGTATTATAGTATTGTTACGCTTACATTTTTTTTCCTTTTCTGAAATGAAGCCACGTAAAAAGCAAGAATATCAAAAATCATCATCCTTTTTCCCATCTTTTATCCTCTATAACAGAATTTTAATTTCTTCTTTTTTTGGGATATTTTAAAAGTATGTATATATAGTAGATGTGGATACATCTGTTCCATTTAAGTGTACATGTATTTATAATAGTTTGGTGTAGTGTATGTGTAGCAGTAGTTCGCTTCATAAAATGTTCCGTTCATTTTTATTTGATTTTTTGAAAATGCGAACAATCCGTCACCATATTTTACAAATTCTCTCCACACCATTATATTAGTTAGTATACCTCCCTGGTGTGCCGGTGTATGAGTACATTAAACGTGACAACAGTGAAAGAAAAAGATACGAACAAATGTGAAATTTAATTTTTATATTGTGCAGTCGATAAGAAAAAAAGAGACGGCTATTTCTTGGGGATTATTTTATTTTGGTTAATGGTAATAGTGTGTAATGTCAGTTCATTTCTGTTTGGCGAAGATAATACATGGAGTTCTCGTATAGTTAATCGAAGCTGAATTAATTAAAATCCCTAATTAATAATAATTTAAATTTATAGTGTTTTTTTTTGTTTATTATTATTATTTTTTAATTTAATTAAAAATCATTGAAAAAGTTGAAAACATTTAATATATAAATGTATTAATAAAAGTGCAAATTCAATATGGATAATAGTGAAATTACAATATCAAATAGACAAATTTGTTGTCGTCTATGTTTGGCACCAGATAATGAATGTGTTCCCATTTTTACAAATTCGGCAGCTGATAAAGAACCATTATCATCAAAAATTCAAGCTTGTGTTAATATTAAGGTTAGTTTTTTTTTGTATAAATAAAAAAATGTTGATTAGAATACGATTATTACGTGTTTGATGAATAAAAAAGTTTTTAAGAAAATTCTGTGCAAAAGCATTCTCATTAATTATATGAAATCATGTCATGTCGATTCACGACGATTCAATTGAAAAATTGGAACATGTCCACCATTTTGGAATTTCATAAGTAATAAGATGGAGAAAAGGCATGCATATCGCACACAAGGTTGATTTGGAATGGAAATGAAGAGAATTACAGTGTTTCTCAATCTTTTTTTATTTAATCTTTTTTTTCGAAATTTTGAAACATTCTTGCTGTAATGAGAATACACGTTTTAAAAAATTTAATATGGTTGGTTAGTTTATTCGTTGGTGTGTGGAGTGAATTTAATAGAATGTTTCAAGAGTTTTTGTGTGGTTTGGGATGAGCGAATTAGTCTGATGAGTTATATAAACGTTTTGCTTTTTCTTACTTTATATTTTATTTTATAACCAAACCTAAATTAATTTGAAATATAAAACCATCGTCGAATATAAAAATGAGAATGCTTTGAAGAATGAAAAAAGAGAAATTCTTAATAGTTCGGAATTTTAGAAAATTGGTGAATCACGAACTACGTGCATTTTAAGTTAAATGAGAAAATATTTTTTTAGGTTCATGAAACCGATAGACTATCATCACGAATCTGTCATTATTGTATAAGTTATTTGAATTCCTGGCAAAGCTTCAAAAATCGATGTTTGGCTGCACAGAAAAAGCAAAGAACATTGTTATTTTTATTATCGGAGAAACAAAAATTTCAAAGACAGCATGCAGCGACACAGGCAGCCACCATAGCAAGGCGACAACTGCAGCATCAATTACAGAGAAATTTATTAAATTTTGTTGCCAACAAAGATGGTGGTAGTGGTATCCAAAACGAGGTTCAAGACGAGGATAGAAATAATGCAACGAATCAGATAAAGAATAATGACGTTGACTTAACCTGTGTTAAAGAGGAACCACAAGAAATGATATCAGACGATGAAGTAAGTAATTCAGTGAAATCAATTCAGATGTATTTAATTTATAATAAATTATTATTTATTTTAGGATCAAAATAATATGAATGTGGAACTAGATCCGTCACAATTTTTAGCAAATAACGAGGATGATGATGATTATCAAGCGTATGATGAACGTGAGCCAGTTCCCGCACCTATAATATCAATGGAAGAAGGCCCACCTATATTAACTTCTCTCGGACTTACTCACGTAAATCATGTAAATTCTTGCAATTTTGTGGTATGCTTTTATTTGTTTTGTTAATCACATTATTATACATACTGTTTACTATACATTTTTTTACTAATGTTTACATTTTTTTATGGTTTTTGAGGTTATATTTATGATTTAGTTTTTTTATTCAATTTTTTTTTTTTTATTGCATTACACAATGCCATCTGTTAACATTTCATGTGCTATAAATAGTTTAGACTGTATATATTATAATATAGATGTCTCTAATATTGATGGATTTATGACGATATTTGGAGTGATTTTTGTAACTATAATTTATCGACAAAATAATTATTAACTCAAAGAAATTATAAGATTTTGTGAACTTTGTTGTTATATGTACACATATTTTGTAAATATTAAATCTAAATAACGACCTACATTTAATATCTAAACAAGGATTTCTATTAATCATGATTGTATTTAAATAATAAATTCGAAAGATTATATTCCGTGGATCCGCCGTTGCAAATAAGAAATCTTATCATATTTTTTTACAAATGTTCTTATATACATACATAATTGTTCACATTAGTATAAATGTTTAGCTTCACTTTTACCTTACTAAATCAATTTTAATATAATTAAATTGTATTATGATTTTACTTTATTTTTTAATTTTATATAGAAAACTGAAGCTGATTACGGTGACGATCTAACAAATTCTGGCGAGCTGTACAACTCATTCAACGATCAAAAATTAGGGGGACCAATACCCGGTGCTTGTTCAATTTGTGACATGAAATTTTCAAATCGCGCAAACGCCCGGCGACATGAGCGTAACATACATGGTATATTGCCGAACCCGCTAACATTTACGCCACAAATTTCCAATCCTACCACAATAAATCCAGCTGCCGTTAAACCAGTAATTAGCCGCAAAGTTATTCATGTTCCTGAAGTTTATAATTATGAAACTCCTGAAAAATATCGACCGTATTTAACAGAAAATAAGATCAAATTTATTCGTAATAATTTAACATTTCTTGAACAATATCAAGATATGATATGCGCGTGTTGCGACCGACAATACCAAACCTATAAAGCATTTATGTCTCACATGAGAAAAAAATATCAATTTTTACCACGAAATTTATGTTTTAAATGTTTAAAACAATTTGAAACCAAAGGACAATTTATTGCACATTTAAAAAAAAGAAATTGTATTAATTTATATAAATTGTATATGATTGATGAATCAATAACGAAACCGGAATTAACCGAAGAAGAAAAGGCTCGTAACAAAACCAAAGATATTCTTGCAAATAAAGACTATGGATGCAAATTGTGTGGATTAACTTTTAAGTTAAAAATGGATTTTCGTGCACATGTATTTGAACAGCATGCCGATAATCAAAAAGGCAATGACGTAGCATTAACTATTTGTGGATTTTGCAATGTAAAATTCGAGGATGCCCCTACCAAAAAAAGACATTATACCAATTTAGAATGTATAATTTCGATTATATGTGGCTCATGTGGTGAGAAATTTACTCAGCATCCACATTACATTGATCATGTATATACGAATCATTTATCGAATGCAAATGCAAATGATTTTAATGAAGCTGATTCTTATGACGGTGAATTTGAAACATCATATCAATCAACATCACGTTTACGAACTCCACAAAATTGTGCTGTTTGTGGGAAACAATACAATAATTATTATAATGTGTTGCGGCACATGGAAAGTAAACATCCAGATCAATTACCACAAACGTATTCATGTGAACATTGTCAAACTGGATTCCCGCGGCAGTCTGAACTACGGGAGCATATAAAATTAAATCATCGCGACAGTTTATTTCGGACACCAACATCATCGGCAAATGTATCTGTAAGCGGTGGTATAAAACAATCAATAATTTCATGTAACGATTGTGGTTTAGTATGTGAGACGAGAGATATCTGGATTGAACACATGACAACTCATTCAAAATTCGTATGTCCACAATGTGAATATAAAACGGAATCGAAAGAAGAATACAACAATCATTTGAGTACACATTTAAAATTTAAGTTATACTCTTGCGTAATTTGTAAGCATTCGTTTAATAATGAAAAAGGATTAGATTTACATATGAAGACAATACACAACCAAAATGCAGATGATGAATTAGGAAGTAATGAGCATAGTGATGAATGCAAAGACAATGACACGTTACAGGTGTCAGTTAAAAGAGAAATGATTGATGAAATTGACGTTTCAATTAATAATAATGACAATGATAACGATAATGATGATGATATTGACAATACTATGGAGGAAAATTCAAATATGGGCGATTCCATTCAGCCCAGTGATAATGACAATACAAATGGTGGTACACAATCGCCACCAAAACAACGTGAATGTCCGATTTGTAAATCGATTTTCAATGCCGGTGTATCATTTTCAAATCATATGCGAACTCATATGGTATCGTCACCGCACCAAAATTTTTTACGTACCCTAAATGTATCGGGCCAACCCATTGTAAAGCCATCACGAATGCGTTGTCGTTTGTGCCAAAAAAGAATCAATACCAAATTGGGACTGAAGCGACATATGCTGCTGGCACATCAAATACGTGATTATACTTGTGTTAAATGTTATATGTGTCCAGCTGAATTCAGCAGTCATAAAGGACTGAGGGTTCATTTATTGAAATCACATCAAATCGCTAAGGCTGAGGATGATGCAAATACGATGGATGGCGGCTTAAAAATCAAAACGGAAACGTCGATAAATAATTTTGAATGTCATATTTGCCATATAGTGTACAAAAATAAAGATGATTTGAAACATCATTGTTCATCAGTACATGGATTTGAGCTGTAAGTTTTTGTTTAATAAACTTCTTAATCAATTCATTTTCTTGAACCGTATTTCAAAAGATAATGCTTGATTATCAAACCTCAATTTTGAGTTTTTTTTTCTTTTTTTTTTTTGCTTAAAATATAATTGCGTAAAGACTTAATACTAAAAGACTGTTCACCTGCTAAACATTAATTTATTATTTAATTATGTTTGTAGGCCAACAGAAGACATTGACTCGAAAGATAATCTATTGGATGAAGACACGTTGAATGAAACAAAAGAAGACTCATTTGAAAGGGATTACTGGTATCAATGCCGTTATTGTGTGGACACTTTTAATTCTGGAAAACAATTGACTGTTCACATGAATACACATGAAGAACAATATCCTACTGATTATTCATGTAAAGATTGTGGAAATGTTTATAATACAAGGAAGGTAAGTTGTACCGGTGAAAGGAAATGATGAAATGTTTTTAATGAAAACTGTACATGTTTTATAGTCACTGTGGGTTCATCGATATAATAAACATCCACGGCCGCCAAATCCGACCGTCTGCGAAATTTGCAAAAAGGTGTTCTTCGATAAAACAGAATTATTTTATCATTTAAAAACACATTCACAGTCTAATACAAATGCCGCAAGTTTGCAATCGAATTTAAAATTTTCATCTCCATCAACTATAAATCAGCCAGGTAAATATGCATGTCACGTTTGTGGTCAGAAATTCCATGAAAAGGGTCCACTTAGCAAACATATTAAAATGCACGAATTGGAGAATAATTCGTTTGGCGGTAATCCTCTAATGTCAATGTTTGATGAAGGTGGTTCAACGAGTGGGGGAAATAACGGTAACGATTACGATAGCGGGAATGATATTAAGACACAGTTTCAAGAACAAATACGTATGGTGAATGGTGAATATGCTTGTGATTTATGTCCAAAAACGTTTCCAATTTTAAATGCGCTTCATGTACATAGAGGATGGCATTTTCGATCACCGAGTGGCAGGCAAGTAACAGATCCTAGTCAAACCTGGCAGCCTGATAGTATTCCACCTTCAAAATTGCGACGAATGCGGAACCCATACGGCCAACCGCCTACGTGTCCATATTGTAGCTCAACGTTTGCCAGTACAAACAACCTTCGAAGACATATAGTCGAGGTCCATAAGCGGAATGAAGCAAAATTAATGCGTGAAAGTGCGAGTGATAATGCCGGGTTTTATGTTGAGAAAATAAAGGAATGTCGATCGTGTAACATGTCATTTAATACAACCACGGAATGGATTGATCATAAAATTATCCATGCGCGAAACCAAAAACCATCAACGACCTTCGAATGGGGCTGTGAAATATGTGGCAAAATGTTCACCCGCAAAGAACGACTACTGCAACATATGATAACACATTTAAATAGTCGGGAATTTGATGAGGATGGTAATTTTACTAATACCGGTGGTGACGGAACAAATGAAAATTCTATGGAACCATCGCAAATGGGTAGTGAATTAAATTTTGAAAGTAATTCCCAAAGTTCACAGAGTTCAATGTCTTCGTCATCGAACGAACAAAATAATGAAGACCAAAATGATGATAATGATAATTATGATCAGGATGAAATGATGTCTGAGCCGGATAATTCTGAACTTCCCGAAAGTTTATCTTGTGAGTTGTGTCAAAAAAGGTTTACATCTACTGCAACGCTTCGTGAGCATATATCAAATCATATTTTGAATGGTAATTTACAGTCAGATCCCACTGAATCTTCTCAAAAATCAAATGAACAGGATATGCAACAATCTTCTAATAATTTTTGTCAAATATCAAATATGTTTTAAGACAAAATTAAAATATATTTTTATTTCTATTATACAATATAAATTGACAACTACTACTAACTAAGTAACTAGTGTAGCGAAAACAAATTTGTTATTACAAAACCAAGGTCCTGGTTTTTACAAATCTAATTATCTAATAATTAAATGGTTCATAGTTTGTTTAGTACTGAAATAATTCTGAAGCTGCCAGGTCAGAAATTTTACATTAAATATTTTTATGAGAACACTGGTTATTTTATTTTTACAGTATAGTTTTTTCTCCGGAAATTAGTTTTATTTATTAGGTTATAACAATCATAATTGTTGATTTAATAAAAATAAAATGTCGTTTTTAAAATTAAGTTTAAATGTATCGGTAATGAAATTAAAAAAAAAAAATATAAGCTAGTTACATTGTATAGGAATGATGTTTGTATGGCTAAATGGTAAAATTATATTTGTTTAAATGTTAAATTTTTTAAAAATGCAATACAAAATAAATTGGAAATCCAAATAGTTCATATTTACATATTCTCTTATTATTACAGTTCAAATCTAAAACCAAATTATTATTTTATAAATTAAAAATTTAATGTATTCATTTTGTAAAGGCCCCCTCCTATCTATAATTTTGAGTCGTTGCAAAAAAACTTGTATGTTTCAATTACATAACTAAAAAGATTTTTTTCGTTTTATTTTTATTTATTTTATGATATATATTCATAAAACACAATTGGATTGGTACTTTTAGCTTGTTACAAAAATATTTAATGTCGACATATAATTACAAACATTTAAACGTACAATTAAAAAATATAATCCTCCCAAAACTAAAGAAACCAATAGTAATAGACTTAATGATTGTTCGGCAATCAATTTATTTAATTTTTTTATATAAATATTTTTACAATTTTTTTTTTTTAAACGTAATCAATAATAGGCTTATACTAAAATGATTACTCATCAAGTTACTAATAAATGTAATTGTTTTGTAAATAGAACATCATCCTTCTTTTCATCATCGTCATACAAGTCATAGAAGTTTTGTCAGAATAAAAAAAAAACATCTTAGATTAAAAAAAGAAAATTAAATTTTATTATTTAAGAATCATATTAATTTAATATTTATTTAATTTTTAATAATATATTAATTTAAAATACATGGAACAAAATATACTTTAGTTTATTATATTAATTTAGGGATGAGTTCAAATCAATTCAATTTAACTTAAAAAAAAAAAAAACAAGAAAATCTAAAATAAATTAATTTATATATAAATATATATATAAAGACTAATTAAAAATTTAAATAGTATTAACAATTAAACAAGAAAAATTTGCATATACATTTTAAATTTAGTTTATAGAATATTGAAATCTAGTGAATATCATATTAGAAATTCTTATTTTCAGTTGAAACAAAAAGAGTGCATAAATTAAATAAATTAAACATAAAAATGAATGAATAAAAATAAATAATAACAAAATTTTAATTTAGAACAATTTTTTGTAAATAAAATGAAATAAAACAAATGAAAAATAATTAATTTAAGGGAATACACTCGTAATGCGTTTTTGCATTGAAAATGCATATTTTTTTTTAACGAACTGAAAAATGATCAATTTAACTTAACAAAATAAAAAATGTAAAAATTATATTAAATTTATTTACTAATAAAACTAATAGAAAAAAGAATCTTAAATTTATTTTTCAAAAAAATTTAAAATGTAAACGGATTGAATTTGCTAATTATTTTCTGTTTGATGGTTGGCTTTTTTGGAAGTAAAATTTAATTTTTAGTTGGTTTTCTTAAGTCAAGGACTGCACACACCAAGTATGGCGCATCGATGGTAAGTTTTAAAATACATATCCATACATTAATTTACTTTTTTTTTTTTTTTTTTCGTTTCTATCTTTGCAATCTTTTCTGGGGCTCAAGGCACTCCCAACTCTTTCGCAGTTTCCTTTTAACGTCCTACCCCTTACGCCGTTTGCCAGCCAACTCGAGGACGTACGGCTATAGACCCGCTTTCGTTTAAACCTGCACATTGCATTGCTTCATGCCAGCCTATAGTACTGACATGAAAGGTGGGTCGGCCCATGGATTCCGCACTCTCAACAGGGGGTCATAGATGTGTTCATCGTCATCACCGATCGTAATCAGATGATGAAAAATCCCTTTTGCATCGCGCCCCTATAGGGATTCGAACCCGGAACCTCCCGATCCAACCGCCGTAGCTTTAACCACTGCGCCGTTTGGTCGGTTTAATTTACTTTAATATTTTATACAAGGAAATCGTTTGAGCAGAAATATAAATAATTTTTATTAAAAACGCTTCGACCAACCGTTATTTTAAATTTTTTCTTATTTCTCTTTTGCGATAGTTCTCTGCTCTCTTCTCTTATGTATTTTATATTAAAATTACAGTTATATGAGCAATGCCAGCCAAGTGCTCATGTACGTATTAAATCTCATTGTCAGTTTTGTTGCAATTTTTATCGTGAATAGTTGTGTTGTTCTACGTATTTTATTTTTGGAAGTAAGT
Organism: Tipula helvola; assembly: GCA_963556165.1. NCBI lineage: Eukaryota > Metazoa > Arthropoda > Insecta > Diptera > Tipulidae > Tipula > Tipula helvola. The sequence goes on along the minus strand of OY744483.1, from coordinate 342,690,123 downwards.
AATATATTTGTTATTATTTTAATTGACAAACTATAAAAATTGGTGTTTAAAGATGCAATATAATTCAAATATGTTTAGTTTGCATCTCAAGTAATGAGTACAAGAGCCGTTTACTTTGAAAATGGTATAAGCTAATATTTTATTAAAATATAAACGCAAAAGTATACATGGCGGATTTGAATTATCTTATTTATTGGTCAAGTATTAGGAATTAATTTGTTTTATTTTGTCTGTAAATTGTTTACCGATATAAAGGTCCTACTAATAGGCGTTTTCGGAAATAGATCCTGAGTTTAAGAGAAACAAACAAGAATAAAACAGGCAGCTTCAAGCTAATTTGTTATTTTAATTATTATTTTTTATTTGTTGATTAAAAATGTTTAAATATTCTTTAAATTATCTTTCAAAATGTATCTTCGAATTTTGCTTTACGCATCAAAATCTCTTTTTAACTTTTTGTATGGGATGGATAACTTGCAACTTCATTCATCGTAAATCTTATAAATCTAAATAATAAATCTTATGTTAGAACAAAGTTAACTAAAATTATCCATTTTATGGGTCAATAAAATCATTTTTTTGAATTATCGTTTTTTTTTTTTAATTTATCTGTAAATTTAAACTTGCAGTGGCACCTGTTGGTACTAAATGTATTTACTCAATTTTGTTGTGACATCTGTGGGTTTTGATTATAATATAATTGCTATAGTTACCCTATCGGTCACAAGGCTACTTTGCGCTGCAGATATTGGAGACAAGATACTTTACAATTTTATAAAGAAACCTCACTTCGCTAGCGGTCCATTCTATTGTATGGTCTAAGGTACATACATTAATTTGCTTTAATGTTACATAATATACAAGGAAATCGTTTGAGCAGAAATATAAAAGAAGCGGCGGCTTCTCGTTCTTAACATTATCTGCTGTAGTTTCGGGAGCTTCAACCTCTAAACTGAGATACATGTTACTGATAGGTATTTGATCCGCACCTTGTTTCATCCTTGCCGTTTTGCTTCTGCTATAGCGAGTTGCGCGGATCTTGGACTTCGTTTTCGCTTGGTCTGAACATTAAAATACCTGCCCAATCCCGTGCACTAATGGTTCTACATTATATTAACATAGGTCACTATCGGAATTTATATTGTCGTTCGACGATGAGTCGTCGCATTGATTTAATTTTTTTTGTTTTCTTTAAATCATAATTTATTAAATCTGCGGTTGAAGCAATTTTATCTTCGCGAATTTGTGTTTCATTAAACGGCGATATAGGGAAATTGACCATTGATGCATATTTTTCTTCGTAAATTATTGTATGTCTCTTTGGGCTATTTTGCACTTTGCCCATTTTAGTTTCACTATACCCATGAGTTCCCTATATTATTTTGCGGTACTGGGCTTTTCAGGGCTAGATTGGCTCATCGCTTACACATTATTCACGTATTTGTTTTTTTTTCGTTTTTATTCAATTTTAAAACACACTCACAACACTTAAAAGAAAATAATAAATATAATTAAAAAGCTATAAGCAGCAATAATTGGTAATTCCTGATCCGTGTTATAATAGTAGTGATATAGTTGAGAACCTGAGGATGAAGATGAACCTTTGGATTTAGAAACCAGCAATGTTGGTGATATAGGTAATGATGGGGTAGTTAAAATTACAAATTACAGTTTATAAAACTGGTACTTGGGATTGGGATTAACCAGTTCGTGGCATTAGAATGTTTTGATTAATTAATAAATTTTATTTAAAAAAAACACGTGGAGTAAAATTTAAAATATATTGTATTTATAATAATTATCTTATTCATTTCACCTGTATTATAAGGCCGAAAAGCCTGCAGTGCATCTTGCTCAGTTATTTGTAAACAACCATACCAAAAAGAATTAAATGAAGGTCAATAATTCTATTGGTTTAAATGTTATAAGTACAATATTTATGTATACGATTTTTACTTTAAAAATATTACGGAGTTCCTGTGAGCCTTATAGCAAAAAAGCCAGGAGCGCAAAGGGTTAAAGCTGATCAAATAGTTAAATAATATCCCAAAATAATTTTTGTTAAGGCGATTAAAAATCAGCCAAAATCTAGCTCATTTTTGAAACGTTACCGGCTGCTTCAGATGCAACCGACCAGGACCATTCATTTTCTGAATATGTAGTCTTTCCTTTTTCTAACGGTACATACATTATTTTTCTAGTTCCCAACATATATCTCCAGTACCGAAGCCATAGATGCAGTTTTACGCCACAAAAATTTGAAAATTTCTCTGAAAAACTTTAACATGAGGTATTTGGTTTATTCGATGTTTTCGATGTCTGGCTTGACGTAAACTATTATATACATACATCCCGAAAAGGAGAATTTCTTACAGAATGCGTTTTTTAACGTCAATTTAGACGTAATTCATTCACTGAATCTGAAGTGCATAATACTGGTGATGTCCACCATCCTAGTAGTGTTTGACTAGTTTTTAAGACTTTATTGATATGATGTTCTGCAATGCTCCCTCTGGCCACTATTGCCTCTTGATGGCTCCACGAATTAAAAAAGGCTGAATTAAAAAATGTGTTCATTAATGAAATAAAAATATATTATTACAATATTCGCTTTTTTTATTTCATTAATGAACACATTTTTTAATTCAGCCTTTTTTAATTCGTGGAGCCCCTCTTGATATTTCTAAGTGGTTTCCTCTTCAATGATTGAAGGCGGGAATTAAATTCGAGTAAGTCTAGTAAAGGAACTATTTTTTCCTCCAATGCTGTTGATTGGTTGACCAATTTGCACAACGGATTTACCAAAATACTCGAAAACGTTTTTAATATACATTAGGGTACATCATCCGTCCCACATGCGTCTCCAAAACTCTTCAAAGCTGATAGAATGTCTTCATCAGATATGACTGAAGGAGTGATTGATATGTTACTATTGCTTGTTCTATCGATGTAGTCAGTACTGGCGGTTGGTCTGTAGACAGATTGAAAAAAGTTATTTAACTATTTTCGGATTACATTACAAAATGATGACAATATTAATAGAATCTACGTTGTTTGATTACGCAAGTATCTGTATACCGGACCTCAGAAATCGTATATTTCTTTCTAGATCGACGATCATATACTTAATTTTTATCAATAGCTAAAGCGAACGCGGCAAGGTCATTGTAATGAAGTTCCAGGTGCATTTTTCCAAATATTTTTGTCAACTCGACTGTGTTTGTCCTTCAAATTGGCGTGGTCTGTGATGATATTTTCGATCATGATAGTATACGAATTAATTTTTTTTACAACAAATTCAAATTACTTTGTATTCACTTTATTTAAATAATCGTAATCAGATAGCGGGTAAAATTTAAGAACCTTTCCAAATTTTATAAGAATTTAATCGACAAAGTTGGTATAATAACCAATTTTGAATGTCTCAAAACCATTAAACGAGCAATACATTTCAGTTGTCTATATGCCATTATGAGCTTTTACCATTTCAACAAGAGCGCGTTTGTTTAAAGGGTGTTGTTCTTATTAATTTCGAGAGGAGGTCAAAGTAAACTTCGTGTACTGAATGAAAAGGTGAATTAATTTTAAATAATTTAAAAGTGCCTTTGTTTTATGGATAGGGTTTTCTGTTGCACTTCATACCTCTTGAATCTGAAGTTCACACAATTAAATAAAAATTTACAACTAACAATAAAAGATTTATTGGTTATAAAAAAAAAATTAAATATTTTAACAATTTTGTAATAATGGCTTATTTTCTTGGGGAAAATTATTATTTATTACTACACAATTCTTTATTCTTATGCTGAAATTAATTTTTATTTATTTTTGTACAATTTTCAGCTTAATTTTAAATGATTTAATTAACCAAGCAATGCATTATTTTAATTAAAAAAGCTACGATTAAAATTATAATACTAGGTATGATCGATTTAAAATAAAATATCATAGAACGGCGAGCGACGACCACGCAGAAAAAAATATCATTCTGGTAATTAAATTGGGAATTTTATTTTTAAAATTATGTACGAACACCAGATTTGATGTTATGGTACAATATTCTTAAATTAATCCATGAAATTTTATTTTTATTATTTATTACAACTAATAAAGTATTTATTTATTTGTATTTATTTATACAAGAGATTTATTACAACTGACTACTAGTTAGTTGACTACTACTAAAACTATATAAATGCTTAAAAATATATTATATACTTCTTTCATGTCATTATGCATTATCATCACAGAATTTGATTTTTATTATTTAATATTTTTTTTTTTTAAATTACGGCTATCTATAAATGATTTATTTTTAATGGGCTTATAATGTTCACATGTTTATATGTAATTTAGCTAAGTGCCAATAGTGGTTCCACTTCAGCAGTGGCTGATTGATTCGTTTCCTTCGATAAAGTTAATTTTGATTTTTGGTATTTCTTCTCTAGTTTTGTATTTTTTAGTTTAATCTTTGTTTTGCTCAATTTATCGGCCGCTTCTTTTTTCTCCCTATCGAAGAGTACGAGTTGTTCGAAAATATTTTTTGGCTTAGTTTTAATGGGTGTAATACTTTTATCGGCGGAATGGTTGGCCGCTAGTGTAGCATTTTTATTTGCGTACACGACAACAAATTCTGAATATGCTGGATCTCCCGGTGTATTAATATCAGCAAAATCTCTAAAATTAGCAAATTGATCATCGTGAAAATTAAATTTTTGCCCAAAATACGGAGTATGTGGACGTCCATGCCCATTCGAATAGTAATTAAAATAGTCTGTATCTATATTCCGGGTTGGTGGATCATTGTCTTGATAAAATGTTCCACCCCGTATCACACCAAAATCACCTGAACCTAAAACTGTTGAATCTTGCGATCGGGGTAAATTGTAATTTGGTGCGGCCGCTTGGTAATCGGTTTGTTGTGGAAATGAATAGAACTGTCGTGCTTGGCCCAATGTGGATGTATCTCGATAGAATGGGTAAAAATTTTGCGCCGCTGGTTCATTCGTATCGGAAGGTGCGGACGGATCTGGTTCTGATAATTCGGTAGAAACGGACCGTGGATGAACCGAGTCTGGCTCCATTAACATGTCAGAATCATCCTCGGCTGTATGTTCTGTAAAAAGAAACAAAAAAATCAAAATTAAATAATTGTTATCGTGTATTATGTCTAGAATAATTTGAGAACTATTTTAACAATATGTCTTTGTTTTTGATTTTACCTTAACATCGTTTTTTTTTTAGGTTTAAATTAAAACAATCAATTTATGTAAAATGAGTCTTTCGGGGCGAATACAATGGAAAACTATGAGAATCATTGTTATGTGTTTAGATGCTGAAGGTCTGTGTAATTTAGGGGTTAGAAGTACGAAGTTTAAAATTGGTTGTTTGTAAATTTTTAAACTTGAATTAAATACACAATTCGGATTTATAAACCTTCAGCGATAATACAAGAAAAATAATGTCCATTTGGCCAAAATGTTCACATACTTCTTAATTTGTGAATCTGTGTAACAATTGCTTAGTTTTCGGTTTAATCATAATTATAATTGAGACATTTTAATGCGTGTGTGTGTGTTGTTTCTTGTGTAAACGATTGAATTGCGGTGAAACTCACAAATTTTTTCAGAAAATAGTGCTTACGAAGAATCTTATGTTGTATTCTATTGACTCACAAAAAAGGAACCTAGATCAAAAAATGCTGAACTCTTCATAGTAGAAATTGATCTCAGTTCAGTTTTTTGGTCGAGATCCGTTTTTTGTGTCAATAGAATTCAACATAAGATATTTTGTTTCTTCCACGGATCATCTTCTGGCCATGGAGGTCTTGTGATAATTCAATTGAAAAATATTATTCAATACATTTAAAAGTTTAGTCTTCGCTCCCCATCTGTTTGGCGGTACTTGCTGCACCAAGCGTATTTTATAAGCAAGATATAGATATTAAAGATAATTTATTAGTAGAATTAATTTGTGTAAATGCAGACACGTGCGTCTCTTAACAAAAACCAACCTTTATAAAACAAAAATAATTGTATGTTGACATCTTTTGCTTAGAAATACAATTCAACATTTATTTTAAATAACATAGAAAAATGTATTCCAAATCAATTTATTTTATTTTGATTGGTTTATTTGTTTGTTTCCAATTCGTTTACCACGTAAAAGTTTTATTGACTGCGAGTTCGCGACAATATTCTGCGGAAAAATTTTCAGCAAGCAACCAATCAAAGTAGTCTATTTCGTAAACAAATTTCCCCTTTCGAATAAAATATTTTTAATGCTGAAAATTTTTTCGCAGAATATTGTCGCGAACTCGGACTGAAACGATGCAACACAAATATTACCTCTCCATCAAAGTTTGTAGGCAAAGAGGCAGGAAACGGGGAAGTGTTGCGGTGTGCTGTATACGTGGTGTGGTGTGAACTGGCTATCGTAATAATTAGCGTATTTACTTGAGACATTTACAACAACAATTGCACTAAATAATCCCTGAGAGGGATTAAATAATCCCAAATTTTATTTGGGATTATTTAAATCTTGTCCCATTTTTTAGTTTTCGTACTTAGCTATAGACTCCACCAGATGACATAATACATATTAAATTTATATTTTATTTCGAATAGTTGGCTTTTGCCAATTAAATCAAATTGGCTATTTTCTTGGGGAAAAAATAAACCCAATATAATTCGAATGAAATTTTGATCAACAAAATACGCTTATAGTTTTAACAATTTTATACACAATGGGTTTGGGAATTTTTTTTTTTTTTAACAAGCTACCTTTCAGCCTACTTACTGCACTTCAATTTCACAACAAGTTATACACAGTTATTGTAATCCATCCACATTTTCATTTCACCTGCTATAGCCTATAGGGTGACCAGTGTGGTATTAATTATTTATTATAATTTTTTTCCAAAGCATACTAAATTTTTGGGAAAAATAATTCCATTTCATATCAATTTTGTTGTTTATTTTTCCCTAAAAATTTGGCTGCGGGAATTATTTTTTCCTAAAACATGAACAAAATACCAATCGCTCAGTATGCTTTCGAAAAAAGAAAACCAACTGAAAAAATTTGAAAAATCAGAGCCTTTCGACTTAAAAAAATTAGGACAGTTTTTAAGTCTCGAAATATTTCTGATTTAAAAAAGTGCTATATAAAATTGGTTTGGTTGTGACGTTTATCCACTGGTTACAAACAAGATTTGTGGTGAAATCTTTTCTGGAAAAGTTTCAAGCCTCCAATTTTGATTCATATTTTGAATGTGCTGCAACCAATTCATTGTTCATCAAATAAGTTGGTTAAGTCAGATACTAAATTTCAATAAAATTGATACATAATCGCAGAAGTTGGAGATGGAGTTTCTTAAATAAAACATGCCCAAACAAATAATTCAGTTTTTCGTTTAATTTATTAAACCATTTTATTTGTTTTTTAACTTATTTTTACTTTTCATACCCCTATGTGTTTCGACGGTATATTCCGCCATCATCAGGGGGAAAATAATTATAAATAAATTTTTTTCCATTACGTTTTTTTTTTCAATTTTCTTACAGTAATGTCTAAAGTATCTACGTTTATGACCAAAAATTAATTTTATATAATACAAAGTTTAAAGACTATTACAGAAAAACTCAATTTAAGATAATAATTTAACGAATGTTTGGAAGCTTTTTGTATATTTAATAAATTTTGAGAATTTTGATTTTTTTTATAAGTATAAGCCTTTTAGTTAGATTCTCCTCCTTAGATAAAGCATCCTCTTCTCTATAGGTAAAGAGTGGCCAGTTTGTCGTAAATGATTTGAGATTGCGCTGTGAAATTGATTAAAGTTTTTTGTGGAATCATAAATATATTGGTACAAACTCTTTTTTTTTAAATTAATTATAATTTTTAGCTTTTTATAGACAAATGTAATTTATAAACAATCATAAATTAAACAACAAATTCGCATTAAATTATTTATTTCCTACCAGGAAGTTTTAATGCGATTTTGTTGTTTAATTTATGATTGTTTATAAATTACATTTGTCTATAAAAAGCTAAGCATAATTAATTTAAAAAATAGAAAATAAAGACAAAAACTTTAGATTGAAAAATTACTGCTACCTCTTTTTTAAATATTGTTTGGTTTGACCAACATATTCTCAATTTTAAATCTGAGATATTAAGCCGATCCCACAAGTAGTTCCGTTCCTTAAATAAAATAAAATAAAATTACTCATGGGGCATATTATCTGGGGTCGGATTTCTTAAATAGAATTAGGCTCAAATTAAAAAATCGGGGAACATCACTAAAGTTATTATATTATGATCGCATTTTTGTTAAATGTTGTGATATTTTTCCAATGAATTTAGTGTTCATTGAGGAAAAAGCAAACACCACGGCCCGAATTTATAGTCGTAACTATTGGTATTGTTATAGCAACGATTTTCGAAAATCATTTCAAAATCATGTCTAAAATTCGATACGAATTTCGAATTTACTTTCTTGTTTTGAATGTTTTGTAGCAATGCTTATAGTGATGGATTTTGATCACCATAAGCATTGTTACATTACAAATTTTATAGTGAGGTTTATAAATACGAAAACTTACTATAAGAGTACCTAATTATAGTTGTACAACGATTATAAATTCGGGCCTACATTATAAACACAACACCCAATCGTGACATCTTGACATGTTCATTCTTGCCACTACCGGGAATCGAACTCGGGATCTCCAAGTAGTATAGAAAATGCTTAATTCTCTGTACCTCTAGTATAAAACAGGACAATAGAAAAACTGGTTTAGGTTAACCGATATACATATCTAAGCGTTTTGGTTAATCAATCTGATATTAACCAACTTTTACCAGTTAAACAATTTTTACTGAAGCTTTATGCACTTCAATTTCACTTCGTAGGGTTACCTCTGGCTGTCGATTATGTATCTCTCGCATTTCATAATGTCGTAATTGTGAGAAACCGTGTTTATTATGTACAATTACGAGAACATGTTACATATTCGAGTTTTAACAATCACAAAAGAGAGCTTCTACAATAATCTAAATATATGTAGCTAAAACAACTTCCTCTCATATATGATGTTCTTGCTTGCCTGCACAATTCAAATTGCTTTATTCTTCATTTAAACAGCGAATATAAGTTTTTGCATATGGTAGTATGATGTAATGCGAACGAGAAGATGTGTAAATGCGAACGAGAAGATGGAGAGAATGTGCTTTGCATTCATGGACGTTTTTGGTTGAATTTTAACAAAATTGAATATTTGAGATTTCAGCTAAAAAGTCGATATCCTTTAAGTAGTTCCTAATATAAAATTGATTAATTCCGGCTCCGAAGAATTCCTTTAGCTGTATCATCTAGGGTTTCTTAATAAACCTTATAGCTCAACTTCAATAAATACTGCAATTTGCCAAATTTATTTTTACATATTTACTTAGCTAATTCAGATTTTTTTAAATAAAATATGGCCATTAACGAGAAGAAAGATTTTAGTACATTACTTGTACTAGATTTGCCCATTTGGTTTTCCATACACACTCTACCCAGATAATTTTCTTCGCCTTCATGGTGTGTACATGCTCCAATTCTGATGAACAAATGTACACCATGAAGTTAGCTGTATGAGTTGAATTATTTCCAACTAGAACAAAGAAGTTGACAAGGGTTAAAAATATAAAAAAATTTCAATATGAAAAATAGTAAATAATTGCTAACAATTGCTAACTTCGTGGTGTACATTTTTTTCACCAGAATTGGAGCATGTACAAATCTTCAGCAACAAATGGAACACACACATTTGTCGATGTATTTTAGTAAAATTGTATATCTGAGATGTTAAACCGATTCTATTTATTAGTTCCTAATCTGGAATAGATTAAATCACGACCTGAAGTATTTGTTGGGTTGGGCGTATTATTTGGAGTGGAGTTCGATTTCTTAAATAAAATGTTTACGTTAGAAATATTACTCATTATATGTGGGAGGGAATTAAAAAACTTTACGTAATATACCTATGCCTAAGTAAGATTGATTCCTTTCTTTGCTCCACTGAATCTACATTTAGGCAAATGCTGGTTCCTCCGACATGTTGCATTGCCGCTAATAAATTTAGCGATATGAATGAATATTATCTAAAAGCCAGGACAATGAAATGATCTAACCAAGACGTCTGGTCCCTATAGGCTTGATGATGATTATGGCTCTATACTCTAGAAGGCTTTGATAATATTCGCGCTTGCATGCACAAGTCAAATTCCTTTTATCTCTATTTAAACAGCGAACATTAGTTTTTCCAGGTGTATGATGAATGAAAGTGAGGAACAAAATGTATGTTGTCTAAAAGTTTTTGAGAATTTTTGTAATTGAAAATTAAATGAAGAGAAAGAGCGGAGAGCTCAAAGAGTTGATGAGGAAATAAACACAAAAATAATTTTGATTTGCGTGTTTATTTTAAAAACATCTCACCATCGATTTAGTATGATTAATTGTACTTGTCAGTAGTTTGCTCATGTCAATGGAACACAGCTACTATGTACTACGAAATAGTGACAATTACCTAGTGGTAAAACTCCTTATTATAAACACCACATTAATTAGCACTGATTTCCTATAAGGATACAGTTGAGAAACGTTTTTGTGCAAGATAAGCTGCATTAGAATATAGAGCTTTTTAGAGCTTTTAGTTCTATATATTATGTATATCATGCTATTTCAGCCTACCGCCATAACATCGCCATTTCTAGAAATATTATGAAATTCTATATGGATTAATAGTGCGGTCTGTAAATTAATTGAACAACAGATTTGAAGGCAGAATAATAAAATAACAAAACAAAAAGTGAAAGTTCGCAATGCAGCAATGTTTATCTTTATACGATTATGAAGACGATTAATGATTTATTTTAAAATGTTAGAATAGAGAAGTAGAAATAAATTGAAAGGAAATTGCAATTATAAATTGTTTACTATTACATGTTGTATTAGATTGTATACGTATGTATGTATCTCTACTCTATCTTTACAAGATGCTTTGTTTTTAGCATTTCCATGTGTTCAACTTTCTTTTTTTTTGATTTTGAGAAAAAATAAATACGTATTGAAAGTCAATTAAATTTCACTCTTGTATGTGTGTATACATGCCGAATCAAATCTTGTTTGAACATTTTCACATCCTTAGTAGCGATTTCTGTATGTGATTTCTAAATTAGGGGAATATGGTGCAGCGTGCAAATTTCGCGAAGAACCGCTTTCACTACGGAACGGAATTTGACAGATAGGTAATTAGTTTATCAACAAAAAAAAAAGTAATAAATTGGGATTACAGCACCTAAATTTAAATTTAACTTCCTCATTATTATAGTTTCATAAATACATTGACATAAATTGAACATTGTTATGAAAGCTCCGACTTTGAGACAAGGTTATATAGGTTAACATATTTTATGTCTAAATTTTAATGATAAACGATTAATTATTTATATTTATTTGGGTTTTAATTCAAAAATCACGATTATTTTTTGTTGGACGATAATAATTTTATTATGTGTAACAATGGTTAAAACAAAAGCTGTTTAAACAAAAATATGTGGTGTTGAGATTTTGTTGTTTCTTCGCGATCTTGTTGTACCAGCCAAAATATATATACTTAAAGACAAACATAAGAAATCCAAGTTTTAATTACATAAGTAGTGTAAACGATTATAAGATAATCAAATATTTTGTGTCATCTTAGTATTTAATATAAAATGGATTTTTTTTAGAGATAATATGTGAATAACATAAACATATTTTGTTGTTTTATTTTTTAAGCTTTACATGGTTAGAGTAGGTTATTTATATACACATATTATGCAAATTGCTTTAATGATTATTTCCGAGTGAAAGTGATGACAAAATAGCGGTTATTGTATATTATATAAATAAAAAAATATTTATAGGCTGTGTATGATTTGTAAAGATATGTATGTACATGTTTGTGAGACGTGCAGATGTTTAAAATGTTAGTCGATGCAACAGGTTATTATATAAAAATGAAGTTCCGTCTACATATATTGATTTATGTTGCAATTGACCAGAGAAGGATTTTCCTATCAACCTTAGATTTCCACCACAATTTGCCAATTACCAATATGCATTTTACCTAATACATATTTCTTTGTTATTCTTATTGAACAGTTAATTACAAAGAGTAATTTTTCCGGATATAATATAAACATTAATTTAGTTTACCAACTAAACGTACATACATACTATACATACTGTGTACTTATTTATTTATTATTATTATTATTATTATTTTTATATTTTGACGAAACACAAAAAGTAAAAGTGTTTTATATATTTTTATTTTAACGACTCATTTTATTATTATTATTATTTTTAACCTTGACAGTTGAAAAATAATAATAATATTAATTGTAAGATAGTTTTTCGATTTTCTTAAGTTCAGCAATTCTCAAATAATGAACCGTGGCCATTTTTAACCACTATGAATTTCGAAGTAATTTACTCTAACCTAACTATGTTAAAAACTATTAAAATGTTTGCACAGCTTAAATCCTTATAAATTAATAAAAAGAATCTAAGAATCAATAATATTTCATTTCATATAATATTCAACCAATAATTAATAATAAAACAGCAACAACAAAATTATTTTAAATGACAAGACTGTTAAACAGTTGTGATAACACATATCACACATATGGGAACATTGCATATCGTGCAGCTTTTTCTAGTTTTCCGTATTTTTGGTGTTTTATTCGGGCATACAACACTTTCTCCTAATACCAGAATTCGACCCAACGATAAGGAATTAGTATCCCCTACTATACATTCTATCTCCGATGTTGTAGCAAATTCTTTAACGCAAATTCTATTAATGATAACCCGATTGTTGGTTGTTTAGACAGCTCTTGTCGAGATAATTAAGACGAGGAATTTGTTTTAGGACATGTTGATCTGGAGAGTTTTACACTTGGATACATGGGGGGTTGCCCACGGATTGCATTCACTCATATTGAATCACTGCAATATTTCTCATTTATATACTGATCCTGGTCGATCCATATTTTACCTTTTGGACAGTCCCGTATAATCTGTATTCCAAGGCAATACCTTGCTTCTCCAATGTTTTTTATCTTAAAATTTTCCATCAATTTGGTTTTGATCGATGACTTCGATCGAGCTCTTTGTCATTTGAAAATGATAAGAAGTCGTCGACATATACTGATAAAAACAGCATCTTATTCTTATCCCCTTCTATTTTGTAGTGTATGCAAGGATCAACTTTAAACTATAAAAGGCGAAGTTGTTTTAATACTTTATCAAGTTGTTAAGTCCAAATACGACTAGACTGCTTGTGTTTATAAAGTCGGGATACTATAACGGCGTTATTGAACTTCTCTGGTTGAATCATATAAATTTCTTCTTTAATGTTTAGTCAACTCCTCTGCGTTGTGAAGATCCTTTCACAACTAATCTCGCTTTGTATCGATATACTTCTCCTTAGCGTTATGTTTTGTTTTTAAAATCCATTTATAGTCGAAAGGTTTTTTGTTGGGTGGTAGAGCGGTAAGATCCCACGCGTCATTTTCTATTAAAGACGTATTCTTCTTGCATTGTATTTTCCCACATTAATACATCAGCCCTTGACAAAGCTTCTTCGATGGTTGTTGGATCATATAATTTACTGTGGTGAGACATTTAAGAAATAAAATCTTCCGTTTGATGGATTGCTACCATTGACGTGACGGTATCTACGATTTCATGGATACATAATTTATTGGTTCTTCAACTAATTCTTCATACGGGATCAAACTAACATCGCAATTCTGTGTAATTTGTTCTAAACGTTGCTCTGGAGTTTTCACAGCAACAACAAATATACATCTCTCAGATTTTTGATTCAGGTTTTTTTTGCTTCGGCATATGAATCATGAAAACACGCAAATGTTTAAATTAGAGTTTTTGTCCCGTCCGCGTAGATATCGGGTGTTAATCCGCCTTTAATATTTCGTGTAGGAAATCGGTTGATTATTTGTCAAGCCGTCGTTACTGCTTCCTCCCAGAACTCGTTTAATCCGGCATCAATAAGCATACACCTGACTTTCTCAAAAATTGTCCGATTCATTCTTTCGGCAGCTCCATGTTATTAGTGTGGTCTGGTGACGTATCCCAGCTTTTCACGAAATGTTGCTTTACCTTAGTAAATGTATTCGCCAAAATTTTCGGTTTGCAAATATTTTGTAGTCATCCCGGTTTGTTTCTCCACAAAATTTTTGAATTTCTCGAGCTTTGCTTATGCTTTAACATAAAAAGGAACAATGTGTTTCAAAGGAATAAAAAACCGCATTAAAAGTTAAAAACTTAAAGTTTTAGCATTTTATTCACCACAAAAATTCTAACTGGTCACGGGCCAGTTAAAAATTTCTAGCTTGTATTTTGCTTTTAGAAGCAAAGATTTTTGATTTTTGATGCGGTTTTTTTTTTGTTTTTCAGCAGGCTTGAGTAGACTAACGATTTAGATTTTAATATTAAGGATAAATCTAAATTTGTGTTAATATAAAAAATTCTAAATTCGAAATCGAAAATTTCAGAGACCGCAATATGAAAATGTTTGAGCAGCACTGATTTTGTTTAGAAACAATTATTAAAAAGTCCCGTAATAGGAAGAAATGTATTTTTTGTTAAAGAAGTTTGTGACGGAAGCTGTCAGTTTCAGTGGAATAATTTATTGGAAGGCGGTTTGGATAAGGTATTTGACCCGGAAGCGAGATTTATGGCATTATATAGATCCTCCTTATTAAACGCGCCGTACACATTTAATCGTAATTGTTTCAACAAATTTTTAAACAGCCATTATTCAGATTCATTTTTGAAAGGGATGGTTGACTGATTTATATTATACAATACCACCAACTTGATCACAAAAAAAAGAAAAAACACAACAAACTATAATCAATTATAAATTATTTCTTGATCGATTACGATTGTATGAAACCCAAATAAAAATGTACGTACAATTTTTTGTGTTAAAAATATGTCACAATTTATTATAAATGGTAATTTTTTTACATTTTATGTAGTTTATGTATTATTCAATAGTGTATGGTTGTTATAAAATTCCTTTCAAAAATATATTTTGGTTGTTTTGTGTTGTTAAAAAAAAAAAAACTTATCGGTTTAGAAAAATCTATTTTTTGTAAATAATAATAATAGTCGTAATAATAGGTACTTAAAATTAAGTTAATTGGGAAATATTTTTTTTTCAAAATCTATTATCACTTTGGTTTGACATACGACATTGTTTATACATAATATCGAAGATCTGTACATCGAGATAGACGCCTATGATGAACTGGTTGTTCTGCAAATGCTCGCAGTATTCGTGTAAATCCATGTGTGTAATCAAATAATGTTTGTACAGCTAAATTAAGCTTTTTTGGTAATTACCACGGTGTAATTAAATTCGTATGTATGTACATATGTATTTAAAATTTAGGATTGGGCCAAAAACTGGGTCAACATTTTGTATGAAATATCTCGTTAGTTTAGTTGTCAAGCGATCACAACATTTTATCTTTACAGTAAATTACACTGGTTTTTTGAATTTTTATTAAGCGTAATTATGGCTTTACAGTTATAGATATGCCTTGAGCAAGGTAATTAAATAATTAAGCAAATACCCCGAATTTCAAGATTTTCAATTTATAAATTAGAGTATATTGCATTACTTCCGAGTTGTTTGGTGATTTGAGGTTTTAAAGCTTAAAATAATCGTTAAGTGAGCTTTAGAATTGGATTGATTTACGTAACTTAGTTTTTACAAAAACATAAAATTATTAACTTAGGTATTAGGCAAAAATCAATTTCATGTGTCAACGTCATCCAATATTCAAGTCATACTCACACTGTGAAGCAAAATTAATCTTGTAAATATTTTTTCTGCCACGGTGCTAAAAATATCATTTTAAAAGAAATTTGCAATGAAGGGAGTCTGGTAAATCCGGACTTAACACTGAGCTAAATGAATACTGCTTTGATGACAAATAAACAACCGATTTGCAGAACATTACGGAATCAACATCAAGCGTATTTTGTTGACCAAAATTGAATTCGAATTATTTTGGGTTTATTTTTTTCCCAAGAAAATAGCCAATTTGATTTAATTGACAAAAGACAACTTTTCGAAATAAAATATATTAATTTAATATTATTATGACCTGGTGGCCGGTATCATAACGAAAAATTAGAATTGGGTTTAATTTAACCCAATATTTTTTGTGTTAATGTTATTCTTGCGGGGGTTGTAAATAATAACTACCCTTCAATACGCTTATCGACGTTTCTAGGTAATACACAGTAAGGCGTACAACACATGGAGTGCGAACTGCGAGCAGCAAATAAATTCCACATTGCGCTATTAGTAAATAGACGCACATAGAGCGCGACGTGAGCTAAATCAACGTTAAACGTGCGCCGCGCTCTATGTGAGTCTATTTACGAATATCGCATTGTGGAATTTATTCGCAGTTCGCACTCGATGTGTTGCACGTCTAATGGCGTAAACTTGGTATACAATGGGGCATGCTTATAGTAACAATATTCGCCGCTGTTTTTAAATGCAGCACCCTCGGTACAGGTTAGCATATCAAATGTCATTAGTGTTTTGTATCGAAACTGTATGGTGAATTTAATAACACAAAAGAATTTTTATATTTTAAAATAAAAACTAGTGGTAAAATAAAAACTAACACCACTAGTGGTGTTTCGGCCGCAAACAAATAAATCATATCTTCCATCAATTTAAACAAACAATTAATATTTTTGATATTTGACATGGTTGACATATACAACTCGAGCTTCGAAAATCATCTGAATATACAGTTGCGGACTCGATGTGTTACCAAAGAAACACAACTCCACCTGCGGTGTCGTTGTGTTTCCTAGGCAACACAACTCGTCCTATAAACTGTATATTCGATTATTTTCGAACCTCTTGTTGTATAACTAGTGACTATACAACGAATCAACCATGTCAAATATCAAAAATATTAATTGTTTGTTTATATTCATGGATGGTATGATTTATTTGTTTGCGGCCGAAACACATCTAGTTGTGTTTCGCGAAACACAACTTAGCAACGCAAATAACCGATGTTATACAGCGTAACTAAGGAAAATTCAACTATCTGATTGGTTTATTTTCCAATGAGTTGTATAGTCTCTGAAATATATTTTGAAAATCGTATGAAAAAAAGAATTATGTTTTTTTTAAGTTGGTATGGAGGGGAAAATAATTTACAAATTATATGAGAAAATTTTATGTCCGTCAAATTCTTCTGTTACGAAATTACCACAAAAGTTATTGAATTTTTTTTGTAGTATACGGCTTGAAGGAATGCGAGTCGGGCGGACGAGAATAGTGAAAACTACCTATTTAATTTGTTTTGTTTCTGTTGATAAAAACAGAAATTGTATGAATGAAAGTTTTGTTTCATTCGAATTTTTCATGGAGCGAGAATCGACCCACCATGGCACTATTCTGGTTTTCCTGGGGAATTAGGAATTAGAAAATAATTTTTTTAGTAAATTTTGGTGTTACATCAATCAAAGATGCGTTTTCGAAAAAAATGTCAGATAAGTTAATTCATTGTTAGGTCGACGATATAATAATGTTGAAATGAGGGCTTAAGCCATAATATCCAATAAATAACTCTGCTATTTTTTGAATTGATGCGTGCTGTTTGGATATTTCCAAAATTTTTTTTTGTAATGTTGCGCATGTACAAATTTGCAAATATGTCGAAATTGGCATTTTTCATTAATTGATAAATAAATTCACGATCAATTCAAAAGTTTCTAAACTAATTTTCCCATTTTGAAAGCATAAAACTTGTATAAGCGGTGTAAGAGTATAAGAATTGGAATTTCTAGAAATGCTAAAATTTTTTATATTACATATAACTAATTTCTGTAATTTTGTAATGCAAAATTTTTAATTTAGATAATGTAAGAAGCTTGCAAATTTGAATGAAATATAACTAAGTTAAACAGTTTTCAGATCATTAGGCGCATTAAGTTGGCTTTGTCAACTAAAACATGCAACAAGACGTCTGCGGAAGATGAATAAAAAACATTTCTGAATTGTATTCTTGTAACTTGTGTAACAAAAATATTGATCTCATAATATAACTGGTTCAACAGAATTCGTGACAATCAATCATTCAGAAATTAATGCGCGCGAACAAATCCATTACACTATTGTTTGGTTTCCATTTGATTGATTTAAGGATATCCTGAATTTGAAACATTTTCTTCAAATGAAATATCGATTAAAGCATTGAAATGAAACCAAACTAAAAAAACTTTTTTCTACGTTTATTGATAGTAAACTAGTTTCACTTTTTAATATTTATACACACACACACACACACACACACACACACACACACACACACACACACACAGACATACATATACAATTATACATATTGTGAATGGTTTCGCATGATAGACAAAGTGAATGAAAATTATACCTCTTGATGTAATTAGTGGTTGATTTATTGTTAAACTAAAGATTTCTATATACACAATATTCTGTAATTGTTACATTTCATTAAAATCAAGGCTATACTATACTTAACGTTTATTATTGATGACAATATTTATGTACATTATTTGCGAGATAAACTCTTTGTGGTATCTGGACATGTAAACCGATCTCATTTCCTTTGGTAATGACCAAATTGTAAATTAAGCCGCATTATATTGCATAAATAACTGTGTTATTTGGAAACAATAAAATACGACACGATTGGCCAATTAATTAGTTCAAGTTTGATTAAAGCAAGAAATTGCAAAATAAAATAATTCACCGAAAATAACGGATTTTCGTTTATAGGAAGTACAAATACATGTTTATTCGACTTGTTAAAATTTTATTACGTTATAAAATACAATCAATTGAATAAGAAAGAGAGACTGCACACGATTGTTTTCTTCAAATTTCCTTTTACAAAAAAAGAAGCAAAGTTATCAACTTGATTTGGGTCGTTTACCTTTTTAGGGGGTATTATACTCCTCGTATATATAATATCGAATAATACACAACCAATTTCGGTTTTTTGTACATCATCAGATTTTTACGTCATGCAGCCATTATCGCTGCAATAAATATTATTTTGTATATCGATCCAGAATTTTTTCGAATTTCAAAATTAACTGTGGCCTATTAAAAGATGAAACCTTCGATTTCTAAATGGTATATAGCTTTTGTTTTACGTAATAGAATTAATTAAATCATGATTATGTCTATTAATTATATTTAATTTCCAATCATCCGCATCATTTAGATATAAATCATATTTTTAGCGAAACTTTCGATTTGTTTGCGTTTTTTGATTGTTCCACATAAAGCATATAAAATTCCAATAATGCAATAATAAATCGTATTAATTATTTCAGTTTTATATAATTCATGATTGTCAAGTTGCTTAATCGCACGATGTTTTACAAACATCTTATTTTATAGAATTTTCAAGATGTTACCAAATACTGTACGATTTTTTATGTCACATCAATTTATGTTAAATTTCTCCCGTTTGTTCATTAATTACTTTTGATTGTATTATTGTAATGTACATATATTGATGTTTTTATACGTCAACTTTCTATCTGTCTCGTAAAATATTTCCGACTGCCTAACCTAATGAATACCATAAGCATAACACAATATGACAGAACGAAAATTTCCGAGTTAAAAATTATTTTTATCAACTTCCTCATAACGTAAAGAGAGGTTAAACTTGGTGAGAGACATAAACTCTATCGAACCTCGAAAAATGTGAGGTTACAACTGGGGTGGCAGCATATTTCACATAATTCATGTCCAGTTATGATTTTTATTCGTGTTAGTTGTTTTTGTTTATTATTAGTGCTGTCATCACTGGAAATTTGACATCCTTGGAAACCTTTTGACAGCCATGTGCCTTGCAGTCATTATTGCAGTTAGTACCAGATATTGCTGTCGAAATTGTATCAACACAGGCGGTATTATAAAAGGCTGCACAAACTATGTTACGGCTACATTTATATAGTCGACTATAATTTTGAATGTACCTATATTAATGTACCCTTATTTCTTGCATACCAGAATAAAGGCTCAAACAGGATGATGCCAATTTACAGGATGTTTATGAATAAAAGATGGAAAGATGAATTCTACAACCGAAGGAGAATAAAACAAATAAAAGATTAGATCCAAATTTAAAGTATTTGGAGTAGGCGAGATTGACCAAGATGGAGCTAATAAAAAACGAACGGAACAGAAAGGACATCTTTGTGTTTGTCATAATTCTCGTTGTACTATGAAAATTAGCTTGTTTCCACGATCAATATTAACGTCGTTTTCATTACTCAATTCCGATAACATCATTAAATCAAGAGCTCCTGTGTTAATGCTCCTTTATTATTTTTAAACATGCACAATCATTTTAATGTCATTTAAATTTTTTAATTGTAATTTAAATTGAATGTGTACGTTTCAAAAATAATGAAGGAGTAATAACGGAAATGTGTTCGAGGTAATAATGTATCGGTAATGACATTAATATTGGTTGTGTAAAATTCGCTTAAAAAAATGTGTGTGTATATAATATATACCCTTTGTTTAGTAGTATAGGGCAATAAAATTCGTGTCTGGTAGATTCAGCTTTATTACCAAAATCATGTGCCTATAACGTATCTCCAGCATATAAAATTCTATATTTTTAAAATTCTACAGTTACGGAAAAGTTCACATCAGATTTATGAAAATTTTCATTAATATCTTTAAAATGAGTAAATCTTGATCTGTTGATCGTTAATACGGTCAATTGGATTACCATGATTTTGGTCGGAGCTTTCAAGATTTATTTTATTTTCGACAGATGCGCTTTTATTTAGAGTTTATTTGGTTCCCGATAGATACAGCGTTTTATACTTTTCCAGTCGTCACTCGTAAACTTGCAATAAATATTTGTTTTAAAGTTAAAGGTAAAGTATTCTATCTTTTATCATTTGGGAAGCAAAGTTTTCGAAGCTTATACTTAAGAAACCCTCCACTTGGTTCAATTTTCAATACAAGTGATTGCCTTGTTGTACAAAGTATAAATTAATTCTTTATGGTTATCAAATGGTAATTTTATTGTTTTGAAGTAGTTGTAATTAAAATTACATTTCAGATGGTGTTAAAAATTTTAATTTTTGGAATCTTGGTTAATTTTCTGAATATACAGAAACAGCAAGTACCCCATTCCCCTTTTTTCTACCTTTGACCAAAGATCATAGTATATTATACATTATATGGGATTATCTTTGCTTTAACGTACATAACTCGTCACTATTGTGACCATCCTTAGGGTTTAGGCTGAACTAACAACTCGCCACATGTTTTTATTAGATTACTTCACTCGTTTGAACTTAGCATACAATAAATAGATAGTGTGAATTTCGGTTAAAATTTTGTAAATATTTTGAGGAATAAAAGCTCACTCACTATACATGTCTACTAGCAAATTTAGCTTAGCCAAATTCAACATTTCTTCTTGATATTTGCCGCGGTCTAATTATACACACACGAAGTGTGTGAATTGCTTAATTAAATTTCTACGCTTAAGAATGAAGTCATAATCCTCGTCGTTTTGCGCAATTTCCAGACTACATTAAAAGCTTGAGTCAATCTATATAATTAATACTAAATACTATATATCGGCAAATTTGACAGAAAACTTAAAATTTATTATAACTAGTTTATAATTTAACAAAAAAAAAAAAAAAATTTAAATAAAACATAAAAACTATCATATGACCGCACCATTCAGAAATTTTACGACTTACTAAACTTTTAGCAGATGATAAAACATATTTATTGGATTCTTAAAAAAGTAAAGTGAAAAAAAAAAAAAAAATTTATTAACAGAGTTTCTTAATAATTACGTGTGGATATAGATTGGGTGACTAAACATTAATACATATGTGTGCAAGACATTATATAATGGATACAATGTTACAGGTTTATTCGGTAACTGCGCTATTGAAAAATTTTATGCGAAATTAGTGAAGCCTGAAATATGGTTTAGTCGTTAAAACTTGATATTTTCGAACATAAAACCGATTTTAATTTATGTGTACCAATTAACTTATGCCACAACATATAGTATTTGTCCGTTTGTCCGGTAACAAGCTAATAGTTTAATGAACTCCTTAAATATTATATACATACATAATATACTCGTCACTCATAGGTAGTGTGATGCAATTGTATAATTGATTATGTACAATATGTATACTTATATCACTAAATAAGTTGTTGTATATACATATGTATCTATAATTGAAATGTCCAATTGAACAATTTTACATAAATTAAGAAGGTAATAAATCCAATTTCAAGAGCATTGTGTTGAAATTTTTGCTTTTTTTTTTTTAATTTTTTGATTGAGTGATTATTTAAGCCACATAATAATTAGTGTCAAGATTTCTGGTTAAATGAATAACTATGTCAAAATTATTCTGAATAATTGAATTGCAATAAGGAAATAAAAAATTGTAGATCGATGACGTTTGGAATCTATAATTATATAAGACGAACATTCATATCCATGCCGCCCCCGTGGCACAGTTGTTAGCATGCTTGCTTTAAGCTCCGGAGGTCCCGGGTTCGATTTCCGGCGGGTGATGAAAAAATCACGGCTGGTTAATGTAGGATCAATGAATTAATCACTCATTACCCGTTGAAAAAACGATTACGAAACTTCATCTTGAAACGGTCAAATCCCTATATGGGATGTAGCGCCAGCGAAAAAAAAAAAAAAAAAACATTCATATCGTCACATTGATCAGCAACACCCATAATACTCTGTTAATTATTAGATCAAAAATTCTCTTTATTCGGTAATTTAGGTTTCCATTTGAAAAACAGATGGCTCTGTCTAATATTTAGCAGCTTTTCATTTAACGCAAATTTTTTATTTCATTTTATGAATACTAGACTAGATAGTCCTAAAATTAAAAACAACAAGTATTTCTATCAAAATTTCAAATATGTAAACCCAGTTGTAAAAAATGTTATTTGATTTTATGAAAGTTGTTTACGTACTGTTATCAGTGTTAAATCATCTTAAGCAGTAAGCTAATAAATCTTAAATTGTTTTATTATCCGTTACAAATATATCGAGTATTTATATTTTAACATTGATAAAGTCAACTATTTGTTTCTTAAACAAACGAAAACGAAACAAATCCACACTTCCACGGAGTGTCTTGTTAAGAATCTTAAGAACAATTTATAGTTATTCCAGAAATCAAATTGCCCTAATTGACTTTCTTCGTTGCTTGGTGTAAATTATTATCCTTGTGCCGTGTGACAATACAAGTTTATAGTAAGCTGTAGGGTCTAATGTAATAGTCAATAACCAATATTATTTCAAGTTTATTCGGTCGTCATAATCTATAACATTTCAAATAATTATTGGCCCATATCGGAAATTCATCAACGGAAAATTTATTTGTCGATGCGGAAGAGCCAGCGAAAATTATAGTGATCTTGTCACGACACACTTCAGTGGCTTAACATTATGACAAAATGGGATTATGTAAGATATTACTATTATTATTTATAGTTCTCGTAATTGTGACCTATTGTATAAGCAAGAGTTTCTTTTAATAATTATTGAAAATTAGTTAAAATGAACAATTTAAAAATAATTTATTTAGATATTTCAAGTATTTTTGTAAACGTTAGAATTTTCTATAATTCAATTTATAAAAAATTTGTAGGGTTTCCGAAAACTAGGTTTCAAACAGTTTTTTCATCTTTTTCTATCCGTAAATGGCTAATAAAAACCACTTATAAAAGGTGGGGGCGCGATTTCGAAAACTTTTTCAACCTCTGACGAATTTAAACATTTTAGTTACTGAAGCTTTGAAATATGTACTCATTTAAATATTGTTGTTGGCATTATGATACTATCCTGTATCCCAGTTAAAATTTGCTAATTAATTAGGTTTGGTGCCTACACAATCTCTACTCATTTTTTGCAAAGGTAATGCTTGTCCGAGACTATCAAATTTTTCCCCAAAGGTATCCTCCCAAAGCTATTGATGCTAAAGAAAAGAAACTTATTATAATGAGGGTACTCAGTACAGATGTCTCTCTATCTGCTCACCTCTAAGACTGTAAAACATAAACTATTAGTTGGAGTAAATTTTAACAATCATTGTTACACAAGTCGCTGCTTTAAAAAATTTTAAAATCTAGTATTAATCTATTCGCCCCATACAATTGCCCCTTTCCTGGTTAATGTACCATTCGCGCTCGCTGCTTTTGTATTCGGTGTATTATTGAAATGGATTGAGCCGGATGAAGACAATGAGTTTAAATAACAAAGAAAACTCTTAATAATCATGGTGACATGAAGTATTATGCACAATATGCTATTAGCTACACATGGATATACTTCAACTTCGTTGTAGTATAATCATTTGCCACATAACGACGGAGAAACTGCATTCGCATTTCACAACACACTTGTGGCATAACCATTCAGATTTTATATAATAGTATTTAAAATTCAATCCCCCTCATTATGTAACATTTTTTTATTGAGCTTTTATAGTGGTACACCGTTTTACTGTTTCCCATAGTAAAAAGTTTTTAAAATAATTTGTAACGGTTTTATTTAAAAATTAAAGTGATTCCCCCGTATGTTTTATATGGCATATGTTGCTCTGTTTCGCTACTATTAGGAAACTAATAAAAAAACACTAAATAAAATTCAAATGACAGACAGCCCACATAAAAACACTTGTATTATAGCTAAATATATTTTGTAACAATTTTTTGAGTCAAATTTGCGTTCTGATTTACCATATTACAATCTTTTAAGCAAATCCAGAATTTATTTCCGAATTGTATGAATTCTACTGAAATACAAAAATTTTATAGCTTTACTTTACAGAAATTGCTTACAGAGATATATACTAAATATTGGCATTCGCAAACAGTAAAGCTTTCGTCATTATAGTACAAATAAATACTTAGTGCCTTCGCCGCTGTAAGAAGTAAAGTATCCACCAACAAAACGGAATGTAATTTAACAAATCACAATTTGGAGCTTTTTGTGAACAATTATAAAAAAATGCTATATAATTAGTTTATTAAACTTTTAATACTTTTTATTCTCAAATTTTGTTATAGTGTGATAAACGATGAGGAAATCGTAGCAGACCGGCGCTATAAAACTTGAACGTGGTTTGTGATTTGTGGACATACTTACAGGTAAAATATAATATTTTTATATTGTAATAAATTAATCCATTATTGAAATAATTTAAATGTTTTAAATTGAATTGTATACAAACAAACAAGAATTGTTTTTCTTATAATATATTTTCACGGCATCTCAGATCTCGATATCATGAAGAATTAATATAGATCGTCAACATTTAGGGGTTTTGTTGAAACATATTAGTATATAATTTTTGTTTTGTTAAAATCCCAAAAACGATAGGTTGGATCAAAATGAATTATAGCATGTATTCAGATGCTACCAGGAAGAGTACATAGCTGTAAAAATCATGTAGAAAAATGGCCAAGCGGCCAAGTTATGGGCTGCCAAAATCAAGATATGTAACTTTACGTCTTTTTGTAAATATGTACCATTTTAGTACCAATCGCAAATATTACGGTTATATGTGCAGTAATCTTTACAGGGGTCGGCACTCGAAGTGTTACCAACTAAAAATGCTGTAAATTTGTCAATTTTTATTTTTTTTATTTCAAAACTTCAGTATATCGTAAAAACATTTCAAATTTAACAAAAGCGCGAATAATAGCATCGAGTTCACACGAAGAACAATCTTTAAGGCGTCGACTGTCTCATATTTTTTAGTTAATACTTTGGCCTGCAGAATGGATCATATGGAAAAATCCATTGGATTTAAGTCCGGGGAATATGGTGGTCATTGTGGTGAAGAAATGAAGCTGGGAACTTTTTCTTGTAAACAACGATGGGTTTCACGGGCTTTATGGGATGGTACCGAGTCTTGTTGAAACGTCCAATGATTTCTACCGAATTGTTTACGTGTCCAAGATAACAAAGAGAGAGAGAGAGAGAGAGCGCTGTCATGCGCCGTGAGCAGCGCAAAGTTGGTAACACTTCGAGTGCCGACCCCTGTATTTTGACTTCATCTGGTCAAATTGATTAAACGGTGAATAATTTTACTCTTGTATTTTCGGGTGGTTTGTACATGGTCTAAATCTCTGTGATTGCGTAAGGTTAAACATGGTGTGTGAAGTGTTACAAATATAAAATAAAGAGAATTGTATTTGAGTTTAGAGTCATTGTTCTTATATAGGTGTTAAATTGAATTAAGGATTACACGAATTAGTGAAACTATTTCTTTATGAATTTATTGCAATCATTTTAAAAAATCGTTTATTTATTGTAAGTCAAAATATTTTATTATATGACAAATAATATTTTAATTTTGATTGTACGGATATTTTATGGAACCATTTATAGGTAGTAAGGTTATTGATTTAATTTATTTTAGGATTTTAGAGGGTTGCAAGCTGGTTTAATTTTAATTTAACTATTTATGATTAGTGTTTTGTCTATGCGTTACTAATTATCGGCTATACCTAGGTGTAAACGGGCCAATACTTCCAATTATTTCGCGGTTATTTAGAATTCCCATGTGCTATCATTGTCTGTTTTTCCGAATGTTTTCGTAGGCTTCGGATTCTTTTGTAAAAACTATATTTGTTTAAATAACTAAAATTTGAAATAACTAAAACTAAATTTGTTTAAACGATTCATGCGTATATTTTCAAATATTTTGACTTATCATATTTCCACATATTTTATAATTTGTGATTTAGCTTTTTTTTATTTCAATACATTTATACCAAGCCGTTGGAGTTTGTTAAGTTAATAGTTTGGCAATGTATGTCCGCTCCTGTCCGTATATAGGATATAGAGTGAAACCATGTTTAACAGGGCGCTCTTTACTTCCGAAGTTGTGCATACATTTTTTCTCTCACAATATAGCCTCTTCGTTCGTGCTTCAGCGATTACAAGCAAATCACAGCACAAAAACCATATAATTAAAATTTTAAGAATTTTATTCAACTCATTGCCTGAAATAGGACAAAATAATTGTAAAGTTAAAATCCAGAAAAAAAAATCAAGAAACAAAAAAATTCAGAAACACAATTATCAAACGCCGGCCCAAGTTAAAATTAAAATTTATGAAATGTCTATAAAATTTGAATTTTTCCGTGAAGTTCTTAAAATTTATGATAAAGGAAATTGCTTCGACAATCTCTCAGACACAGATCAAAGGAATTGTATCGCTCATATTACTTCTACTGATAGTTCTACCACAAATGTTTCTAGTAATTTTTTGGTTGGCTTAATTCGTTGGGTTAGCAAGGTATCGACAACTGCATTGGAGCGAATTGCGGATTCGTGATAAATTGGTTAATGCTTCGTCAACCTTGAAGACACAGATCATAGGAACTGTATCGCTCGTATTGCTTTTAGATGCACCACAAATATTTTAACTTGTGAAAAAGACACAGAAAAGAATGAACAGATATGGAAGTTCCATGTCAAGTATTTACATAGAAATATTCAATCAAAAAAATGTATTCCTGCTCTAATCTAACCAGTTAAGACAGAGACAATATATTTCAATATTATATATTTCGCTTTTCTTCTTTGTATAAAAAACAAAAAAGAAGAGAAGCGAAACATATTATTGTATTATATTTTCTCGGTCTTAACTGGTTAGATTAGAGCAGGAATACATTTTTTTGATTGAATATTTCTATGTAAATACTTGACATGGAACTTCCATATCTGTTCATTCTTTTCTGTGAAAAAGATCTAAAATGCCTGTAAAATTGATTTTTTTTTCATTTATTTTACACAAAATATTTTTTCTAGATTTCTTTTCTGGTAATTTCTAGATTTTTTTTTTTTTTTGGATTCTGGATTTTAATTTCTGGATTTTTTGTCCAGGTAAATGTCGTGATCCCTTTCTTTGATGTGTGTCTGCACGGTTGATTAAGCATTAACGAAGCATTAAATCCACAGTCCGCTCCAATACATTCGCCGATACCATGATAACCCAACGAATTAAGCCAACCACAACACAACTTGAAACAATAGTGGTAGAACTATCAGTAGAAGCGATACGAGTGATACAATTTCCATTATCACAAGTATTAAGACCTCAAATTTTATAAACATGTTATAAAATTTAGTTTTAACTTGGGCCGCACTTTAATAATTATGTTTCTGGATTTTAGTTTTCTGGATTTCTTTTTTTCTGAAAATTCCCGTTTTTTTGCCGGGTTGGTATCGTTATCCAAAATAACAAAATCCCCCCCCCCCCCCCCGCCCAAAAAACCCCAAAAAATCGAATTTTTTAAATATATATTTCTGCGCAAGGATGACAAGAAATTATGTAGCTTCCTTTTGTTTTCAGATTGCAGTTCAAAAAAATTTAATGGGTTTTCCTTTTTAATGGGGCACATTATTTTGTATTTTTTTGGCATCCTTTTTGGGATTTTTATTTTCGGGAATATGATGGTATCCCATTTACTAATAGGTAATCTACAAGAGTTTATAAGAAAAATTGAACTATTTAGCAAAGTCAGCCATAATCAGATAATGCAACCTGTCACCTGAAATCATTTAATTTCAACAATGTTTGATAGCCGAAAATTATCGTATTGCTACAATCTTTGAACCTCTAACGACACAGTTATAATTTTTGAAAGTTGTTTCTCAGAGTATTAAATAATGTACTAAAATTTTAATAAGGTAAAATTTAATATTATAGCGTCAAAGAGTTAAATTTTTTGTATAAAGGGAAAAAACGGTTATTCGTCAACCTCTTACCACTATTAACCAAAGATGCATAGTTATTTCCCAACTAATCACAAATGTTGACCACAACTTTAATATAAAGACTGAAAAAACCAAAGTTTTTTTTTTGTATTGTGCTGAACCTCTGACTGTAACAAATAACAATCGTACATAAAACATTATGCAAATATGTACATATGTATGCAGTGCACATATACGGGAATATGTAATATTGTGTATAGTGTTTTATGTTTAACAACCGGCATCGATTTAAGATAAATACATGCGCGAGCTTTATGACCGCATAATTCGTAACAAATTAATTTATTTAATTGTGGCATATCTGTCTATTCACTATTGTTTATAAATTAACAATATAATTATGGTATTTAATCAGATTTTAGGCTATAAATATATGCGCATGTAACAGATTAAAATGTGAAAACTTTTTTTTTTATGTTATTTAATATGTTAAACAATTAAGTAAAAATATTTAAGATGATTTGTTAAAAAAAAAAAAAAAAGTCGCGCGGTGGTGATACGTGATTTCTAATTATGTAAGAACTTTCTATGCCGTAATAAAATGAAATTTCAAATTTTCATTATAATTGAGATATGTACGAACGATAAAGCTATAAGATGAAAGTTGTTAGAAATCATTTTTGGTAAAATCGTCTCGTAAAAGTTTTAAAATAGCCGGTTCTATTTTCATACCATTCATGATTATCTTGGTATTATTTGTTTGCTCGGTATATTATACTAATTGGTTTGCAATTTACCGAATTGTGCACTTTTATTAATCTAAATTTAAAATAAACTGGTTTTATTGGTAGACTTTTATCCGAATAAAATTTTGTTCGCGCATCTTAAATTAGAAACAATTATTTATGTATATTCCAGATTTGAGATACTGTACGCGGCTTGTAAAGATCTAGTTTTTCGAACAATTTTATTTTATTTCATATAAACTCGATAAAAGTATAAATATTGAAGGTCATTAACTGTTTTTATTAATTTCTTAGAAGTATAAAGCTTATGCAAATTTAATACAAAGTTTTTATTATTATTGTTTGTTAATAAAAACACACAGAAAAAAAATGAAAGTTAATTTAAATATACGAGTATTCTGGACGTTTTCTCTTCAATTTGTGTAAAGTAATTAATCTTTGGGAACTGAATGTGGGCAGAAGAATAAATTTACTTAAATCGAGCGCGATTAGAATACCGCACGAGGAATTTGTAAAACACAAAAGCCACACTTTGAATATATTAGCGGTTATATGAGTATTAAAGTTAATTTTATTTTTTAAATATTAGATAAATGAATGGCACAAAAAAAAAAATAAATAAAAAGTTGAATTCGTTTTTATAACAGAAAATTGTCCTCTTTATTAAAATTAGACCATTTATTTATTTTTCTACGCAAATACAAACCTGATTTATTACTAGTATCGGATTTTGTATCATCACCAGAAATAATCCCCATAGGTATCCCATTTATTCCAGTTAGGATTAAACTAAATATTATAACACAATAAATCGATCTCATTTTGTGATTAGATCTAGAACAGTATCTATACAACACTCGATTAACTAATTTATTATTTTAATACAAAACTTATTTATTTATTTTTCACACTATAAATCATAAATCCTTATCCGTACCAATTGTACATAAAATCACTGTATATAACGCGGAAAATGTAACCGAAATTGCACCACACTTAAAGCAAAAAAATTAAATCAACTTAACTCAACAACGGTCGTGAACAATCTGAATGAAAAATTTACTTTCTACTTCCAGTATATGTATAACTTTATGTACGCTGCTTATTTTGAATGAACTCGCGCGGTTTGTGTTTCGTAGTTCGGTTTTTTATTTTATTTTAACTCTTTATAGTTTTATGTGTTAAATTTGTTTATAAATAAGTAATACCTACATAATATGTAGAGTTTTTTTTTATTGTTTAATAGATTTTAATATTTGTTTGTTTTTTTTTTTGTGAGAAATATGTCTCAGCTTTCTTGTAAGTTGTACGGAAATTTAAGAATCGATTTTTTTTATGGAAACTACAGTGGTAGACATTCGTATAAACGCACTATGTTTTTTGAATATAGTTCTAACAGTAAAGTGTTTTGATTTTTTTCAATTAGTCTAAATTATGTCTATCATCTTAAATCTGTTGATAAGATAGACCATTAGTAAAAATTTTAATGGTTTACTTCAATAAATTGAAAAATCTAAATTTCAGGTGGACATTCGTATAAACGCACTTCTGATAATGTACTAAAATAAAAACCAAAATTAGCAATTTTTCATATATTATTTTATTTAATATTTGGTCTGGCCCCAACCTTTCTGAATAACTTCGAAAATTCGAGAAGGCATTGAATTTGTTAAATTGTTGAGGGCTTTCAGATCAATTGTGGCCCAACATTCAAGTATGGCACTTTTCAAATCTTTAATTGAATTATATTGCTGTTCATTTCCATAAACTTTTCGGGGAAGTCCCTCTAAAGATTTTCGATAGGATTGCAATCAGGACTATTGCCTATCCAAGATCTCAGCTCGCCAGAAAGGTCTAATCCGCAAAGAAGCTATACACGAAACCGTCTATCATGCAGACCATTGGGTCTTCCTGTGACGACCCGACACATTGCACGTATTTTTAATAGTTCATCGAACATAAAATGGACAAAATTTTGGATCAAACCACTTTTAACGGCCATGCATACGAATAATCCGCTCAAATTTGCTCGTAAATACGTGTCGTCGATAAAGGATTGGCTGAGTGTGATTTTTTCTTACGGAAAAAAAATTAATCTGGATTTTCCCGACTGCTACAGTTGCTAATGGCATAATTTTGAGGAACATGGCTTCGTTAGGTCGAAGCGTAATTTTGTGGCGGTGTGTTATGGTATGCGGAGCATTTTCTTATAACGAGGAGCTTCCCATCTGCTTTATAACGACACGAATGGACTTCCGTATGTACGTGAAACTTTTGGAAGACGTTTTGATAAATTATCTGGATAATAACATCAACAAAAATTATAATTTTCAACAAGACAATGCCTCGATCCATGCTTCGAAGGAGACCACACCGTGGTTTCTCGAGAGAAACATTCCCCTTCTTGAATGGCCAGCTTGCAGTCCTGATTGCAATCCTATCGAAAACCTTTAGAGGGCCTTCCTCGAAAAGTTTATGGAAATGAACAGCAATATAATTCAATTAAAGATTTGAAAGTGCCATACTTGAATGTTGGGCCACAATTGATCTGAAAGCCCTCAACAATTTAACAAATTCAATGCCTTCTCGAATTTTCGAAGTTATTCAGAAAGGTTGGGGCCAGACCAAATATTAAATAAAATAATATATGAAAAATTGCTAATTTTGGTTTTTATTTTAGTACATTATCAGAAGTGCGTTTATACGAATGTCCACCTGAAATTTAGATTTTTCAATTTATTGAAGTAAACCATTAAAATTTTTACTAATGGTCTATCTTATCAACAGATTTAAGATGATAGACATAATTTAGACTAATTGAAAAAAATCAAAATACTTTACTGTTAGAACTATATTCAAAAAACATAGTGCGTTTATACGAATGTCTACCACTGTAGTTTTATCGACGCATACACGTGCTTGGCACGATTCAAGTTGACTCATTTATTATGCATGTATATAATACCATCGTGTGCATGAGGAGTAGATTGGTTTATAAATAAATTATCGTGTTAAGTGATAGAATTGAAAAGTGATCCGAGTTGACTGGAAACATTTTGATTATGTTATATTGGATAACGGTGCTTCAGTATTACAATGAAAATTTACTTCAGATCACTTACTACGAGCATCAAAGGTTTGAAGGAAGTAGAGTTTTTTTTGATGCGATTTATGCGATTTTTACAATTCTTTCTGAAATAAGAGTAGAATGCAGCTCCCATTTATGAACCTCTGGGTTATGGGGCTCTGAAACTCGGTCAAAACTCGAAACTATGTTTGTTTTTCTTTCCGTAATTTTTGGTTAATAGAATCACTGCCTTTTAGATATATATCCCGTACTTTTGTAGCTGGGACACTCATTTTACGATTCATTATTCTTAGAGTTAAGCCAGTGCCTCCTAGAAAATAAGCCACAATGCGTGGTACATCGTTCATTATACGTCGACATTTCCATATTTAATTTGCAGATGGCGATAATATCTCGTCGATTTTTCTCGTCGAAACTGTGGTATGGTTACACATACAAGTACATGCAAAATAAAAAAACTGTGGTGGGTTTCTAAAAATGTGGAAAAAATTACTGAAATGGTGTTGTTGGCTTATTTCCATGAAAAAATTTTAAATATCCGTGAAGTTTATGGGGAGAATATCCCCATGTTGAAATTGACTTTATATGTTCACGATAACATCGACTTGTCAAAATTTAAACGACTGATTTCATTTTTAAAGAGAAGGAATAATAGTTATATTCCAAAGGAAGCCAAAGGATTTACTAAAGAAGAGGTTGCGATGGTTTTGGGAAGAGCTGGAGCTTCAAGGTCATCTTTACTATGGGGCTATAAGGGCTGCAGCCCTAGGGCGCCGCATTATTAGGGCGCCACCAATTGTCCAAGGCCTAGTCAATTTTAGAGAACATCTTTTTATTTGAATTTCATTTTTCACTTCAAAGGAAATGCAAACCGTTTTATTATAATCAATTTATTCTATTCGTCGCTTGGAATGCACGAGTTGCAATAGTTATTTTATGCATTGACTTGACGGACGACTGGTAAAGTTGAAAAAGCGCCTTAAGCGGATAATAGTAAGCTACGAGACTTCTAATAACAAAAATTTGCTATATGAAGTTATATGGAAATAGTGTCTATTTAATTTGAATTGTTATTTATTAAAAGTGTGATGGTTGGAAAATCTATGTAATATATTACATAGTTTAAAGTGTGATTTTTGTATATTTGATTCATTTGGTACCACTTTTTTATTTTAGATGCCAAACAATTTTGCTTAAATATTGCATAAATTTGATATTAAGCTACATGATACTAAAAGCATAACTGTTTTAAAAATATTAAATTTTGGCTTGTAATTATCTGTTAAAACGTGGTAAATATGCTCTAATTTAGTTTGAAAAAGGTTTAGTGACTCAAAGATGTATTTATAGTGAATTTAACATTAAATTTCTGCGATTTTTAAGCACGGTTTTGAGCATTTAAAACCATAAAACTGTTCCAATTAAATCAAATATACAAAAAACACACTTTGAACTACATAAAAGATTAACAAAGTTTTCCAACCATCACACTTTTAATAAATAACAATTCAAATTAAATAGACACTATTTCCATATAACTTCAGATAGCAAATTTTTGTTATTATAAGTCTCGTAGTTCACTATCGTCCACTAGAGCACACCATACTAGTCGTCATCAATCATCGAAATCGGAGCACATTTGCAGATTTTCGATTTGTGGGGCTCTGAATTTGTGGGCTATAGTTCAGTTGATTTTCAAAAAAATTGAATTTTCCACAGAACGTGTAGTAGTATTGGACCGATCCAAATGGCCGTTTGTATGACAATTACAGGTCTCAACGCCTATTGATAGAGGTATCAATCATCGAAATCGGAGCACATTTGCAGATTTTCGAATTTTGTGGCTCTGAATTTGTGGGCTATAGTTCAGTTGATTTTGAAAAAAATTGAATTTTCCACGAAACGTGTAGAAATATTCAACCGATCCAAATGGCCGTTGGTATGAAAATTACAGGTCTCAACGCCTATTGATAGAGGTATCAATCATCGAAATCGGAGCACATTTGCAGATTTTCGAATTTTGTGGCTCTGAATTTGTGGGCTATAGTTCAGTTGATTTTCAAAAAAATTGAATTTTCCACGAAAGGTGTAGAAATATTCAACCGATCTAAATGGCCGTTGGTATGACAATTACAGGTCTCAAGGCCTATTGATAGAGGTATCAAACATCGAAATCGGAGGACATTTGCAGATTTTCGAATTTTGTTCGAATTGAATATTCCACGAAACGTGTAGAAATATTCGACAGATCCAATTGGCTGTTGGTATGACAATTACAGTTCTCAACGCCTATTGATAGAGGTATCAATCATCGAAATCGGAGCACATTAGCAGATTTTCGAATTTTGTGGCTCTGGATTTGTGGGCTATAGTTCAGTTGATTTTGAAAAAAATTGAATTTTCCCCGAAACGTGTAGAAATATTTAACCGATCCAAATGGCCGTTGGTATGACAATTACAGGTCTCAACGCCTATTGATAGAGGTATGAATCATCGAAATCGGAGCAAATTTGCAGATTTTCGAATTTTGTGGCTCTGAATTTGTGGGCTATAGTTCAGTTGATTTTCAAAAAAATTGAATTTTCCACGAAAGGTGTAGAAATATTCAACCGATCCAAATGGCCGTTTGTATGACAATTACAGGTCTCAACGCCTATTGATAGAGGTATCAATCATCGAAATCGGAGCACATTTGCAGATTTTCGAATTTTGTGGCTCTGAATTTGTGGGCTATAGTTCAGTTGATTTTCAAAAAAATTGAATTTTCCACGAAACGTGTAGAAATATTCGACAGATCCAATTGGCCGTTTGCATGACAATTACAGGTCTCAACGCCTATTGATAGAGGTATCAAACATCGAAATCGGAGCAAATTTGCAGATTTTCGAATTTTGTGGCTCTGAATTTGTGGGCTATAGTTCAGTTGATTTTCAAAAAAATTGAATTTTCCACGAAACGTATAGAAATATTCAACCGATCCAAATGGCCGTTTGTATGACAATTACAGGTCTCAACGCCTATTGATAGAGGTATCAAACATCGAAATCGGAGGACATTTGCAGATTTTCGAATTTTGTGGCTCTGAATTTGTGGGCTATAGTTCAGTTGATTTTCAAAAAAATGAATTTTCTACGAAACGTGTAGAAATATTTAACCGATCCAAATGGCCGTTGTTATGAAAATTACAGGTCTCAACGCCTATTGATAGAGGTATCAATCATCAAAATCGGAGCACATTTGAAGATTTTCGAATTTTGTGGCTCTGAATTTGTGGGCTATCAGTTCAGTTGATTTTCAAAAAAATTGAATTTTCCACGAAAGGTGTAGAAATATTCAACCGATACAAATGGCCGTTTGTATGACAATTACAGGTCTCAACGCCTATTGATAGAGGTATCAATCATCGAAATCGGAGCAAATTTGCAGATTTTCGAATTTTGTGGCTCTGAATTTGTGGGCTATAGTTCAGTTGATTTTGAAAAAAATTGAATTTTCCACGAAAGGTGTAGAAATATTCGACAGATCCAATTGGCCGTTTGTATGACAATTACAGGTCTCAACGCCTATTGATAGACTGATCAATCATCGAAATCGGAGCAAATTTGCAGATTTTCGAATTTTGTGGCTCTGAATTTGTGGGCTATAGTTCAGTTGATTTTGAAAAAAATTGAATTTTCCACGAAACGTGTAGAAATATTCAACCGATCCAAATGGCCGTTTGCATGACAATTACAGGTCTCAACGCCTATTGGTAGAGGTATGAATCATCGAAATCGGAGCAAATTTGCAGATTTTCGAATTTTGTGGCTCTGAATTTGTGGGCTATAGTTCAGTTGATTTTCAAAAAAATTGAATTTTTCACGAAACGTGTAGAAATATTCAACCGATCCAAATGGCCGTTGGTATGAAAATTACAGGTCTCAACGCCTATTGATAGAGGTAACAAACATCGAAATCGGAGCAAATTTGCAGATTTTCGAATTTTGTGGCTCTGAATTTGTGGGCTATAGTTCAGTTGATTTTCAAAAAAATTGAATTTTCCACGAAACGTGTAGAAATATTCAACCGATCCAATTGGCCGTTTGTATGACAATTACAGGTCTCAACGCCTATTGATAGAGGTATCAAACATCGAAATCGGAGCAAATTTGCAGATTTTCGAATTTTGTGGCTCTGAATTTGTGGGCTATAGTTCAGTTGATTTTCAAAAAAATTGAATTTTCCACGAAACGTGTAGAAATATTCGACAGATCCAATTGGCCGTTTGTATGACAATTACAGGTCTCAACGCCTATTGATAGAGGTATCAATCATCAAAATCGGAGCACATTTGCAGATTTTCGAATTTGTGGCTCTGAATTTGTGGGCTATAGTTCAGTTGATTTTGAAAAAAATTGAATTTTCCACGAAACGTGTAGAAATATTCAACCGATCCAAATGGCCGTTTGCATGACAATTACAGGTCTCAACGCCTATTGATAGAAGTAACAAACATCGAGATCGGAGCAAATTTGCAGATTTTCGAATTTTGTGGCTCTGAATTTGTGGGCTATAGTTCAGTTGATTTTCAAAAAAATTGAATTTTCCACGAAACGTGTAGAAATATTCAATCGATCCAATTGGCCGTTTGTATGACAATTACAGGTCTCAACGCCTATTGATAGAGGTATCAAACATCGAAATCGGAGCAAATTTGCAGATTTTCGAATTTTGTGGCTCTGAATTTGTGGGCTATAGTTCAGTTGATTTTCAAAAAAATTGAATTTTCCACGAAACGTGTAGAAATATTCAACCGATCCAAATGGCCGTTTGTATGATATGACAATTACAGGTCTCAACGCCTATTGATAGAGGTATGAATCATCGAAATCGGAGCAAATTTGCAGATTTTCGAATTTTGTGGCTCTGAATTTGTGGGCTATAGTTCAGTTGATTTTCAAAAAAATTGAATTTTCCACGAAACGTGTAGAAATATTCAACCGATCCAAATGGCCGTTGGTATGACAATTACAGGTCTCAACGCCTATTGATAGAGGTATCAATCATCGAAATCGGAGCAAATTTGCAGATTTTCGAATTTTGTGGCTCTGAATTTGTGGGCTATAGTTCAGTTGATTTTCAAAAAAATTGAATTTTCCACGAAACATGTAGAAATATTCAACCGATCCAAATGGCCGTTGGTATGACAATTACAGGTCTCAACGCCTATTGATAGAGGTATCAATCATCGAAATCGGAGCACATTTGCAGATTTTCGAATTTTGTGGCTCTGAATTTGTGGGCTATAGTTCAGTTGATTTTGAAAAAAATTGAATTTTCCACGAAACGTGTAGAAATATTCAACCGATCCAAATGGCCGTTGGTATGAAAATTACAGGTCTCAACGCCTATTGATAGAGGTATCAATCATCGAAATCGGAGCAAATTTGCAGATTTTCGAATTTTGTGGCTCTGAATTTGTGGACTATAGTTCAGTTGATTTTCAAAAAAATTGAATTTTCCACGAAAGGTGTAGAAATATTCAACCGATCCAAATGGCCGTTGGTATGATAATTACAGGTCTCAACGCCTATTGATAGAGGTATCAAACATCGAAATCGGAGCACATTTGCAGATTTTCGAATTTTGTGGCTCTGAATTTGTGGGCTATAGTTCAGTTGATTTTGAAAAAAATTGAATTTTCCACGAAACGTGTAGAAATATTCAACCGATCCAAATGGCCGTTTGCATGACAATTACAGGTCTCAACGCCTATTGGTAGAGGTATGAATCATCGAAATCGGAGCAAATTTGCAGATTTTCGAATTTTGTGGCTCTGAATTTGTGGGCTATAGTTCAGTTGATTTTGAAAAAAATTGAATTTTCCACGAAACGTGTAGAAATATTCAACCGATCCAAATGGCCGTTGGTATGACAATTACAGGTCTCAACGCCTATTGATAGAGGTATCAAACATCGAAATCGGAGGACATTTGCAGATTTTCGAATTTTGTGGCTCTGAATTTGTGGGCTATAGTTCAGTTGATTTTGAAAAAAATTGAATTTTCCACGAAACGTGTAGAAATATTCAACCGATCCAAATGGCCGTTGGTATGAAAATTACAGGTCTCAACGCCTATTGATAGAGGTATCAAACATCGAAATCGGAGCACATTTGCAGATTTTCGAATTTTGTGGCTCTGAATTTGTGGGCTATAGTTCAGTTGATTTTGAAAAAAATTGAATTTTCCACGAAACGTGTAGAAATATTCAACCGATCCAAATGGCCGTTGGTATGAAAATTACAGGTCTCAACGCCTATTGATAGAGGTATCAATCATCGAAATCGGAGCACATTTGCAGATTTTCGAATTTTGTGGCTCTGAATTTGTGGGCTATAGTTCAGTTGATTTTCAAAAAAATTGAATTTTCCACGAAAGGTGTAGAAATATTCAACCGATCCAAATGGCCGTTGGTATGACAATTACAGGTCTCAACGCCTATTGATAGAGGTATCAATCATCGAAATCGGAGCACATTTGCAGATTTTCGAATTTTGTGGCTCTGAATTTGTGGGCTATAGTTCAGTTGATTTTCAAAAAAATTGAATTTTTCACGAAACGTGTAGAAATATTCAACCGATCCAAATGGCCGTTGGTATGAAAATTACAGGTCTCAACGCCTATTGATAGAAGTAACAAACATCGAAATCGGAGCAAATTTGCAGATTTTCGAATTTTGTGGCTCTGAATTTGTGGGCTATAGTTCAGTTGATTTTGAAAAA
The DNA here is from genome assembly GCA_963556165.1 of Tipula helvola. Lineage (NCBI taxonomy): Eukaryota > Metazoa > Arthropoda > Insecta > Diptera > Tipulidae > Tipula > Tipula helvola. Next base: position 342,650,606 of record OY744483.1, on the reverse strand, counting down.
AATTGAATTTTCCACGAAACGTGTAGAAATATTCAACCGATCCAAATGGCCGTTTGCATTACAATTACAGGTCTCAACGCCTATTGGTAGAGGTATGAATCATCGAAATCGGAGCAAATTTGCAGATTTTCGAATTTTGTGGCTCTGAATTTGTGGGCTATAGTTCAGTTGATTTTCAAAAAAATTGAATTTTTCACGAAACGTGTAGAAATATTCGACAGATCCAATTGGCCGTTTGTATGACAATTACAGGTCTCAACGCCTATTGATAGAGGTATCAATCATCAAAATCGGAGCACATTTGCAGATTTTCGAATTTGTGGCTCTGAATTTGTGGGCTATAGTTCAGTTGATTTTCAAAAAAATTGAATTTTTCACGAAACGTGTAGAAATATTCAACCGATCCAAATGGCCGTTGGTATGAAAATTACAGGTCTCAACGCCTATTGATAGAAGTAACAAACATCGAAATCGGAGCAAATTTGCAGATTTTCGAATTTTGTGGCTCTGAATTTGTGGGCTATAGTTCAGTTGATTTTCAAAAAAATTGAATTTTCCACGAAACGTGTAGAAATATTCAACCGATCCAATTGGCCGTTTGTATGACAATTACAGGTCTCAACGCCTATTGATAGAGGTATCAATCATCGAAATCGGAGCAAATTTGCAGATTTTCGAATTTTGTGGCTCTGAATTTGTGGGCTATAGTTCAGTTGATTTTCAAAAAAATTTGAATTTTCCACGAAACGTGTAGAAATATTCGACAGATCCAATTGGCCGTTTGTATGACAATTACAGGTCTCAACGCCTATTGATAGAGGTATCAATCATCAAAATCGGAGCACATTTGCAGATTTTCGAATTTGTGGCTCTGAATTTGTGGGCTATAGTTCAGTTGATTTTGAAAAAAATTGAATTTTCCACGAAACGTGTAGAAATATTCAACCGATCCAAATGGCCGTTTGCATGACAATTACAGGTCTCAACGCCTATTGATAGAGGTATCAAACATCGAAATCGGAGCACATTTGCAGATTTTCGAATTTGTGGCTCTGAATTTGTGGGCTATAGTTCAGTTGATTTTGAAAAAAATTGAATTTTCCACGAAACGTGTAGAAATATTCAACCGATCCAAATGGCCGTTTGCATGACAATTACAGGTCTCAACGCCTATTGATAGAGGTATGAATAATCGAAATCGGAGCAAATTTGCAGATTTTCGAATTTTGTGGCTCTGAATTTGTGGGCTATAGTTCGGTTGATTTTCAAAAAAATTGAATTTTCCACGAAACGTGTAGAAATATTCAACCGATCCAAATGGCCGTTGGTATGAAAATTACAGGTCTCAACGCCTATTGTTAGAAGTAACAAACATCGAAATCGGAGCAAATTTGCAGATTTTCGAATTTTGTGGCTCTGAATTTGTGGGCTATAGTTCAGTTGATTTTGAAAAAAATTGAATTTTCCACGAAACGTGTAGAAATATTCAACCGATCCAATTGGCCGTTTGTATGACAATTACAGGTCTCAACGCCTATTGATAGAGGTATCAAACATCGAAATCGGAGCAAATTTGCAGATTTTCGAATTTTGTGGCTCTGAATTTGTGGGCTATAGTTCAGTTGATTTTCAAAAAAATTGAATTTTCCACGAAACGTGTAGAAATATTCGACAGATCCAATTGGCCGTTTGTATGACAATTACAGGTCTCAACGCCTATTGATAGACGGATCAATCATCGAAATCGGAGCACATTTGCAGATTCTCGAAGTTGTGGCTCTGAATTTGTGGGCTATAGTTCAGTTGATTTTGAAAAAAATTGAGTATTCCACGAAACGTGTAGAAATATTCAACCGATCCAAATGGCCGTTTGTATGACAATTACAGGTCTCAACGCCTATTGATAGAGGTATGAATCATCGAAATCGGAGCAAATTTGCAGATTTTCGAATTTTGTGGCTCTGAATTTGTGGGCTATAGTTCAGTTGTTTTTCAAAAAAATTGAATTTTCCACGAAACGTGTAGAAATATTCAACCGATCCAAATGGCCGTTTGTATGACAATTACAGGTCTCAACGCCTATTGATAGAGGTATCAATCATCGAAATCGGAGCACATTTGCAGATTTTCGAATTTTGTGGCTCTGAATTTGTGGGCTATAGTTCAGTTGATTTTGAAAAAAATTGAATTTTCCACGAAACGTGTAGAAATATTCAACCGATCCAAATGGCCGTTGGTATGAAAATTACAGGTCTCAACGCCTATTGCTAGAGGTACCAATCATCGAAATCGGAGCAAATTTGCAGATTTTCGAATTTTGTGGCTCTGAATTTGTGGACTATAGTTCAGTTGATTTTCAAAAAAATTGAATTTTCCACGAAAGGTGTAGAAATATTCAACCGATCCAAATGGCCGTTTGTATGACAATTACAGGTCTCAACGCCTATTGATAGAGGTATCAAACATCGAAATCGGAGCACATTTGCAGATTTTCGAATTTTGTGGCTCTGAATTTGTGGGCTATAGTTCAGTTGATTTTGAAAAAAATTGAATTTTCCACGAAACGTGTAGAAATATTCAACCGATCCAAATGGCCGTTTGCATGACAATTACAGGTCTCAACGCCTATTGGTAGAGGTATGAATCATCGAAATCGGAGCAAATTTGCAGATTTTCGAATTTTGTGGCTCTGAATTTGTGGGCTATAGTTCAGTTGATTTTCAAAAAAATTGAATTTTTCACGAAACGTGTAGAAATATTCAACCGATCCAAATGGCCGTTGGTATGACAATTACAGGTCTCAACGCCTATTGATAGAGGTATCAAACATCGAAATCGGAGGACATTTGCAGATTTTCGAATTTTGTGGCTCTGAATTTGTGGGCTATAGTTCAGTTGATTTTGAAAAAAATTGAATTTTCCACGAAACGTGTAGAAATATTCAACCGATCCAAATGGCCGTTTGCATGACAATTACAGGTCTCAACGCCTATTGGTAGAGGTATGAATCATCGAAATCGGAGCACATTTGCAGATTTTCGAATTTTGTGGCTCTGAATTTGTGGGCTATAGTTCAGTTGATTTTGAAAAAAATTGAATTTTCCACGAAACGTGTAGAAATATTCAACCGATCCAAATGGCCGTTGGTATGAAAATTACAGGTCTCAACGCCTATTGATAGAGGTATCAAACATCGAAATCGGAGGACATTTGCAGATTTTCGAATTTTGTGGCTCTGAATTTGTGGGCTATAGTTCAGTTGATTTTGAAAAAAATTGAATTTTCCACGAAACGTGTAGAAATATTCAACCGAACCAAATGGCCGTTTGTATGACAATTACAGGTCTCAACGCCTATTGATAGAGGTATCAAACATCGAAATCGGAGCACATTTGCAGATTTTCGAATTTTGTGGCTCTGAATTTGTGGGCTATAGTTCAGTTGATTTTGAAAAAAATTGAATTTTCCACGAAACGTGTAGAAATATTCAACCGATCCAAATGGCCGTTTGCATTACAATTACAGGTCTCAACGCCTATTGGTAGAGGTATGAATCATCGAAATCGGAGCAAATTTGCAGATTTTCGAATTTTGTGGCTCTGAATTTGTGGGCTATAGTTCAGTTGATTTTCAAAAAAATTGAATTTTTCACGAAACGTGTAGAAATATTCAACCGATCCAAATGGCCGTTGGTATGAAAATTACAGGTCTCAACGCCTATTGATAGAAGTAACAAACATCGAAATCGGAGCACATTTGCAGATTTTCGAATTTTGTGGCTCTGAATTTGTGGGCTACAGTTCAGTTGATTTTCAAAAAAACTGAATTTTCCACGAAACGTGTAGAAATATTCGACAGATCCAATTGGCCGTTTGTATGACAATTACAGGTCTAAACGCCTATTGGTAGAGGTATGAATCATCGAAATCGGAGCACATTTGCAGATTTTAGAATTTGTGGCTCTGAATTTGTGGGCTATAGTTCAGTTGATTTTGAAAAAAATTGAATTTTCCACGAAACGTGTAGAAATATTCAACCGATCCAAATGGCCGTTTGCATTACAATTACAGGTCTCAACGCCTATTGGTAGAGGTATGAATCATCGAAATCGGAGCAAATTTGCAGATTTTCGAATTTTGTGGCTCTGAATTTGTGGGCTATAGTTCAGTTGATTTTCAAAAAAATTGAATTTTTCACGAAACGTGTAGAAATATTCAACCGATCCAAATGGCCGTTGGTATGAAAATTACAGGTCTCAACGCCTATTGATAGAAGTAACAAACATCGAAATCGGAGCACATTTGCAGATTTTCGAATTTTGTGGCTCTGAATTTGTGGGCTACAGTTCAGTTGATTTTCAAAAAAATTGAATTTTCCACGAAACGTGTAGAAATATTCGACAGATCCAATTGGCCGTTTGTATGACAATTACAGGTCTAAACGCCTATTGGTAGAGGTATGAATCATCGAAATCGGAGCACATTTGCAGATTTTAGAATTTGTGGCTCTGAATTTGTGGGCTATAGTTCAGTTGATTTTGAAAAAAATTGAATTTTCCACGAAACGTGTAGAAATATTCAATCGATCCAAATGGCCGTTTGTATGACAATTACAGGTCTCAACGCCTATTGATAGAGGTATCAATCATCGAAATCGGAGCACATTTGCAGATTTTCGAATTTTGTGGCTCTGAATTTGTGGGCTACAGTTCAGTTGATTTTCAAAAAAATTGAATTTTCCACGAAACGTGTAGAAATATTCGACAGATCCAATTGGCCGTTTGTATGACAATTACAGGTCTAAACGCCTATTGGTAGAGGTATGAATCATCGAAATCGGAGCACATTTGCAGATTTTAGAATTTGTGGCTCTGAATTTGTGGGCTATAGTTCAGTTGATTTTGAAAAAAATTGAATTTTCCACGAAACGTGTAGAAATATTCAATCGATCCAAATGGCCGTTTGTATGACAATTACAGGTCTCAACGCCTATTGATAGAGGTATCAATCATCGAAATCGGAGCACATTTGCAGATTTTCGAATTTTGTGGCTCTGAATTTGTGGGCTATAGTTCAGTTGATTTTGAAAAAAATTGAATTTTCCACGAAACGTGTAGAAATATTCAACCGATCCAAATGGCCGTTGGTATGACAATTACAGGTCTCAACGCCTATTGATAGAGGTATCAATCATCGAAATCGGAGCACATTTGCAGATTTTCGAATTTTGTGGCTCTGAATTTGTGGGCTATCAGTTCAGTTGATTTTCCAAAAAATTGAATTTTCCACGAAAGGTGTAGAAATATTCAACCGATCCAAATGGCCGTTTGTATGACAATTACAGGTCTCAACGCCTATTGGTAGAGGTATCAAACATCGAAATCGGAGCAAATTTGCAGATTTTCGAATTTTGTGGCTCTGAATTTGTGGGCTATAGTTCAGTTGATTTTCAAAAAAATTGAATTTTCCACGAAAGGTGTAGAAATATTCAACCGATCCAAATGGCCGTTTGTATGACAATTACAGGTCTCAACGCCTATTGATAGAGGTATCAATCATCGAAATCGGAGCAAATTTGCAGATTTTCGAATTTTGTGGCTCTGAATTTGTGGGCTATAGTTCAGTTGATTTTGAAAAAAATTGAATTTTCCACGAAACGTGTAGAAATATTCAACCGATCCAAATGGCCGTTTGCATGACAATTACAGGTCTCAACGCCTATTGGTAGAGGTATGAATCATCGAAATCGGAGCACATTTGCAGATTTTCGAATTTTGTGGCTCTGAATTTGTGGGCTATAGTTCAGTTGATTTTGAAAAAAATTGAATTTTCCACGAAACGTGTAGAAATATTCAACCGATCCAAATGGCCGTTGGTATGAAAATTACAGGTCTCAACGCCTATTGATAGAGGTATCAAACATCGAAATCGGAGGACATTTGCAGATTTTCGAATTTTGTGGCTCTGAATTTGTGGGCTATCAGTTCAGTTGATTTTCCAAAAAATTGAATTTTCCACGAAAGGTGTAGAAATATTCAACCGATCCAAATGGCCGTTTGTATGACAATTACAGGTCTCAACGCCTATTGATAGAGGTATCAAACATCGAAATCGGAGCAAATTTGCAGATTTTCGAATTTTGTGGCTCTGAATTTGTGGGCTATAGTTCAGTTGATTTTGAAAAAAATTGAATTTTCCACGAAACGTGTAGAAATATTCAACCGAACCAAATGGCCGTTTGTATGACAATTACAGGTCTCAACGCCTATTGATAGAGGTATCAAACATCGAAATCGGAGCACATTTGCAGATTTTCGAATTTTGTGGCTCTGAATTTGTGGGCTATAGTTCAGTTGATTTTGAAAAAAATTGAATTTTCCACGAAACGTGTAGAAATATTCAACCGATCCAAATGGCCGTTTGCATTACAATTACAGGTCTCAACGCCTATTGGTAGAGGTATGAATCATCGAAATCGGAGCAAATTTGCAGATTTTCGAATTTTGTGGCTCTGAATTTGTGGGCTATAATAGTTCAGTTGATTTTCAAAAAAATTGAATTTTTCACGAAACGTGTAGAAATATTCAACCGATCCAAATGGCCGTTGGTATGAAAATTACAGGTCTCAACGCCTATTGATAGAAGTAACAAACATCGAAATCGGAGCACATTTGAAGATTTTCGAATTTTGTGGCTCTGAATTTGTGGGCTACAGTTCAGTTGATTTTCAAAAAAATTGAATTTTCCACGAAACGTGTAGAAATATTCGACAGATCCAATTGGCCGTTTGTATGACAATTACAGGTCTAAACGCCTATTGATAGAGGTATGAATCATCGAAATCGGAGCACATTTGCAGATTTTAGAATTTGTGGCTCTGAATTTGTGGGCTATAGTTCAGTTGATTTTGAAAAAAATTGAATTTTCCACGAAACGTGTAGAAATATTCAATCGATCCAAATGGCCGTTTGTATGACAATTACAGGTCTCAACGCCTATTGATAGAGGTATCAATCATCGAAATCGGAGGACATTTGCAGATTTTCGAATTTTGTGGGTCTGAATTTGTGGGCTATAGTTCAGTTGATTTTCAAAAAAATTGAATTTTCCACGAAAGGTGTAGAAATATTCAATCGATCCAAATGGCCGTTGGTATGACAATTACAGGTCTCAACGACTATTGATAGAGGTATCAATCATCGAAATCGGAGCAAATTTGCAGATTTTCGAATTTTGTGGCTCTGAATTTGTGGGCTATAGTTCAGTTGATTTTCAAAAAAATTGAATTTTCCACGAAACGTGTAGAAATATTCAACCGATCCAAATGGCCGTTGGTATGACAATTACAGGTCTCAACGCCTATTGATAGAGGTATCAATCATCGAAATCGGAGCACATTTGCAGATTTTCGAATTTTGTGGCTCTGAATTTGTGGGCTATCAGTTCAGTTGATTTTCCAAAAAATTGAATTTTCCACGAAAGGTGTAGAAATATTCAACCGATCCAAATGGCCGTTTGTATGACAATTACAGGTCTCAACGCCTATTGATAGAGGTATCAAACATCGAAATCGGAGCAAATTTGCAGATTTTCGAATTTTGTGGCTCTGAATTTGTGGGCTATAGTTCAGTTGATTTTCAAAAAAATTGAATTTTCCACGAAAGGTGTAGAAATATTCAACCGATCCAAATGGCCGTTTGTATGACAATTACAGGTCTCAACGCCTATTGATAGAGGTATCAATCATCGAAATCGGAGCAAATTTGAAGATTTTCGAATTTTGTGGCTCTGAATTTGTGGGCTATAGTTCAGTTGATTTTCAAAAAAATTGAATTTTCCACGAAACATGTAGAAATATTCAATCGATCCAAATGGCCGTTGGTATGACAATTACAGGTCTCAACGCCTATTGATAGAGGTATCAATCATCGAAATCGGAGGACATTTGAAGATTTTCGAATTTTGTGGCTCTGAATTTGTGGGCTATAGTTCAGTTGATTTTCAAAAAAATTGAATTTTCCACGAAACGTGTAGAAATATTCAACCGACCCAAATGGCCGTTGGTATGACAATTACAGGTCTCAACGCCTATTGATAGAGGTATGAATCATCGAAATCGGAGCAAATTTGCAGATTTTCGAATTTTGTGGCTCTGAATTTGTGGGCTATAGTTCAGTTGATTTTCAAAAAAATTGAATTTTCGACGAAAGGTGTAGAAATATTCAACCGATCCAAATGGCCGTTTGTATGACAATTACAGGTCTCAACGCCTATTGATAGAGGTATCAATCATCGAAATCGGAGCACATTTGCAGATTTTCGAATTTTGTGGCTCTGAATTTGTGGGCTATCAGTTCAGTTGATTTTCCAAAAAATTGAATTTTCCACGAAAGGTGTAGAAATATTCAACCGATCCAAATGGCCGTTTGTATGACAATTACAGGTCTCAACGCCTATTGATAGAGGTATCAAACATCGAAATCGGAGCAAATTTGCAGATTTTCGAATTTTGTGGCTCTGAATTTGTGGGCTATAGTTCAGTTGATTTTCAAAAAAATTGAGTTTTCCACGAAACATGTAGAAATATTCAATCGATCCAAATGGCCGTTGGTATGACAATTACAGGTCTCAACGCCTATTGATAGAGGTATCAATCATCGAAATCGGAGGACATTTGAAGATTTTCGAATTTTGTGGCTCTGAATTTGTGGGCTATAGTTCAGTTGATTTTCAAAAAAATTGAATTTTCCACGAAACGTGTAGAAATATTCAACCGACCCAAATGGCCGTTGGTATGACAATTACAGGTCTCAACGCCTATTGATAGAGGTATCAATCATCGAAATCGGAGCACATTTGAAGATTTTCGAATTTTGTGGCTATGAATTTGTGGGCTATAGTTCAGTTGATTTTCAAAAAAATTGAATTTTCCACGAAAGGTGTAGAAATATTCAATCGATCCAAATGGCCGTTGGTATGACAATTACAGGTCTCAACGCCTATTGATAGAGGTATCAATCATCGAAATCGGAGGACATTTGAAGATTTTCGAATTTTGTGGTTCTGAATTTGTGGGCTATCAGTTCAGTTGATTTTCAAAAAAATTGAATTTTCCACGAAAGGTGTAGAAATATTCAACCGATCCAAATGGCCGTTTGTATGACAATTACAGGTCTCAACGCCTATTGATAGAGGTATCAAACATCGAAATCGGAGCACATTTGCAGATTTTCGAATTGTGTGGCTCTGAATTTGTAGGCTATAGTTCAGTTGATTTTGAAAAAAATTGAATTTTCCACGAAACGTGTAGAAATATTCAACCGATCCAAATGGCCGTTGGTATGAAAATTACAGGTCTCAACGCCTATTGATAGAGGTATCAATCATCGAAATCGGAGCACATTTGCAGATTTTCGAATTTTGTTGCTCTGAATTTGTGGGCTATAGTTCAGTTGATTTTGAAAAAAATTGAATTTTCCACGAAACGTGTAGAAATATTCAACCGATCCAAATGGCCGTTTGTATGACAATTACTATCAGCCGATTCCCAGCCATCAAAATCCAAAATCTGCCATTGTGCTCCGATTATGGATTTTGATACCTCTAAAGATAGGTCTCGGGACGTGTAATTGTTGTACCAACGCCTAATTAAATTGCTTGATTATTTCGATTTTTTTAAAAATCACCTTACTATAGATCAGCCGATTCCCAGCCATCAAAATCCAAAATCTGCAATTGTGCTCCGATTACGGATTTTGATACCTCAAAAGATAGGTCTCTGGACGTGTAATTGTTGTACCAACTCCCAATTAGATTGCTTGATTATTTCGATTTTTTTGAAAATCACCTTACTGTACATCAGCCGATTCCCAGCCATCAAAATCCAAAATCTGCAATTGTGCTCCGATTACGAATTTTGATACCTCAAAAGATAGGTCTCTGGACGTGTAATTGTTGTACCAACTCCCAATTAGATTGCTTGATTATTTCGATTTTTTTGAAAATCACCTTACTGTACATCAGCCGATTCCCAGCCATCAAAATCCAAAATCTGCAATTGTGCTCCGATTACGAATTTTGATACCTCAAAAGATAGGTCTCTGGACGTGTAATTGTTGTACCAACTCCCAATTAGATTGCTTGATTATTTCGATTTTTTTGAAAATCACCTTACTATACATCAGCCGATTCGCAGCCATCAAAATCCAAAATCTGCAATTGTGCTCCGATTATGGATTTGGATACCTCTAAAGATAGGTGTTGGGACGTGTAATTGTTGTACCAGCGCCCAATTAGATTGCTTGATTATTTCGATTTTTTTGAAAATCACCAATTATGTTAAGATTATACATATTAAACCACTTATGTACTATATGTATAACTGCGTTGCACATTATAAGATATTTTTTTAAAATATTGTAAAAAGGCCTTTCCTTATTTGTGTAAAATGTTAAATAAAATAAATAAATAAATAAATGTACAGTTGCAACTTGCAAATCAGCAGCATAAATATGAAATCGGCAATTTAAAATATGGCAAGGTAGTTCATTTATATAGGAATGGAAAAAAATAAAGGACCCAAAATTGATCCTTGAGGCACTCCCACAAATATATCACTTATACCAGAAAGATCATCCCCAAGCTTCTCGAATTGTTTACGATTACTTAAATAGGAATGAAGCAACAAAATAGCGGAATTAGAAAATTCGTAATACAACTTTAACTTATGAAGCAACAGAATATGGTTAACACAATCAAACGCTTTAGAAAAGTCTAATAGGACTAAAATTGCAAATGAATTACCTTTGTCTAAAATATTATCTACTATATGCACAGGAGCAGTAGTAGTACTGTGACCAGAATTGTATCCAGACTGCAAACTGTACAGAAAATTAAAGCTATTGACGTGCTCAACTATTTGTAGTTTTATAATTTTTTCAGCACCTTGGATAGGGCAGGCAAAATAATACAATACTAATCGGGCGAATGTCACAAATGTTGGAAATTACATCCTTTTTAGGTAGGGGAATAATCGAAGCCACTTTCCATATATGCACTGGGAAATACTGATTACTTGGCACTATGGTTAATGATGAATGTAACATGCGACAGAACCAAATTATATATATATTTAACATTTAAATTAAATCCTAATACATACCTACTTAGCTTATATGAGTTCATATTTATACATTTATGTATATTAATAACTAAAAATGGTCGCCGTCCTTCCACACTTTTCCACTATAGAGATGCATTCCATTATAAAAACGCAATAATCACTATCTAAAGACCGGTACAATGAATAAAACTATTTTAATTAATTTTATAAAGTCAAGGAAATTATTGAGCATCCACAAACAATGACGTTTCCCTATTGACTCTTTTCATTTAAAAATCTGTGAAAAATCTTGAAGAAAAAGTAGTTTTCTTTACGTTTTTTATTTCCTTACAAAAGCTCAGTTATTTACATTAATTTCGATTCTAGAAGATGTTGATTATAAATTTACCTGACAAAAACTTTGAACAGTTCAGACATTCTTCAGTTCTTAGGGGCTTATATAACCACAAACAGCAAGATACAATACATTTTACATATTTTAACTAACTACGACTAATTTGCCTCGGCTATCTAGCCATCATTACCACTGATTCTATATAATATGTGGATCAGGGAAGTCGTTATTGACAATGATGGGCGCATTCTAGAAACAGTGTGCAGGTACTTCAATAATTAACATAATATTGTACATTAAGTATATTTTTTTTTTCTTCAAAATTCTCACAATTTCATAATGATTTTAAACCAATAAATAATGATTAGAAATGCTTTCCCCTGTTGTGTATGTTCCTACTTATTTACTACAAATGGATAGCCGAAAATAATTTAGGTTTATGTAATAAATTTTCTTATACTTTCGATTTTTTTTTTTTAGCAAATACTTTATTGATTCAATTATTTAATATAGAAATAGTTAACAATGTAATACAAAGTGCAGCATGCGTATAAAATTTCCTGATGTTTACGAGTATGTATCGAGTACAACAAACGATATAATTAATAAATCTTATGTCCGCGAGTGTATCATTAATTAATCATTCTTATAGCGTGATCAATAAAAGACTTTTTTTTCATAACTTGTTATGCTATGTATGTTAGATAAATCTAATAATTAATTTTCGGCTTTTAAGTTTTGGTTAATTCAAAAACTACTCTATGCCTTTTTTAGTTCTAGCATAGCATATAATTTATATGTAAGTAATACATTTATAACACAGCAAAGAGGAGAACTAGTTATGTCGATATAATCGGATTAGACATTCTAATGACAGTCTAGCACGTATCCAAGATTATTAGTGGTATTATGTACACGTAGGCAGAAACAGTACCGCGTTTGTACAGTCAAATTATTATAAAACATAAGGTACAAATATTTTATTTTATAGGCAGATAAAACATTTTCCATAAACTCAATTATCTCTAAAACAGTTCATTTTATCGTTTACAACAAAAGCGATCGAAATTATTGGTAAATCTAATGTTTAAAAACAAAAATGGAAAGATCTGAAAGCTTCCAAAATATATTAATATTAAAGGCGGTAAGGTATATATGTAGGTAGTTAAAACGGCTTTGGAATATCAGTCAAAAAAGCGGAAGTCATAAAATTTTCCTTGTACCTACATTAATTTTATGATTAATGCTCTTAATCACAAAATGTAAAATATAAAGAGCTGAAACGTGATGAGGTGGTCAGAACTTCAGTCTTCAAAATTAATTCAACTCTCAAATCAATCTCTAACTTAATACTATTGGAAATAAACTTCATCAGTTTTCATTCAGATTGTACGATTTTAATAAGATGGTTTAATGAAGTCTTCTTAGAATTAAAATTTGAATTTATGAATTTACTATTAGTACCTATACCATCTTTGGTTAAACCACACTCCCGAAAAATTTTGAAAATTTTAGAAGTACCAAAATCTCGAAGATATTCTTCAGACTCATGAAAATCTCAAATAACCTCGAACCGATCAATAATATTCGGGAAACTCTGAAAGATCTCAAATAATCACGAACAATCTTCAATAATCTCGAATAATCTGGGAAACAGCTTCAAACAATTTCACGAAACTATCGAATAGTCTTGAGGCCTTCCGAAAGTCAAATAATCTCGTGCTATGTTTAATATTAAAATTCAAAATCTAAAATCATTTTCGGTTAATAGTCTGGAAATCTCAAATACACTCGAAAAATTTCGTAAAATTTCGAAACTACAAAAATCTGAATATATACTCAAATAACCTACAGACTTCCGAAAAATCTCCAAAATCTTGAATAATGTTGAAACTTTTCTAGAAATCTCGAAATTATTCTTCAGCTCTTGGAAATGTTAAATAATCTCAAATTCATCAATATATTCTTGAAAATCTCGAATAACCTGTAGTACCTACATATACCATCTTTGGTTAAACCACACTCCCGAAAAATCTTGAAACATTTTAGAAGTACCAACATCTCGAAGATATTCTTCAGACTCATGAAAATCGCAAATAATCTCGAACCGATCAATAATATTCTCTGAAATTCTGAAAGATCTTAAATAATACGGACAATCTCGAATAATCTTTGAAACAGCTTCAAACAATTTCAAAAATAGCCTTGAGGTTTTTCGAAAGTCAAATAATTTCGTACTACACTTGTGTGCAAAAGTCTATACATATACCCTTCAATCGCTATTGCGTTCGGGTCATAAAACAAACGTACCTCCTCTAACGGGATTTGACTAGGATATCCTTTTTATAATTTTTTATTTTTGTCACTTTCCGTATTTAGGTAATTAAACGAAAAAATTAAAATACATAAGTGATTATTTTGGTGTTGCAAAAGTCTACATACTCTTCTTTTACATTTGGTTTAATGTCCATTAAGTCAGGTTCTCGAAAAATAACACATTTACTATTATTTTGGCAGTTAATCGTAATTTATTTCCATGTGTAATAAGTAAATGGAAATAAATGGTTCTGCAGCATTAAAACAACGATCGGGAAGACCACATAAACTCAATGAACGCGAAGAACAGCGAGTTGTAACACAAATCAGCTGGTTCACGAAAATCGGCCAGTAAAATAGCTGCGGAGATGTGTGTAAATGCAGGAAAGAAATGTCATCGATCCGCTATTACCGGTATAATTAACCGAGCTGGATTTAGGAGCTGCATCGCAAGAAAGAAGTCGTTTATAAACAAACAAAAATCGGAAGAAGCGCTTAATTTTGGATTATCTCAGGTCCATAGGTCTAAAGAATTTGGGATGCTGTCATTTTCTCTGTTGAGAGTAAGTGAATGCGGCGGAAACCCAATACATCACAACATCATTCAAACGTTACAAGATATCCTTAAGAAATTAACAATGAGAGGCTACAAAAATTGGAAGAGCATTGGGAGCTAAACCCAAATCCAAACAGCAATGAATAGCACAATAAAAATTCATGTCATGGAATGTTAATGGTTTGCTCCGGCATCAGCAAGAACTACAAACAGTTCTCGACATTTAGAATATAGATGTGTCTAATTTCGGAAACACATTTTACTAAGCAATCCTACATAACATTTAAAGGCTCCAGATAATTCATCCAGAGGAGGAAGTGCAGTCATCATAAAAAAAATATCCAACATTTTGAAGTATGAAAAAGAAGAAATTCAGGCCACAGTAGTTTTAGTTAAAAACCAAAAACTTTCCTATTGTTGTGGCAGGATTGTACTGTCCACCAAGACATAGTATTAACAACAAACACTACTCACAGTTCTTTAAGTGTCTGGGGAAAACGTTCATAATAGGTGGTGGCTTCAATGCGAAGAATACTCACTGGAATTCTAGATTAACTACGACTAAAGGAAAAGAATTACTGATTGCCAACATATTGGCCAACTGACCCAAGAAAATACCTGACCTGATCGATTTTTTTATAACCAAAAATATTTCTAATAATTTTATGAAAGTTGAGGAAAGCCAAGATATCAGCTCATCATTCTCCAATAGTCCTAATTCTATGTGAGTATATCATCCAAAAAAGGAATAATCCAGTATTAACCAACAAATATATGGACTGGGAAAGTTTCAAAGTACACCTTGAACAAAGAATACTTTTAAAGTTACTTTAAAAACTATGAATCAACTGGACATAGAAGTAGAAAAGTTCATTACGGGTATTCAACAATCAGCATGGGAAAGTACACCAGAAATCAAATCAAGGCTAAAAGGATAAAACTATCCAATAGAAATTAGAAATCTTCTTAGGGATAATAAGGTTCTGCTTTGTAAGCAAATATTGAAGCCTGTTTGGACTTATGGTATACAGCTGTGGGGATGTACCAAGCAGAGCAACATGGATATTATCCAACGATTCCAAAATAAAGTGTTAAGAAATATCGTCAACGCACCATGGTTTGTCAGAAAAAGCAACATCCACAAAGACCTGGGCATAGAACCCATCAAAACCGAAATGATGAAATTTGCTAGAAGTCATGAAGAACGGCTACTTCATCATATTAACATAGAGGCCGGCCATCCAGCTACTGGATAATGCGGATTTAGTTAGAAGGCTCAAAAGAGTAAAGCCTTTTGAGTTAGTGTAAAATCAGTTAAAATAAATTTTTATCTAGCGCACAACAAAAGTGTGATCAAATAATAAAACTAAAAACTAAGGAGTACATCGATGGATGAACCCTTAAATTTCAGTAAAATGTAGTAATTTAAGTTAGAATAAAATTGCTTATTAGTCTTAGACTAGATTGTAATTAAAAAAAAAATAAACTACTCCCAGTCACACCAATTTTATCTAAATCTGACTCATTTATTACAAGATTATACTTACATAAAAAATAAATGTTTTCACTTCTTGTAGAATTTTAATTTTTATTGTTTTGTTTGTTTTTTTTTTTTTCAACCACAGAGTAATAATGCTAAGGTGCGGACAAAATTTAGTTGAAGGTTTTAATACAAATTGAGTAATTTTCGCAACAAAAAAAAAACAACAGCAACAACAAATTATGCTTATTGTTGAAAGGGGTTTTCTTTTGTAAATCGTGGTTGTGGTAAATTATTGAAAGAAATTAAAATTATTCAACAAGGTTAAAATAGTGAAGTGTGTTAAGAAAGTAGGGTGATTCCGTGCAATGTTGTTGAATTTTGATGCACGTCAATATAATCAATCATCTTCCTTTTGAACAAAAAAGAATGAAAAATTAGGTTTACGACACATTTCAAGTCAATCCAACTTTCTAAACTATCGGCTAAGTAAATGATATGAATATATGAATATTCAAATGGATTAGAAACTTATGAATCATCAACCGTATAATTTCTATAAGGTGTTGTAGCTATAGCACAATAATTGTTTAATCCCGTTTTACCTAAAAACATTAATCTTTTTCTTGAGTGTCTGCTCGTATAGAAATTTTTGTTAAACCTACACACAAAAGACTTACAATAATTTAATTACACTTATATACAAATTTCCGACATAATTCTTATTGTGTTCACATAATTTTAACGTTGTTTTAAACGATTCACATGTTTACTAAACACAAATATATTTACGTCATTTCGACTCGTATATCCTCTAAAATTATAAATTCATCTCGCGCGCACATTACAGATTATTTAATTGGACATTAGTATGCATATACATACATACAATATAATCATTCAAAATTAATCCCCTTACCTCCTAAGTGGTAATTTGAATAGTTGTAATAAATTTTAGCATTTTAGCTAATGGCTTGATATCATATTAAATTTCTTTTCTAATATTGGTAATATGTACACAAAAGTTGTCTCGATCGATGGTCAAAAAAAGAAAAAAAAAATTGTTAATGCAAATAAATATTATTTATAACCAGAATATATTTTATATAGTTATGTATATACATATGTTTGCATACCATATTTGAATATCAAATTTAAATAATTTTATATAAAAAAAAAGAAGTTAATTTAGCTGCCAAGAAGTCTAGCATGTTTTCTTTAATACAACAACAACAAAAATTCTGCGAAATAAAATATCATTAATTTTATCCACAAAAAAAAAAAATGAAATTACGAAGATTTACAAAATTTTTAAGAATGACATATTCAAATTTAAACAACATCGGTATTGAAATCTATTATATGCGAATTTATTAATTAATTCTCTCCTCGTTTTTGTATAAATGTATTCGTCGTTTACATTCATAACAATGATTAGTCAAATAATACATCAAAATGCCCAAGATATCTTCATCTTTTCAAAAAATATACACTCGTAAGTTCAATGATACTAAAGTGAACATCTTATACGCAAATATACGATATATACCACTTTAGTACATTGTCAAAAGACTTTTAAACGTGTTTACCGAATATTTTAACCGCACACCACTCACTATAAGTGTACATACCTACATATAAATATAGCCAAATCAGTATAATTAGGTAATTCTATTAGCATCTAAAGCTAATTTAGATTTATCGATTTCTTGCAGGAATGTGTCAGTCATTTTAGCAAATATGTATGTCAATTCAAGCAACTGACAAATATATGTGGAAGTCTAGATTTTATGTAGGCAACAAGCTTCAGTCGCGGAATAGCATAATTTTTCTTTTTATGTTCCGGAGGTCTTAATTTAAACGCTAAGCCAAACCAGATTTAATATACATAATTAATTTCAAAGCGTATTAAACGCCGGAAACTCGTTATATCGTACTGCATAAAATATAGACTTTTACACATGTTTTCTGCCTGACATAGTAGTCTAAGAGCTATTAGACAATTTTGAGTAGGTATTTGAGGCAGCATGAAAATTTGTATGACGCTTCTTTAACAATGTCTTAACACAAAATCAAAGACATGGCTGAAGAGTAGCGGGGCATTGTCAACCCTTGATATTTTTAAGTTGCGAAATTTTTTTTGCAAAAAATGTCTTTGAGGCATGTTGGAATTTTAATACCTTCTAAGCTAGTATTTAATAAAATATAAAATAAAGATGCCAGATCATTTAGTCGGGTCTAAAATGTTGCCAGGCGGCTTCAAAATTGAATTTTGTAGATACCTAAAAAATATATTTGAAGTAAGCTAAGACTTAGACAGATAAATATATGTATACCTAAAAAAGCATAACTTCAAAAAGACAGGTCATTTTGGTGGGACTTTCTACCTGCCAGGTGGTCGGAAATGAACTGAGTTCTTAAGAGTTGTTGACGTAATTCTACGTTGCACTTTTCTTTTTTGCTTATTGTATTACATCTAGTTATCATCAACACTACTTTTAAAAATGTTGTTCTCGAAACACTGAAATAAATTTAAAAAATCGCTGAAGAAGTACAGCAGTCTCATATTGAAGTTACTTAGATTTAGCTATTGCTAAAGTTGCGATGCAAATCCAAGCTAGTGAGCATAGCCATTATTTGATAACATATTTATTCATTTTGGATCTTTTCATATTATGCTTGCGCATATTTCAAAGCTGTGGACTAATGAATATTGCTGTTGAAAGTGAAAAATAGCAAATGGATCTGTTGATTCATTCCTTTTTGGCAAGCACTTCAATAGATGTAAACGATTACACTCACTGATGGCAGTTGGATTAAAAATTTTGCATTTTCAATTTTTCTTGGAAAATGAAAAAATAACGATTCCAGAAAATTTACGTACAGAGCTGATGGAGTTTAATGATCAAAAATTATCTTATGGTCATATCTTCATATCTTCAACATAAAGAAACCGGTTTGAATGGAGCTTATGGTAAAAAAGCCTTAGGTTTATATGACGTATATATCTTGTCAATTAGTATCAGATGTTAGGCCGCAGTATACGGACAGGCGATTTTGATCTATTTAAATTTATTTAACCAAAAATGGCAATCTTTTCTTTGTATTTAATCAGCCAAATTATTCACGTTGGTTGGTTGAATATCACGATATTTTAGTTATACTAGAACAAACTTATCCACGACTACAAGAATCTATGAGAAAGAGGTTATTTTGGAATCCAAAGAACGGACAAGTTATTCTCTAGACAGCCAATTGATCTGACTCTGGAGCAGACAATCAACGCAGATGCTGATAGAAGATTAACCGGTGTAGTACATTTTATTAACTCCAACTGTTGTACCATATATGTACATACATACGAGGATACTGGTCTACGGAAACGGCAACATGTTACAGGTGATTTGGACAAATATAATTTAAACAAAAACACTAAACAAATTCATTCATTTGTCAATGCATTTTCCAATTTATGAATCCATTCGATACTAGCATCGACCAGCAACGACTTTTCAAGATTTGAATGGAAAAGCAGCTCTAAATGCAGTATAAGATTTTTTGTTAAATATTGAAGAGGTATGTGCAAAATTACTTGAAAAGTTTATTTCTGCATGTAACGAATCTGCCTGATAGGTTAGAAAAATCTATTTCAAAGGTAAAAATTATGAATTTTTCTGCTTATATATTGAAAAAAAAAACTGTTAAAACAGGTAATAAGTTTCAAGAAAGTAGTGTTGATGATAACTAGATTTAATAGAATAAGCAAAACAGAAAACTGCGAAGTAGAATTACGTCAAAAGCTCTTAAGAACTCAGTACATTCCCGACCACTTGGCAGGTAGAGAGCCCCACCAAAATGACCTGTCCTTTTGAAGTTATGTTTTTTTTAGGTTTATATATTTATCTGTCTAAGTCTTAGCTTACCTCAAATATATTTTTTAGGTATCTACAAAATTCAATTTTGAAGGCGCCTGGCAACATTTTAGACCCGACTAAATGATCTGGCATCTTTATTTTAAATTTTATTAAATACTAACCTAGAAGGTATTAAAATTTCAAAATGCCTCAAAGACATTTTTTGCAAAAAAAATTTCGAAACTTAAAAATATCAAGGGTTGACAAAACCCCGCTACCCTTCAGCCAGATCTTTGATTTTGTGTTAAGACATTGCTAAAGAACCGTCACACAAATCTTCATGCTGCCTCAAATACCTATACTTAAAATCGTCTAACAGCTCTCAATCTAAAGTTCCATGACTGCAGAAAATTGTGCAGATAAAGTCTCAGCAAGATAAAAGCTTTGTGAAAGTGATGTGAGATATTAATCCAATTTCTGAAAATTTTTAGTGTATCTGATGTTCTGGCTATATTATATTATATTTAATAGGTTGTCCTTTTAACTATCATACACTTCAAACAGATTGTAAATATTCGATCTAGTTTCGAAGATATGTCGATTCATCTATAGTGTACTAAAAGTCTACTAAGAACAGCTATTTTTACCAAACGGGTTATGCTAGCGAACTGAAATCAAGGCTGGTTTATTAGTTATAAATTGTATTATCATACTCGTTAGCTTTCTAACCGAGAACGAACAAAGAGCCGAGTTAGCTCAATGGAAATTGCGACATAGTATTATAGTAAAAGTAGAATAAGCCGTGAGATAGGGCCAAAAGGACTTCATATCAAGGTGGCTAAGTATTCGGCGTTTAATTAGTTTCTCCAATATTTTTGAAAAGGTGCTTAAAAGAGAAATCAGTCTATAAAATTTAGTTTGAGCTTTAAAATAAAGGAGCCTTGAGAAAATCATGTTAGCGAAAAGCTACCTAAGCTTGCATTACGAGTATCCACTATATACACTATACAGGTTGTTTTAAAACTAGTCTATGATTTTTAAGAGTTTTAGATTTTTATATATGGAAAAATTTAGATCGGTGGTAACTTCGGCTAAGGGCTTCCCAACTTTAATGTAACTTCAGAAATTTTCCTTTACTTCTTTTGGGCTTTTAATTGATTCACCATTAGGTATCTCTTGTATAATTTCTTTTTCCCAACGACCGATTTCCAAATTCGAAGGAGCAACCTATCTCTTCTAGCGATTTCTGGAAACAGTGGCTGATAGACTTTTCATGTATTTAGTCCTTTGCTAGCTGCTCTCTTGTCCAATGATCTTCTCCATCGAATTTCATGTTGAATTTGTCCAGTGAAACTATGCTCTTCCTATTTACTAGTCACTCCTCTTTCCTCGACATCATACTCACTGTCGGGCTCGCACTCATCAATCTCACAGGTATTGCTGGCAGGAGTTTCTCTAAGTTTCTTCCAAGTATTAATCGGTCTTTCCAAAGCATACCTGCCTCCTGCAATCTCTCAGATTGTTTTCCACGATTATCAGGCTGTATCCTAGTTCGTTCGATGAGTGATTCTTTTCAATCCCTTTTTTAGTGTACAGGTTTCGGACATCTATGGTATCTCGACAGTGAACAGCATATTATAGCTTCTGTTTGTGCAATATTTTTCCACTTGTAGAAGATATTCTAATCGGCTGTCCGTACCTTAACTCCAAATTCTTGCATGCATCAACTTGGTGGTGGATTTGATTTGTAATATATCTACCACCGTATCTCGCAAGGCTAGAATTAAAGCATTTAGCTGTTCCTCGAAAGATCCCTCATCATGCCGAACCGCTGCTTGGAAATGTACTTAAAAGTTTTCAATCAAACTATTTCCTTCGGACGATGTGATTTCTAAAATCTCTTTTTGGCCTTCGGCAGTTGGTTCCTTCGAAGTGGATTTCTTCGGTATTTGAGGAACGCTTTTCTTGGTGAACTTCGAATTCTTTACGTTGGCCCAACTCTTGTATCCTTCCTATCACAGCAGCCCTGATGTACATATTTGATGTTATCTTTCAGTATGGCTTTCATTTGAACGAGAGTTCAGTTGCTCCAATCTAGAGTTTTGCTGATCAAACCTAGAATCTTGCTGCTTCATTTGTAACAATAAGGCATTAGTATTCGATATTTGCTATTTACTCTGGTTACAATGGGGCAAGTGTCTCCTGCTTCGTTGTTGCTTATTGCAATTTGCTATCCATTGTTGAAACCAGGTTCTCTTCAGATGGTTCCTTAACTTCTGGTTGTCCGACAATTCTAATTCCTCCAGCGATGATGGTTGTGATGTTCTAAGTTCAGTAATGTTCGTTATTGCTGCTTTTTTAAATAACTGGCCAGCCATCGTCAAAAAGTTGTAATCAACCAAACTGACAGCCCAAATTGACGCTCAAATACACACAATCCAAAACTACGCAAAAATTTACGAATTATGAATTTTTGTCAAAGGGCCTTATAGTTAACCTTGCAGATCATAATTAAACCACACCCGTATTTTAATTTCCAACCTAAACCTCTAAAATCCTCTAAATTCTGAATTTTAAAATATTATCAAAAACTTAGATTTTATAAAAGACAAACCGCAAATTTTACATAAAATGTTATACCAACAAATCGAATATTGGCTAACTCAAGAATTGGCATGTCACTATAGAATTGTAGTGAAATATCAACACAACGAAACGTTTGAACGTTTAAATTCTGCAATAATTTGACCAAATTTTTACGCTCTTGTGTAAATTCTGGAGAAGGGAAATAAAGAAAACTAAAAATTATTCTGGGTCTTTTTCCTGGCCGTATCTGGCTTTTCCCTACTACTAAAGAAATTAGGTAAAAAACAACGGAAAGTATGCAGGAAAATTTCAATTTCCGGTTCTAAATAAAAAATCTACAAAGTTATATGCAAAATTTCTGTAAAATAGCGTGAACTATTGAATCCTGCTATAATTTAATCATTTTGTGGTTGAAGTGCAATACTTGTATTTAAAAAGTGGATCTGAATTCAGTGTGCTTTATCAAAACCAAACCATTATCAGTGAATAAAAAAAGAAATCACCAAAGATTAGCTAACATTTTAGATTCTGCTCGGCTGTTGGTCTACATTTGCGAGTTCACCTAAAGACGAGAATATATTCACCCCAGCATATTCAAAGTCCCTAAAGTCCTAAGGAAATATCTTGTTTCAATAATACATAATATATAAAAATATAAAGAAATATTTCAAGAAAGTCCAATCACGCGTTCTCCTCAGGTATCAAGCTCTAATAAAAAATGCCATTACGGTTTATTTTTTTTTTTAAATTTGGGTTGTTATTTACGTCTCAGTCGTATGCATATAAGATAACCGGAGATTATTATTTTTGATTATCCAAAATCTCGAATTAATTCTTTGCGATCATTACTTATTGTGTGTATTTGTTGTTTACAACATATTCTGATAAACAAGAAAAGAAATAAAAAATTTTTTTTAGGACATTTTAATTTATTATTTACAAAAAAATAAATTAAATGAGCTTTCGGTAAATAATAATATAAAATATCAGTTTATAGTGTTTTTGGTATTTTTTTTTTTGTGAATAATAAAAAATCGTTTTGTATCAAAAACGCGCAAGATGATTTATGCTGAAAATAAAATTTTAAAAATTATTTGGGTGTTATTTTACATACTTCTTGTTCAGTCCATTTCGAATTTATGTGTAGTAGACATTATTTTGAGACATTAATTAAATTGGTACCAAAGTGTAGGTGGAAATTAATATTTGTATATGTATATAAAAGATAGAGCACACTATACCTTTGATTAAAGTTATTGAACAGCTACATATTTAAATTAATTTCCTAGAATTATTTTTAATCTCGTGTCATAAAGCGATTTACTTTTTTGTTTATCAAAAACAAAATTTAACCGGTGAGGAGGTACCGGTTTTATTATTATTATCGATTGTGAAGCCCATAAAAAGTTTTTATATTTAACATATTTCTTCAGAATACGCAATAAAAAGTTATGTTAGACATTAAGCCACCAAAACAAAATATTAATTGTCACCGTCTCCAATAGTATACCTAATGCTAATAAATGCTGTATGGTAAAGTGATAACTTCAATTTTCGCAGTAACGTATGAAATAACTAGTTTTTTGTGAACTCCACTCCACTTTGTTTAGAATATGCTTAAGTACTAAATTTGAATTTTTGAGTTTCAAATGGATTCGATATCTATAAAACCAATACAAATATTTGTAAAACATTCATTTTCAATTATAGTATACATACAATACATAATTACACAGTGTTTAAAAACATGATTTATTTGAGATTGATGTAAACCTACAAAAAAATCTAATAATTAATTTAGAAATAGTTAAACGGTGGAGAAGCTCATTCGATTAAACGCCCAAAAATTTCAATCTTTTTCAGATCGCATCAAAGCGACTTCTTTTATGTTTTTACAAACAATAACAACACGTTGCATAATTGCATGAGTATATATGTATAGATAGTATATTATGATTTGGTAAAAAAGACAAACAAAAATTAACAAACACGAATTTTTCACAATAACAATAATAGTTATTATGATTACGAGCAATCTACAATATAAACGTTGTCGTCTTTAGTCTTTATATTATTAAAGAACGTTTTACGACTAAGTATTATCATACAAATGATGTTTTTTTACCTTCGTATTTACATACATTTACATTCACATAGGAAAATAATGCAATTATAGTCGTAAGTGTGTCACTTTTAAAAAATATAAACCTATCTGTATAAAATGTTTAACAAAGTTCAACGATTCGATAAACAAAGGCAACAACATATATGTACCTATATGTTGCAAAAAATTTGACAATGATGTCAATTTCTATGATTTTAAGTGATTTATTATACTTAGATTTACTCAGTGAATAGTTGCTAAATGATATCGATTGATTCGTAAATTCTAAATATTAAACAACCCAAGGGACAAACGGGTTAAAGGTCGAAATGCACTGGTCCTCGAAAATCGAAATGAAACATTTGAAATTAGTTTTCCCCCTTTCCATGTTGCAGGATTGTATGAATTCCCAATATAACGAACAAAAGTTTGTATTCGTTATGTTGAAAATTCATAAAATCCGATAAGGCAAAAGTAAAAAGAATTGCATTGGGGATGCGGTGTAACTCATACAAACATTTGTAAAAATTCATGGAGGTAAAGGAAACACAAGGATGAATTTTTTTGGGCACCATGGGGTTATTTTTGGAGCGCAAAAAATTCATACTACATATTCATACCAAAATCAACTGAACTATAGCCCACAAATTCAGAGCCACAAAATTCGAAAATCTGCAAATGTGCTCCGATTTCGATGATTGATACCTCTAACAATAGGCATTGAGACCTGTAATTGTCATACAAACGGCCATTTGGATCGGTCGAATATTTCTACACGTTTCGTGGAAAATTCAATTTTGTTGAAAATCAACTGAACTATAGCCCACAAATTCAGAGCCACAAAATTCGAAAATCTGCAAATGTGCTCCGATTTCGATGATTGATACCTCTATCAATAGGCGTTGAGACCTGTAATTGTCATACAAACGGCTATTTGGATCGGTCGAATATTTCTAAACGTTTCGTGGAGAATTTAATTTTTTTGAAAATCAACTGAACAAATTCCGAGCCACAAAATTCGAAAATCTTCAAATGTCTCCGATTTCGATGACTGATACCTCTATCAAGGCGTTGAGACCTGTAATTGTCATACAAACGGCCATTTGGATCGGTCGAAGATTTCTACAGCTTTCGTGGAAAATTCAATTTTTTTGAAAATCAACTGAACTATAGCCCACAAATTCAGAACCACAAAATTCGAAAATCTTCAAATGTGCTCCGATTTCGATGATTGATACCTCTATCAATAGGCGTTGAGACCTGTAATTGTCATACAAACGGCCATTTGGATCGGTCAAAGATTTCTACACCTTTCGTGGAAAATTCAATTTTTTTGAAAATCAACTGAACTATAGC
The DNA here is from genome assembly GCA_963556165.1 of Tipula helvola. NCBI lineage: Eukaryota > Metazoa > Arthropoda > Insecta > Diptera > Tipulidae > Tipula > Tipula helvola. Next base: position 342,624,899 of record OY744483.1, on the reverse strand, counting down.
CCACAAATTCAGAGCCACAAAATTCGAAAATCTGCAAATTTGCTCCGATTTCGATGATTGATACCTCTATCAATAGGCGTTGAGACCTGTAATTATCATACAAACGGCCATTTGGATCGGTTGAATATTTCTACACGTTTCGTGGAAAATTCAATTTTGTTGAAAATCAACTGAACTATAGCCCATAAATTTAGAGCCACAAAATTCGAAAATCTGCAAATGTGCTCCGATTTCGATGATTGATACCTCTATCAATAGGCGTTGAGACCAGTAATTGTCATACAAACGGCCATTTGGATCGGTCAAATATTTCTACACGTTTCGTGGAAAATTCAATTTTTTTGAAAATCAACTGAACTATAGCCCACAAATTCCGAGCCACAAAATTCGAAAATCTTCAAATGAGCTCCGATTTCGATGATTGATACCTCTATCAATAGGCGTTGAGACCTGTAATTGTCATACAAACGGCCATTTGGATCGGTCGAATATTTCTACACCTTTTGTGGAAAATTCAATTTTTTTGAAAATCAACTGAACTATAGCCCACAAATTCAGAGCCACAAAATTCGAAAATCTGCAAATGTGCTCCGATTTCGATAATTCATACCTCTATCAATAGGCGTTGAAACTTGCAATTGTCAAACAAACGGCCATTTGGATCGGTCGAATATTTCTACACGTTTCGTGGAAAATTCAATTTTGTTGAAAATCAACTGAACTATAGCCCACAAATTCAGAGCCACAAAATTCGAAAATCTGCAAATGTGCTCCGATTTCGATAATTGATACCTCTATCAATAGGCGTTGAAACTTGCAATTGTCATACAAACGGCCATTTGGATCGGTCGAATATTTCTACACGTTTCGTGGAAAATTCAATTTTTTTGAAAATCAACTGAACTATAACCCACAAATTCAGAGCCACAAAATTCGAAAATCTGCAAATTTGCTCCGATTTCGATGATTGATACCTCTATCAATAGGCGTTGAGACCTGTAATTGTCATACCAACGGCCATTTGGATCGGTTGAATATTTCTACACGTTTCGTGGAAAATTCAATTTTTTTCAAAATCAACTGAACTATAGCCCAGAAATTCAGAGCCACAAAATTCGAAAATCTGCAAATGTGCTCCGATTTCGATGATTGATACCTCTATCAATAGGGGTTGAGACCTGTAATTGTCATACAAACGGCCATTTGGATCGGTCGAAGATTTCTACACGTTTCGTGGAAAATTCAATTTTTTTGTAAATCAACTGAACTATAGCCCACAAATTCAGAACCAAAAAATTCGAAAATCTTCAAATGTGCTCCGATTTTGATGATTGATACCTCTATCAATAGGCGTTGAGACCTGTAATTGTCATACAAACGGCCATTTGGATCGGTCAACGATTTCTACACCTTTCGTGGAAAATTCAATTTTTTTGAAAATCAACTGAACTATAGCCCACAAATTCAGAGCCACAAAATTCGAAAATCTGCAAATTTGCTCTGATTTCGATGACTGATACCTCTATCAATAGGGGTTGAGACCTGTAATTGTCATACAAACGGCCATTTGGATCGGTCGAATATTTCTACACGTTTCGTGGGAAATTCAATTTTTTTGAAAATCAACTGAACTATAGCCCACAAATTCCGAGCCACAAAATTCGAAAATCTTCAAATGTGCTCCGATTTCGATGATTGATACATCTATCAAGGCGCTGAGACCTGTAATTGTCATACAAACGGCCATTTGGATCGGTCGAAGATTTCTACACCTTTCGTGGAAAATTCAATTTTTTTCAAAATCAACTGAACTATAGCCCACAAATTCCGAGCCACAAAATTCGAAAATCTTCAAATGTGCTCCGATTTCGATGATTGATACCTCTATCAAGGCGTTGAGACCTGTAATTGTCATACAAACGGCCATTTGGATCAGTTGAATATTTCTACACGTTTCGTGGAAAATTCAATTTTGTTGAAAATCAACTGAACTATAGCCCACAAATTCAGAGCCACAAAATTCGAAAATTGCAAATGTGCTCCGATTTCGATGATTGATACCTCTATCAATAGGCGTTGAGACCTGTAATTGTCACACAAACGGCCATTTGGATCGGTTGAATATTTCTACACGTTTCGTGGAAAATTCAATTTTTTTCAAAATCAACTGAACTATAGCCCACAAATTCAGAGCCACAAAATTCGAAAATCTGCAAATGTGCTCCGATTTCAATGATTGATACCTCTATCAATAGGCGTTGAGACCTGTAATTGTCATACAAACGGCCATTTGGATCGGTTGAATATTTCTACACGTTTCGTGGAAAATTCAATTTTTTTGAAAATCAACTGAACTATAGCCCACAAATTCAGAGCCACAAAATTCGAAAATCTGCAAATTTGCTCCGATTTCGATGATTAATACCCCTATCAATAGGCGCTGAGACCTGTAATTGTCATACAAACGGCCATTTGGATCGGTCGAATATTTCTACACGTTTCGTGGAAAATTCAATTTTTTTCAAAATCAACTGAACTATAGCCCACAAATTCAGAGCCAATCAAAATTCGAAAATCTTCAAATGTGCTCCGATTTCGATGATTGATACCTCTATCAATAGGCGTTGAGACCTGTAATTGTCATACAAACGGCCATTTGGATCGGTCGAAGATTTCTACACCTTTCGCGGAAAATTCAATTTTTTTGAAAATCAACTGAACTATAGCCCACAAATTCCGAGCCACAAAATTCGAAAATCTTCAAATGTGCTCCGATTTCGATGATTGATACCTCTATCAAGGCGTTGAGACCTGTAATTGTCATACAAACGGCCATTTGGATCAGTTGAATATTTCTACACGTTTCGTGGAAAATTCAATTTTGTTGAAAATCAACTGAACTATAGCCCACAAATTCAGAGCCACAAAATTCGAAAATTGCAAATGTGCTCCGATTTCGATGATTGATACCTCTATCAATAGGCGTTGAGACCTGTAATTGTCACACAAACGGCCATTTGGATCGGTTGAATATTTCTACACGTTTCGTGGAAAATTCAATTTTTTTCAAAATCAACTGAACTATAGCCCACAAATTCAGAGCCACAAAATTCGAAAATCTGCAAATGTGCTCCGATTTCAATGATTGATACCTCTATCAATAGGCGTTGAGACCTGTAATTGTCATACAAACGGCCATTTGGATCGGTTGAATATTTCTACACGTTTCGTGGAAAATTCAATTTTGTTGAAAATCAACTGAACTATAGCCCACAAATTCAGAGTCACAAAATTCGAAAATCTGCAAATTTGCTCCGATTTCGATGATTGATACCCCTATCAATAGGCGCTGAGACCTGTAATTGTCATACAAACGGCCATTTGGATCGGTCGAATATTTCTACACGTTTCGTGGAAAATTCAATTTTTTTCAAAATCAACTGAACTATAGCCCACAAATTCAGAGCCAATCAAAATTCGAAAATCTTCAAATGTGCTCCGATTTCGATGATTGATACCTCTATCAATAGGCGTTGAGACCTGTAATTGTCATACAAACGGCCATTTGGATCGGTCGAAGATTTCTACACCTTTCGCGGAAAATTCAATTTTTTTGAAAATCAACTGAACTATAGCCCACAAATTCAGAGCCACAAAATTCGAAAATCTTCAAATGTGCTCCGATTTCGATGATTGATACCTCTATCAATAGGCGTTGAGACCTGTAATTGTCATACCAACGGCCATTTGGATCGGTTGAATATTTCTACACGTTTCGTGGAAAATTTAATTTTTTTCAAAATCAACTGAACTATAGCCCACAAATTCAGAGCCACAAAATTCGAAAATCTGCAAATGTGCTCCGATTTCGATGATTGATACCTCTATCAATAGGCGTTGAGATCTGTAATTGTCATACAAACTGCCATTTGGATCGGTTGAATATTTCTACACGTTTCGTGGAAAATTCAATTTTTTTGAAAATCAACTGAACTATAGCCCACAAATTCAGAGCCACAAAATTCGAAAATCTTCAAATTTGCTCCGATTTCGATGATTTATACCTCTATCAAAAGCCGTTGAGACCTGTAATTGTCATACCAACGGCCATTTGGATCGGTTGAATATTTCTACATGTTTCGTGGAAAATTTAATTTTTTTGAAAATCAACTGAACTGATAGCCCACAAATTCAGAGCCACAAAATTCGAAAATCTGCAAATGTGCTCCGATTTCGATGATTGATACCCCTATCAATAGGCGTTGAGACCTGTAATTGTCATACAAACGGCCATTTGGATCGGTTGAATATTTCTACACGTTTCGTGCAAAATTTAATATTTTTTGAAAATCAACTGAACTATAGCCCACAAATTCAGAGCCACAAAATTCGAAAATCTGCAAATTTGCTCCGATTTCGATGACTGATACCTCTATCAATAGGGGTTGAGACCTGTAAGTGTCATACAAACGGCCATTTGGATCGGTCGAATATTTCTAGACGTTTCGTGGAAAATTCAATTTTTTTGAAAATCAACTGAACTATAGCCCACAAATTCCGAGCCACAAAATTCGAAAATCTTCAAATGTGCTCCGATTTCGATGATTGATACCCCTATCAATAGGCGTTGAGACCTGTAATTGTCATACAAACGGCCATTTGGATCGGTCGAATATTTCTACACGTTTCGTGGGAAATTCAATTTTTTTTGAAAATCAACTGAACTATAGCCCACAAATTCAGAGCCACAAAATTCGAAAATCTGCAAATGTGCTCCGATTTCGATGATTGATACCTCTATCAATAGGCGTTGAGACCTGTAAGTGTCATACAAACGGCCATTTGGATCGGTCGAATATTTCTAGACGTTTCGTGGAAAATTCAATTTTTTTGAAAATCAACTGAACTATAGCCCACAAATTCCGAGCCACAAAATTCGAAAATCTTCAAATGTGCTCCGATTTCGATGATTGATACCTCTATCAAAAGCCGTTGAGACCTGTAATTTTCATACCAACGGCCATTTGGATCGGTTGAATATTTCTACACGTTTCGTGCAAAATTTAATTTTTTTTTAAAATCAACTAAACTATAGCCCACAAATTCAGAGCCACAAAATTCGAAAATCTGCAAATGTGCTCCGATTTCGATGATTGATACCTCTATCAATAGGCGTTGAGACCTGTAATTGTCATACAAACGGCCATTTGGATCGGTTGAATATTTCTACACGTTTCGTGGAAAATTCAATTTTTTTGAAAATCAACTGAACTATAGCCCACAAATTCAGAGCCACAAAATTCGAAAATCTGCAAATTTGCTCCGATTTCGATGATTGATACCCCAATCAATAGGCGCTGAGACCTGTAATTGTCATACAAACGGCCATTTGGATCGGTCGAATATTTCTACACGTTTCGTGGAAAATTCAATTTTTTTCAAAATCAACTGAACTATAGCCCACAAATTCAGAGCCACAAAATTCGAAAATCTGCAAATGTGCTCCGATTTCGATGATTGATACCTCTATCAATAGGCGTTGAGACCTGTAATTGTCATACAAACGGCCATTTGGATCGGTCGAATATTTCTACACGTTTCGTGGAAAATTCAATTTTTTAGGAAAATCAACTGAACTATAGCCCACAAATTCAGAGCCACAAAATTCAAAAATCTGCAAATTTGCTCCGATTTCGATGATTTTTACCTTTATCAATAGGCGTTGAGACCTGTAATTGTCATACCAACGGCCATTTGCATCGGTTGAATATTTCTACACGTTTCGTGGAAAATTCAATTTTTTTCAAAATCAACTGAACTATAGCCCACAAATTCAGAGCCACAAAATTCGAAAATCTGTAAATGTGCTCCGATTTCGATGTTGCGTAGAAATTAGGAACCGGTCATTTACTCCTCTTCATAGGAGTTGTACAATCTTATAAATTTGCATTCTTGATTGTAGCTTGTGTCTTCTTGGTCGTTTCCTGTATTTTAAGTTTGGAAAAGATGCGGATGTAGTACGCAGATTTCTTTAAAATGAGTATTTGGTACGGTTGGATGCTTCAAAAGTTGGGTGATTTGAGGAACAAATAGGTTGGTTTGATGGATGTGGATGTGTAGGCGGTTGTGGAGGGACGGTGTGGATTATGGGGAGCTACCGAAAGGGTGAGGGGGCTGTGTTAATGAAGAGGAATGGGAGTAGTTTGGTTAGATGGATCGGTGGGATGACTTTGGATGATCTGATGGGGGTGGGCAAACTTGTTTATGTGGTTGTGAATGTAGAGGATTGTTTCAGAGTTTTGGTTGCATTTCTTACATATAAATAGTCTATTTATTTCGTATAATTATAACATTGTTTAAACATTATAAGTAATTAGTTTCTGGCTACATTACTAAGTATGTTATATCTTTTTTTGTTGTACTGAAAAGTGCAGTTTTCAGTTTTCATCTAATTAAGATTGACAGCAGTTCTCCAAGAACCTGATCCAGCTGCTATTTAACACGTTCCAGGTTGAACCTAACCAGGTTGAATTTTATTAAGAAGTATGATCAGGTAAGTAATTATTTAATTTTCATTTTAGAGTACCTCCTGGAAGTAATTCCTAATTACTAGTAATTAGGAATTACTTCCAGGAGGTACTCTAAAATGAAAATTAAATAATTACTTACCTGATCATACTTCTTAATAAAATTCAACCTGGTTAGGTTCAACCTGGAACGTGTTAAATAGCAGCTGGATCAGGTTCTTGGAGAACTGCTGTCAATCTTAATTAGATGAAAACTGAAAACTGCACTTTTCAGTACAACAAAAAAAAGATATAACATACTTAGTAATGTAGCCAGAAACTAATTGCTTATAATGTTTAAACAATGTTATAATTATACGAAATAAATAGACTATTTATATGTAAGAAATGCAACCAAAACTCTGAAACAATCCTCTACATTCACAACCACATAAACAAGTTTGCCCACCCCCATCAGATCATCCAAAGTCATCCCACCGATCCATCTAACCAAACTACTCCCATTCCTCTTCATTAACACAGCCCCCTCACCCTTTCGGTAGCTCTCCATAATCCACACCGTCCCTCCACAACCGCCTACACATCCACATCCATCAAACCAACCTATTTGTTCCTCAAATCACCCAACTTTTGAAGCATCCAACCGTACCAAATACTCATTTTAAAGAAATCTGCGTACTACATCCGCATCTTTTCCAAACTTAAAATACAGGAAACGACCAAGAAGACACAAGCTACAATCAAGAATGCAAATTTATAAGATTGTACAACTCCTATGAAGAGGAGTAAATGACCGGTTCCTAATTTCTACGCAACATCGAAATCGGAGCACATTTACAGATTTTCGAATTTTGTGGCTCTGAATTTGTGGGCTATAGTTCAGTTGATTTTGAAAAAAATTGAATTTTCCACGAAACGTGTAGAAATATTCAACCGATGCAAATGGCCGTTGGTATGACAATTACAGGTCTCAACGCCTATTGATAAAGGTAAAAATCATCGAAATCGGAGCAAATTTGCAGATTTTTGAATTTTGTGGCTCTGAATTTGTGGGCTATAGTTCAGTTGATTTTCCTAAAAAATTGAATTTTCCACGAAACGTGTAGAAATATTCGACCGATCCAAATGGCCGTTTGTATGACAATTACAGATCTCAACGCCTATTGATAGGGGTATCAATCATCGAAATCGGAGCAAATTGGCAGATTTTCGAATTTTGTGGCTCTGAATTTGTGGGCTATAGTTCAGTTGATTTTCAAAAAAATTGAATTTTCCACGAAACGTGTAGAAATATTCAACCGATCCAAATGGCAGTTTGTATGACAATTACAGATCTCAACGCCTATTGATAGAGGTATCAATCATCGAAATCGGAGCACATTTGCAGATTTTCGAATTTTGTGGCTCTGAATTTGTGGGCTATAGTTCAGTTGATTTTCAAAAAAATTGAATTTCCCACGAAACGTGTAGAAATATTCAACCGATCCAAATGGCCGTTTGTATGACAATTACAGGTCTCAACGCCTATTGATAGAGGTATCAATCATCGAAATCGGAGGACATTTACAGATTTTCGAATTTTGTGGCTCTGAATTTGTGGGCTATAGTTCAGTTGATTTTCAAAAAACCTGAATTTTCCACGAAAGGTGTAGAAATCTTCGACCGATCCAAATGGCCGTTTGTATGACAATTACAGGTCTCAACGCCTATTGATAGAGGTATCAATCATCGAAATCGGAGCACATTTGAAGATTTTCGAATTTTGTGGCTCTGAATTTGTGGGCTATAGTTCAGTTGATTTTCAAAAAAATTGAATTTTCCACGAAACGTCTAGAAATATTCGACCGATCCAAATGGCCGTTTGTATGACACTTACAGGTCTCAACGCCTATTGATAGAGGTATCAATCATCGAAATCGGAGCACATTTGCAGATTTTCGAATTTTGTGGCTCTGAATTTGTGGGCTATAGTTCAGTTGATTTTGAAAAAAATTGAATTTTCCACGAAACGTGTAGAAATATTCGACCGATCCAAATGGCCGTTTGTATGACAATTACAGGTCTCAGCGCCTATTGATTGGGGTATCAATCATCGAAATCGGAGCAAATTTGCAGATTTTCGAATTTTGTGGCTCTGAATTTGTGGGCTATAGTTCAGTTGATTTTCAAAAAAATTGAATTTTCCACGAAACGTGTAGAAATATTCAACCGATCCAAATGGCCGTTTGTATGACAATTACAGGTCTCAACGCCTATTGATAGAGGTATCAATCATCGAAATCGGAGCACATTTGCAGATTTTCGAATTTTGTGGCTCTGAATTTGTGGGCTATAGTTCAGTTGATTTTCAAAAAAAATTGAATTTCCCACGAAACGTGTAGAAATATTCGACCGATCCAAATGGCCGTTTGTATGACAATTGCAGGTCTCAACCCCTATTGATAGAGGTATAAATCATCGAAATCGGAGCACATTTGAAGATTTTCGAATTTTGTTGCTCTGAATTTGTGGGCTATAGTTCATTTGATTTTGAAAAAAATTGAATTTTCCACGAAACGTGTAGAAATATTCGACCGATCCAAATGGCCGTTTGTATGACAATTACAGGTCTCAGCGCCTATTGATTGGGGTATCAATCATCGAAATCGGAGCAAATTTGCAGATTTTCGAATTTTGTGGCTCTGAATTTGTGGGCTATAGTTCAGTTGATTTTCAAAAAAATTGAATTTTCCACGAAACGTGTAGAAATATTCAACCGATCCAAATGGCCGTTTGTATGACAATTACAGGTCTCAACGCCTATTGATAGAGGTATCAATCATCGAAATCGGAGCACATTTGCAGATTTTCGAATTTTGTGGCTCTGAATTTGTGGGCTATAGTTCAGTTGATTTTCAAAAAAAATTGAATTTCCCACGAAACGTGTAGAAATATTCGACCGATCCAAATGGCCGTTTGTATGACACTTACAGGTCTCAACGCCTATTGATAGAGGTATCAATCATCGAAATCTGAGCACATTTGCAGATTTTCAAATTTTGTGGCTCTGAATTTGTGGGCTATAGTTCAGTTGATTTTCAAAAAAATTGAATTTTCCACGAAACGTGTAGAAATATTCGACCGATCCAAATGGCCGTTTGTATGACAATTACAGGTCTCAACGCCTATTGATAGAGGTATCAATCATCGAAATCGGAGCACATTTGCAGATTTTCGAATTTTGTGGCTCTGAATTTGTGGGCTATAGTTCAGTTGATTTTCAAAAAAAATTGAATTTCCCACGAAACGTGTAGAAATATTCGACCGATCCAAATGGCCGTTTGTATGACAATTGCAGGTCTCAACCCCTATTGATAGAGGTATCAGTCATCGAAATCGGAGCAAATTTGCAGATTTTCGAATTTTGTGGCTCTGAATTTGTGGGCTATAGTTCAGTTGATTTTAAAAAAAAATTTAATTTTGCACGAAACGTGTAGAAATATTCAACCGATCCAAATGGCCGTTGGTATGAAAATTACAGGTCTCAACGCCTATTGATAGGGGTATCAATCATCGAAATCGGAGCAAATTTGCAGATTTTTGAATTTTGTGGCTCTGAATTTGTGGGCTATAGTTCAGTTGATTTTCAAAAAAATTGAATTTTCCACGAAACGTGTAGAAATATTCGACCGATCCAAATGGCCGTTTGTATGACAATTACAGGTCTCAACGCCTATTGATAGGGGTATCAATCATCGAAATCGGAGCAAATTTGCAGATTTTTGAATTTTGTGGCTCTGAATTTGTGGGCTATAGTTCAGTTGATTTTCAAAAAAATTGAATTTTCCACGAAACGTGTAGAAATATTCGACCGATCCAAATGGCCGTTTGTATGACAATTACAGGTCTCAACGCCTATTGATAGGGGTATCAATCATCGAAATCGGAGCAAATTTGCAGATTTTCGAATTTTGTGGCTCTGAATTTGTGGGCTATAGTTCAGTTGATTTTCAAAAAAATTGAATTTTCCACGAAACGTGTAGAAATATTCGACCGATCCAAATGGCCGTTTGTATGACAATTACAGGTCTCAACGCCTATTGATAGGGGTATCAATCATCGAAATCGGAGCAAATTTGCAGATTTTTGAATTTTGTGGCTCTGAATTTGTGGGCTATAGTTCAGTTGATTTTCAAAAAAATTGAATTTTCCACGAAACGTGTAGAAATATTCGACCGATCCAAATGGCCGTTTGTATGACAATTACAGGTCTCAACGCCTATTGATAGGGGTATCAATCATCGAAATCGGAGCAAATTTGCAGATTTTCGAATTTTGTGGCTCTGAATTTGTGGGCTATAGTTCAGTTGATTTTCAAAAAAATTGAATTTTCCACGAAACGTGTAGAAATATTCAACCGATCCAAATGGCAGTTTGTATGACAATTACAGATCTCAACGCCTATTGATAGAGGTATCAATCATCGAAATCGGAGCACATTTGCAGATTTTCGAATTTTGTGGCTCTGAATTTGTGGGCTAAAGTTCAGTTGATTTTGAAAAAAATTGAATTTTCCACGAAACGTGTAGAAATATTCAACCGATCCAAATGGCCGTTTGTATGACAATTACAGGTCTCAACGCCTATTGATAGAGATATCAATCATCGAAATCGGAGCACATTTGCAGATTTTCGAATTTTGTGGCTCTGAATTTGTGGGCTATAGTTCAGTTGATTTTGAAAAAAATTGAATTTTCCACGAAACGTGTAGAAATATTCGACCGATCCAAATGGCCGTTTGTATGACAATTACAGGTCTCAGCGCCTATTGATTGGGGTATCAATCATCGAAATCGGAGCAAATTTGCAGATTTTCGAATTTTGTGGCTCTGAATTTGTGGGCTATAGTTCAGTTGATTTTCAAAAAAATTGAATTTTCCACGAAACGTGTAGAAATATTCAACCGATCCAAATGGCCGTTTGTATGACAATTACAGGTCTCAACGCCTTGATAGATGTATCAATCATCGAAATAGGAGCACATTTGCAGATTTTCGAATTTTGTGGCTCTGAATTTGTGGGCTATAGTTCAGTTGATTTTGAAAAAAATTGAATTTTCCACGAAACGTGTAGAAATCTTCGACCGATCCAAATGGCCGTTTGTATGACAATTACAGGTCTCAACGCCTTGATAGATGTATCAATCATCGAAATAGGAGCACATTTGCAGATTTTCGAATTTTGTGGCTCTGAATTTGTGGGCTATAGTTCAGTTGATTTTGAAAAAAATTGAATTTTCCACGAAACGTGTAGAAATATTCGACCGATCCAAATGGCCGTTTGTATGACAATTACAGGTCTCAGCGCCTATTGATTGGGGTATCAATCATCGAAATCGGAGCAAATTTGCAGATTTTCGAATTTTGTGGCTCTGAATTTGTGGGCTATAGTTCAGTTGATTTTCAAAAAAATTGAATTTTCCACGAAACGTGTAGAAATATTCAACCGATCCAAATGGCCGTTTGTATGACAATTACAGGTCTCAACGCCTTGATAGATGTATCAATCATCGAAATAGGAGCACATTTGCAGATTTTCGAATTTTGTGGCTCTGAATTTGTGGGCTATAGTTCAGTTGATTTTGAAGAAAATTGAATTTTCCACGAAACGTGTAGAAATATTCGACCGATCCAAATGGCCGTTTGTATGACAATTACAGGTCTCAACGCCTATTGATAGGGGTATCAATCATCGAAATCGGAGCAAATTTGCAGATTTTCGAATTTTGTGGCTCTGAATTTGTGGGCTATAGTTCAGTTGATTTTCAAAAAAATTGAATTTTCCACGAAACGTGTAGAAATCTTCGACCGATCCAAATGGCCGTTTGTATGACAATTACAGGTTTTAACGCCTATTGATAGAGGTATCAATCATCGAAATCGGAGCACATTTGCAGATTTTCGAATTTTGTGGCTCTGAATTTGTGGGCTATAGTTCAGTTGATTTTCAAAAAAATTGAATTTTCCACGAAACGTGTAGAAATATTCAACCGATCCAAATGGCCGTTTGTATGACAATTACAGGTCTCAACGCCTATTGATAGAGGTATCAATCATCGAAATCGGAGCACATTTGCAGATTTTCGAATTTTGTGGCTCTGAATTTGTGGGCTATAGTTCAGTTGATTTTGAAAAAAATTGAATTTTCCACGAAACGTGTAGAAATATTCGACCGATCCAAATGGCCGTTTGTATGACAATTACAGGTCTCAACGCCTTGATAGATGTATCAATCATCGAAATAGGAGCACATTTGCAGATTTTCGAATTTTGTGGCTCTGAATTTGTGGGCTATAGTTCAGTTGATTTTGAAAAAAATTGAATTTTCCACGAAACGTGTAGAAATCTTCGACCGATCCAAATGGCCGTTTGTATGACAATTACAGGTCTCAACGCCTTGATAGATGTATCAATCATCGAAATAGGAGCACATTTGCAGATTTTCGAATTTTGTGGCTCTGAATTTGTGGGCTATAGTTCAGTTGATTTTGAAAAAAATTGAATTTTCCACGAAACGTGTAGAAATCTTCGACCGATCCAAATGGCCGTTTGTATGACAATTACAGGTCTCAACGCCTTGATAGATGTATCAATCATCGAAATAGGAGCACATTTGCAGATTTTCGAATTTTGTGGCTCTGAATTTGTGGGCTATAGTTCAGTTGATTTTCAAAAAAATTGAATTTTCCACGAAACGTGTAGAAATATTCAACCGATCCAAATGGCCGTTTGTATGACAATTACAGGTCTCAACGCCTATTGATAGAGGTATCAATCATCGAAATCGGAGCACATTTGCAGATTTTCGAATTTTGTGGCTCTGAATTTGTGGGCTATAGTTCAGTTGATTTTCAAAAAAAATTGAATTTCCCACGAAACGTGTAGAAATATTCGACCGATCCAAATGGCCGTTTGTATGACAATTACAGGTTTTAACGCCTATTGATAGAGGTATCAATCATCGAAATCGGAGCACATTTGCAGATTTTCGAATTTTGTGGCTCTGAATTTGTGGGCTAAAGTTCAGTTGATTTTGAAAAAAATTGAATTTTCCACGAAACGTGTAGAAATATTCAACCGATCCAAATGGCCGTTTGTATGACAATTACAGGTCTCAACGCCTATTGATAGAGGTATCAATCATCGAAATCGGAGCACATTTGCAGATTTTCGAATTTTGTGGCTCTGAATTTGTGGGCTATAGTTCAGTTGATTTTGAAAAAAATTGAATTTTCCACGAAACGTGTAGAAATATTCGACCGATCCAAATGGCCGTTTGTATGACAATTACAGGTCTCAGCGCCTATTGCTTGGGGTATCAATCATCGAAATCGGAGCAAATTTGCAGATTTTCGAATTTTGTGGCTCTGAATTTGTGGGCTATAGTTCAGTTGATTTTCAAAAAAATTGAATTTTCCACGAAACGTGTAGAAATATTCAACCGATCCAAATGGCCGTTTGTATGACAATTACAGGTCTCAACGCCTATTGATAGAGGTATCAATCATCGAAATCGGAGCACATTTGCAGATTTTCGAATTTTGTGGCTCTGAATTTGTGGGCTATAGTTCAGTTGATTTTCAAAAAAATTGAATTTTCCACGAAACGTGTAGAAATATTCGACCGATCCAAATGGCCGTTTGTATGACACTTACAGGTCTCAACGCCTATTGATAGAGGTATCAATCATCGAAATCGGAGCACATTTGCAGATTTTCAATTTTTGTGCCTCTGAATTTGTGGGCTATAGTTCAGTTGATTTTCAAAAAAATTGAATTTTCCACGAAACGTGTAGAAATATTCGACCGATCCAAATGGCCGTTTGTATGACAATTACAGGTCTCAACGCCTATTGATAGGGGTATCAATCATCGAAATCGGAGCAAATTTGCAGATTTTTGAATTTTGTGGCTCTGAATTTGTGGGCTATAGTTCAGTTGATTTTCAAAAAAATTGAATTTTCCACGAAACGTGTAGAAATATTCGACCGATCCAAATGGCCGTTTGTATGACAATTACAGGTCTCAACGCCTATTGATAGGGGTATCAATCATCGAAATCGGAGCAAATTTGCAGATTTTCGAATTTTGTGGCTCTGAATTTGTGGGCTATAGTTCAGTTGATTTTCAAAAAAATTGAATTTTCCACGAAACGTGTAGAAATATTCAACCGATCCAAATGGCAGTTTGTATGACAATTACAGATCTCAACGCCTATTGATAGAGGTATCAATCATCGAAATCGGAGCACATTTGCAGATTTTCAATTTTTGTGCCTTTGAATTTGTGGGCTATAGTTCAGTTGATTTTCAAAAAAATTGAATTTTCCACGAAAGGTGTAGAAATCTTCGACCGATCCAAATGGCCGTTTGTATGACAATTACAGGTCTCAACGCCTTGATAGATGTATCAATCATCGAAATCGGAGCAAATTTGCAGATTTTTGAATTTTGTGGCTCTGAATTTGTGGGCTATAGTTCAGTTGATTTTCAAAAAAATTGAATTTTCCACGAAACGTGTAGAAATATTCGACCGATCCAAATGGCCGTTTGTATGACAATTACAGGTCTCAACGCCTATTGATAGGGGTATCAATCATCGAAATCGGAGCAAATTTGCAGATTTTCGAATTTTGTGGCTCTGAATTTGTGGGCTATAGTTCAGTTGATTTTCAAAAAAATTGAATTTTCCACGAAACGTGTAGAAATATTCAACCGATCCAAATGGCAGTTTGTATGACAATTACAGATCTCAACGCCTATTGATAGAGGTATCAATCATCGAAATCGGAGCACATTTGCAGATTTTCGAATTTTGTGGCTCTGAATTTGTGGGCTATAGTTCAGTTGATTTTCAAAAAAATTGAATTTTCCACGAAACGTGTAGAAATCTTCGACCGATCCAAATGGCCGTTTGTATGACAATTACAGGTTTTAACGCCTATTGATAGAGGTATCAATCATCGAAATCGGAGCACATTTGCAGATTTTCGAATTTTGTGGCTCTGAATTTGTGGGCTAAAGTTCAGTTGATTTTGAAAAAAATTGAATTTTCCACGAAACGTGTAGAAATATTCAACCGATCCAAATGGCCGTTTGTATGACAATTACAGGTCTCAACGCCTATTGATAGAGGTATCAATCATCGAAATCGGAGCACATTTGCAGATTTTCGAATTTTGTGGCTCTGAATTTGTGGGCTATAGTTCAGTTGATTTTGAAAAAAATTGAATTTTCCACGAAACGTGTAGAAATATTCGACCGATCCAAATGGCCGTTTGTATGACAATTACAGGTCTCAGCGCCTATTGATTGGGGTATCAATCATCGAAATCGGAGCAAATTTGCAGATTTTCGAATTTTGTGGCTCTGAATTTGTGGGCTATAGTTCAGTTGATTTTCAAAAAAATTGAATTTTCCACGAAACGTGTAGAAATATTCAACCGATCCAAATGGCCGTTTGTATGACAATTACAGGTCTCAACGCCTTGATAGATGTATCAATCATCGAAATAGGAGCACATTTGCAGATTTTCGAATTTTGTGGCTCGGAATTTGTGGGCTATAGTTCAGTTGATTTTCAAAAAAATTGAATTTTCCACGAAACGTGTAGAAATATTCGACCGATCCAAATGGCCGTTTGTATGACAATTACAGGTCTCAGCGCCTATTGATTGGGGTATCAATCATCGAAATCGGAGCAAATTTGCAGATTTTCGAATTTTGTGGCTCTGAATTTGTGGGCTATAGTTCAGTTGATTTTCAAAAAAATTGAATTTTCCACGAAACGTGTAGAAATCTTCGACCGATCCAAATGGCCGTTTGTATGACAATTACAGGTTTTAACGCCTATTGATAGAGGTATCAATCATCGAAATCGGAGCACATTTGCAGATTTTCGAATTTTGTGGCTCTGAATTTGTGGGCTATAGTTCAGTTGATTTTGAAAAAAATTGAATTTTCCACGAAACGTGTAGAAATATTCAACCGATCCAAATGGCCGTTTGTATGACAATTACAGGTCTCAACGCCTATTGATAGAGGTATCAATCATCGAAATCGGAGCACATTTGCAGATTTTCGAATTTTGTGGCTCTGAATTTGTGGGCTATAGTTCAGTTGATTTTGAAAAAAATTGAATTTTCCACGAAACGTGTAGAAATATTCGACCGATCCAAATGGCCGTTTGTATGACAATTACAGGTCTCAACGCCTTGATAGATGTATCAATCATCGAAATAGGAGCACATTTGCAGATTTTCGAATTTTGTGGCTCTGAATTTGTGGGCTATAGTTCAGTTGATTTTCAAAAAAATTGAATTTTCCACGAAACGTGTAGAAATCTTCGACCGATCCAAATGGCCGTTTGTATGACAATTACAGGTCTCAACGCCTTGATAGAGGTATCAATCATCGAAATCGGAGCACATTTGCAGATTTTCGAATTTTGTGGCTCTGAATTTGTGGGCTATAGTTCAGTTGATTTTCAAAAAAAATTGAATTTCCCACGAAACGTGTAGAAATATTCGACCGATCCAAATGGCCGTTTGTATGACAATTACAGGTTTCAACGCCTATTGATAGAGGTATCAATCATCGAAATCGGAGCACATTTGCAGATTTTCGAATTTTGTGGCTCTGAATTTGTGGGCTATAGTTCAGTTGATTTTCAAAAAAATTGAATTTTCCACGAAACGTGTAGAAATATTCAACCGATCCAAATGGCCGTTTGTATGACAATTACAGGTCTCAACGCCTATTGATAGAGGTATCAATCATCGAAATCGGAGCACATTTGCAGATTTTCGAATTTTGTGGCTCTGAATTTGTGGGCTATAGTTCAGTTGATTTTCAAAAAAATTGAATTTTCCACGAAACGTGTAGAAATATTCGACCGATCCAAATGGCCGTTTGTATGACACTTACAGGTCTCAACGCCTATTGATAGAGGTATCAATCATCGAAATCGGAGCACATTTGCAGATTTTCAATTTTTGTGCCTCTGAATTTGTGGGCTATAGTTCAGTTGATTTTCAAAAAAATTGAATTTTCCACGAAACGTGTAGAAATATTCGACCGATCCAAATGGCCGTTTGTATGACAATTACAGGTCTCAACGCCTATTGATAGGGGTATCAATCATCGAAATCGGAGCAAATTTGCAGATTTTTGAATTTTGTGGCTCTGAATTTGTGGGCTATAGTTCAGTTGATTTTCAAAAAAATTGAATTTTCCACGAAACGTGTAGAAATATTCGACCGATCCAAATGGCCGTTTGTATGACAATTACAGGTCTCAACGCCTATTGATAGGGGTATCAATCATCGAAATCGGAGCAAATTTGCAGATTTTCGAATTTTGTGGCTCTGAATTTGTGGGCTATAGTTCAGTTGATTTTCAAAAAAATTGAATTTTCCACGAAACATGTAGAAATATTCAACCGATCCAAATGGCAGTTTGTATGACAATTACAGATGTCAACGCCTATTGATAGAGGTATCAATCATCGAAATCGGAGCACATTTGCAGATTTTCGAATTTTGTGGCTCTGAATTTGTGGGCTATAGTTCAGTTGATTTTCAAAAAATTGAATTTCCACGAAACGTGTAGAAATATTCAACCGATCCAAATGGCCGTTTGTATCAATCATCGAAATCGGAGGACATTTACAGATTTTCGAATTTTGTGGCTCTGAATTTGTGGGCTATAGTTCAGTTGATTTTCAAAAAACCTGAATTTTCCACGAAAGGTGTAGAAATCTTCGACCGATCCAAATGGCCGTTTGTATGACAATTACAGGTCTCAACGCCTATTGATAGAGGTATCAATCATCGAAATAGGAGCACATTTGCAGATTTTCAAATTTTGTGGCTCTGAATTTGTGGGCTATAGTTCAGTTGATTTTCAAAAAAATTGAATTTTCCACGAAACGTGTAGAAATATTCGACCGATCCAAATGGCCGTTTGTATGACACTTACAGGTCTCAACGCCTATTGATAGAGGTATCAATCATCGAAATCGGAGCACATTTGCAGATTTTCAAATTTTGTGCCTCTGAATTTGTGGGCTATAGTTCAGTTGATTTTCAAAAAAATTGAATTTTCCACGAAACGTGTAGAAATATTCGACCGATCCAAATGGCCGTTTGTATGACAATTACAGGTCTCAACGCCTATTGATAGGGGTATCAATCATCGAAATCGGAGCAAATTTGCAGATTTTTGAATTTTGTGGCTCTGAATTTGTGGGCTATAGTTCAGTTGATTTTCAAAAAAATTGAATTTTCTACGAAACGTGTAGAAATATTCGACCGATCCAAATGGCCGTTTGTATGACAATTACAGGTCTCAACGCCTATTGATAGGGGTATCAATCATCGAAATCGGAGCAAATTTGCAGATTTCCGAATTTTGTGGCTCTGAATTTGTGGGCTATAGTTCAGTTGATTTTCAAAAAAATTGAATTTTCCACGAAACGTGTAGAAATATTCAACCGATCCAAATGGCAGTTTGTATGACAATTACAGATCTCAACGCCTATTGATAGAGGTATCAATCATCGAAATCGGAGCACATTTGCAGATTTTCGAATTTTGTGGCTCTGAATTTGTGGGCTATAGTTCAGTTGATTTTCAAAAAAATTGAATTTCCCACGAAACGTGTAGAAATATTCAACCGATCCAAATGGCCGTTTGTATGACAATTACAGGTCTCAACGCCTATTGATAGAGGTATCAATCATCGAAATCGGAGGACATTTACAGATTTTCGAATTTTGTGGCTCTGAATTTGTGGGCTATAGTTCAGTTGATTTTCAAAAAACCTGAATTTTCCACGAAAGGTGTAGAAATCTTCGACCGATCCAAATGGCCGTTTGTATGACAATTACAGGTCTCAACGCCTATTGATAGAGGTATCAATCATCGAAATCGGAGCACATTTGAAGATTTTCGAATTTTGTGGCTCTGAATTTGTGGGCTATAGTTCAGTTGATTTTCAAAAAATTGAATTTTCCACGAAAGGTGTAGAAATCTTCGACCGATCCAAATGGCCGTTTGTATGACAATTACAGGTCTCAACGCCTTGATAGATGTATCAATCATCGAAATAGGAGCACATTTGCAGATTTTCGAATTTTGTGGCTCTGAATTTGTGGGCTATAGTTCAGTTGATTTTGAAAAAAATTGAATTTTCCACGAAACGTGTAGAAATATTCGACCGATCCAAATGGCCGTTTGTATGACAATTACAGGTCTCAGCGCCTATTGATTGGGGTATCAATCATCGAAATCGGAGCAAATTTGCAGATTTTCGAATTTTGTGGCTCTGAATTTGTGGGCTATAGTTCAGTTGATTTTCAAAAAAATTGAATTTTCCACGAAACGTGTAGAAATCTTCGACCGATCCAAATGGCCGTTTGTATGACAATTACAGGTCTCAACGCCTATTGATAGAGGTATCAATCATCGAAATCGGAGCACATTTGCAGATTTTCGAATTTTGTGGCTCTGAATTTGTGGGCTATAGTTCAGTTGATTTTGAAAAAAATTGAATTTTCCACGAAACGTGTAGAAATATTCGACCGATCCAAATGGCCGTTTGTATGACACTTACTGGTCTCAACGCCTATTGATAGAGGTATCAATCATCGAAATCGGAGCACATTTGCAGATTTTCAAATTTTGTGCCTCTGAATTTGTGGGCTATTATAGTTCAGTTGATTTTGAAAAAAATTGAATTTTCCACGAAACGTGTAGAAATATTCGACCGATCCAAATGGCCGTTTGTATGACAATTACAGGTCTCAGCGCCTATTGATTGGGGTATCAATCATCGAAATCGGAGCAAATTTGCAGATTTTCGAATTTTGTGGCTCTGAATTTGTGGGCTATAGTTCAGTTGATTTTCAAAAAAATTGAATTTTCCACGAAACGTGTAGAAATATTCGACCGATCCAAATGGCCGTTTGTATGACAATTACAGGTCTCAACGCCTATTGATAGGGGTATCAATCATCGAAATCGGAGCAAATTTGCAGATTTTCGAATTTTGTGGCTCTGAATTTGTGGGCTATAGTTCAGTTGATTTTCAAAAAAATTGAATTTTCCACGAAACGTGTAGAAATATTCAACCGATCCAAATGGCAGTTTGTATGACAATTACAGATCTCAACGCCTATTGATAGAGGTATCAATCATCGAAATCGGAGCACATTTGCAGATTTTCGAATTTTGTGGCTCTGAATTTGTGGGCTATAGTTCAGTTGATTTTCAAAAAATTGAATTTCTCACGAAACGTGTAGAAATATTCAACCGATCCAAATGGCCGTTTGTATGACAATTACAGGTCTCAACGCCTATTGATAGAGGTATCAATCATCGAAATCGGAGGACATTTACAGATTTTCGAATTTTGTGGCTCTGAATTTGTGGGCTATAGTTCAGTTGATTTTCAAAAAACCTGAATTTTCCACGAAAGGTGTAGAAATCTTCGACCGATCCAAATGGCCGTTTGTATGACAATTACAGGTCTCAACGCCTTGATAGATGTATCAATCATCGAAATAGGAGCACATTTGCAGATTTTCGAATTTTGTGGCTCTGAATTTGTGGGCTATAGTTCAGTTGATTTTGAAAAAAATTGAATTTTCCACGAAACGTGTAGAAATATTCGACCGATCCAAATGGCCGTTTGTATGACAATTACAGGTCTCAGCGCCTATTGATTGGGGTATCAATCATCGAAATCGGAGCAAATTTGCAGATTTTCGAATTTTGTGGCTCTGAATTTGTGGGCTATAGTTCAGTTGATTTTCAAAAAAATTGAATTTTCCACGAAACGTGTAGAAATCTTCGACCGATCCAAATGGCCGTTTGTATGACAATTACAGGTTTTAACGCCTATTGATAGAGGTATCAATCATCGAAATCGGAGCACATTTGCAGATTTTCGAATTTTGTGGCTCTGAATTTGTGGGCTATAGTTCAGTTGATTTTGAAAAAAATTGAATTTTCCACGAAACGTGTAGAAATATTCAACCGATCCAAATGGCCGTTTGTATGACAATTACAGGTCTCAACGCCTATTGATAGAGGTATCAATCATCGAAATCGGAGCACATTTGCAGATTTTCGAATTTTGTGGCTCTGAATTTGTGGGCTATAGTTCAGTTGATTTTCAAAAAAATTGAATTTTCCACGAAACGTGTAGAAATATTCGACCGATCCAAATGGCCGTTTGTATGACAATTACAGGTCTCAGCGCCTATTGATTGGGGTATCAATCATCGAAATCGGAGCAAATTTGCAGATTTTCGAATTTTGTGGCTCTGAATTTGTGGGCTATAGTTCAGTTGATTTTCAAAAAAATTGAATTTTCCACGAAACGTGTAGAAATATTCAACCGATCCAAATGGCCGTTTGTATGACAATTACAGGTCTCAACGCCTATTGATAGAGGTATCAATCATCGAAATCGGAGCACATTTGCAGATTTTCGAATTTTGTGGCTCTGAATTTGTGGGCTATAGTTCAGTTGATTTTCAAAAAAATTGAATTTTCCACGAAACGTGTAGAAATATTCGACCGATCCAAATGGCCGTTTGTATGACACTTACAGGTCTCAACGCCTATTGATAGAGGTATCAATCATCGAAATCGGAGCACATTTGCAGATTTTCGAATTTTGTGCCTCTGAATTTGTGGGCTATAGTTCAGTTGATTTTCAAAAAAATTGAATTTTCCACGAAACGTGTAGAAATATTCGACCGATCCAAATGGCCGTTTGTATGACAATTACAGGTCTCAACGCCTATTGATAGGGGTATCAATCATCGAAATCGGAGCAAATTTGCAGATTTTTGAATTTTGTGGCTCTGAATTTGTGGGCTATAGTTCAGTTGATTTTCAAAAAAATTGAATTTTCCACGAAACGTGTAGAAATATTCGACCGATCCAAATGGCCGTTTGTATGACAATTACAGGTCTCAACGCCTATTGATAGAGGTATCAATCATCGAAATCGGAGCAAATTTGCAGATTTTCGAATTTTGTGGCTCTGAATTTGTGGGCTATAGTTCAGTTGATTTTCAAAAAAATTGAATTTTCCACGAAACGTGTAGAAATATTCAACCGATCCAAATGGCAGTTTGTATGACAATTACAGGTCTCAACGCCTATTGATAGAGGTATCAATCATCGAAATCGGAGGACATTTACAGATTTTCGAATTTTGTGGCTCTGAATTTGTGGGCTATAGTTCAGTTGATTTTCAAAAAACCTGAATTTTCCACGAAAGGTGTAGAAATCTTCGACCGATCCAAATGGCCGTTTGTATGACAATTACAGGTCTCAACGCCTATTGATAGAGGTATCAATCATCGAAATCGGAGCACATTTGAAGATTTTCGAATTTTGTGGCTCTGAATTTGTGGGCTATAGTTCAGTTGATTTTCAAAAAAATTGAATTTTCCACGAAAGGTGTAGAAATCTTCGACCGATCCAAATGGCCGTTTGTATGACAATTACAGGTCTCAACGCCTTGATAGATGTATCAATCATCGAAATAGGAGCACATTTGCAGATTTTCGAATTTTGTGGCTCTGAATTTGTGGGCTATAGTTCAGTTGATTTTGAAAAAAATTGAATTTTCCACGAAACGTGTAGAAATATTCGACCGATCCAAATGGCCGTTTGTATGACAATTACAGGTCTCAGCGCCTATTGATTGGGGTATCAATCATCGAAATCGGAGCAAATTTGCAGATTTTCGAATTTTGTGGCTCTGAATTTGTGGGCTATAGTTCAGTTGATTTTCAAAAAAATTGAATTTTCCACGAAACGTGTAGAAATCTTCGACCGATCCAAATGGCCGTTTGTATGACAATTACAGGTTTTAACGCCTATTGATAGAGGTATCAATCATCGAAATCGGAGCACATTTGCAGATTTTCGAATTTTGTGGCTCTGAATTTGTGGGCTATAGTTCAGTTGATTTTGAAAAAAATTGAATTTTCCACGAAACGTGTAGAAATATTCAACCGATCCAAATGGCCGTTTGTATGACAATTACAGGTCTCAACGCCTATTGATAGAGGTATCAATCATCGAAATCGGAGCACATTTGCAGATTTTCGAATTTTGTGGCTCTGAATTTGTGGGCTATAGTTCAGTTGATTTTGAAAAAAATTGAATTTTCCACGAAACGTGTAGAAATATTCGACCGATCCAAATGGCCGTTTGTATGACAATTACAGGTCTCAGCGCCTATTGATTGGGGTATCAATCATCGAAATCGGAGCAAATTTGCAGATTTTCGAATTTTGTGGCTCTGAATTTGTGGGCTATAGTTCAGTTGATTTTCAAAAAAATTGAATTTTCCACGAAACGTGTAGAAATATTCAACCGATCCAAATGGCCGTTGGTATGACAATTACAGGTCTCAACGCCTATTGTTAGAGGTATCAATCATCGAAATCGGAGCACATTTGCAGATTTTCGAATTTTGTGGCTCTGAATTTGTGGGCTATAGTTCAGTTGATTTTCAAAAAAATTGAATTTTCCACGAAACGTGTAGAAATATTCGACCGATCCAAATGGCCGTTTGTATGACACTTACAGGTCTCAACGCCTATTGATAGAGGTATCAATCATCGAAATCGGAGCACATTTGCAGATTTTCAAATTTTGTGCCTCTGAATTTGTGGGCTATAGTTCAGTTGATTTTCAAAAAAATTGAATTTTCCACGAAACGTGTAGAAATATTCGACCGATCCAAATGGCCGTTTGTATGATAATTACAGGTCTCAACGCCTATTGATAGGGGTATCAATCATCGAAATCGGAGCAAATTTGCAGATTTTTGAATTTTGTGGCTCTGAATTTGTGGGCTATAGTTCAGTTGATTTTCAAAAAAATTGAATTTCCCACGAAACGTGTAGAAATATTCAACCGATCCAAATGGCCGTTTGTATGACAATTACAGGTCTCAACGCCTATTGATAGAGG
Organism: Tipula helvola; assembly: GCA_963556165.1. Lineage (NCBI taxonomy): Eukaryota > Metazoa > Arthropoda > Insecta > Diptera > Tipulidae > Tipula > Tipula helvola. The sequence continues at coordinate 342,600,331 of OY744483.1, read as the reverse complement.
TATCAATCATCGAAATCGGAGGACATTTACAGATTTTCGAATTTTGTGGCTCTGAATTTGTGGGCTATAGTTCAGTTGATTTTCAAAAAACCTGAATTTTCCACGAAAGGTGTAGAAATCTTCGACCGATCCAAATGGCCGTTTGTATGACAATTACAGGTCTCAACGCCTATTGATAGAGGTATCAATCATCGAAATCGGAGCACATTTGCAGATTTTCGAATTTTGTGGCTCTGAATTTGTGGGCTATAGTTCAGTTGATTTTGAAAAAAATTGAATTTTCCACGAAACGTGTAGAAATATTCGACCGATCCAAATGGCCGTTTGTATGACAATTACAGGTCTCAGCGCCTATTGATTGGGGTATCAATCATCGAAATCGGAGCAAATTTGCAGATTTTCGAATTTTGTGGCTCTGAATTTGTGGGCTATAGTTCAGTTGATTTTCAAAAAAATTGAATTTTCCACGAAACGTGTAGAAATCTTCGACCGATCCAAATGGCCGTTTGTATGACAATTACAGGTTTTAACGCCTATTGATAGAGGTATCAATCATCGAAATCGGAGCACATTTGCAGATTTTCGAATTTTGTGGCTCTGAATTTGTGGGCTATAGTTCAGTTGATTTTGAAAAAAATTGAATTTTCCACGAAACGTGTAGAAATATTCAACCGATCCAAATGGCCGTTTGTATGACAATTACAGGTCTCAACGCCTATTGATAGAGGTATCAATCATCGAAATCGGAGCACATTTGCAGATTTTCGAATTTTGTGGCTCTGAATTTGTGGGCTATAGTTCAGTTGATTTTGAAAAAAATTGAATTTTCCACGAAACGTGTAGAAATATTCGACCGATCCAAATGGCCGTTTGTATGACAATTACAGGTCTCAGCGCCTATTGATTGGGGTATCAATCATCGAAATCGGAGCAAATTTGCAGATTTTCGAATTTTGTGGCTCTGAATTTGTGGGCTATAGTTCAGTTGATTTTCAAAAAAATTGAATTTTCCACGAAACGTGTAGAAATATTCAACCGATCCAAATGGCCGTTGGTATGACAATTACAGGTCTCAACGCCTATTGATAGAGGTATCAATCATCGAAATCGGAGCACATTTGCAGATTTTCGAATTTTGTGGCTCTGAATTTGTGGGCTATAGTTCAGTTGATTTTCAAAAAAATTGAATTTTCCACGAAACGTGTAGAAATATTCGACCGATCCAAATGGCCGTTTGTATGACACTTACAGGTCTCAACGCCTATTGATAGAGGTATCAATCATCGAAATCGGAGCACATTTGCAGATTTTCAAATTTTGTGCCTCTGAATTTGTGGGCTATAGTTCAGTTGATTTTCAAAAAAATTGAATTTTCCACGAAACGTGTAGAAATATTCGACCGATCCAAATGGCCGTTTGTATGATAATTACAGGTCTCAACGCCTATTGATAGGGGTATCAATCATCGAAATCGGAGCAAATTTGCAGATTTTTGAATTTTGTGGCTCTGAATTTGTGGGCTATAGTTCAGTTGATTTTCAAAAAAATTGAATTTCCCACGAAACGTGTAGAAATATTCAACCGATCCAAATGGCCGTTTGTATGACAATTACAGGTCTCAACGCCTATTGATAGAGGTATCAATCATCGAAATCGGAGGACATTTACAGATTTTCGAATTTTGTGGCTCTGAATTTGTGGGCTATAGTTCAGTTGATTTTCAAAAAACCTGAATTTTCCACGAAAGGTGTAGAAATCTTCGACCGATCCAAATGGCCGTTTGTATGACAATTACAGGTCTCACGCCTATTGATAGAGGTATCAATCATCGAAATCGGAGCACATTTGCAGATTTTCGAATTTTGTGGCTCTGAATTTGTGGGCTATAGTTCAGTTGATTTTGAAAAAAATTGAATTTTCCACGAAACGTGTAGAAATATTCGACCGATCCAAATGGCCGTTTGTATGACAATTACAGGTCTCAGCGCCTATTGATTGGGGTATCAATCATCGAAATCGAAGCAAATTTGCAGATTTTTGAATTTTGTGGCTCTGAATTTGTGGGCTATAGTTCAGTTGATTTTCAAAAAAATTGAATTTTCCACGAAACGTGTAGAAATCTTCGACCGATCCAAATGGCCGTTTGTATGACAATTACAGGTTTTAACGCCTATTGATAGAGGTATCAATCATCGAAATCGGAGCACATTTGCAGATTTTCGAATTTTGTGGCTCTGAATTTGTGGGCTATAGTTCAGTTGATTTTGAAAAAAATTGAATTTTCCACGAAACGTGTAGAAATATTCAACCGATCCAAATGGCCGTTTGTATGACAATTACAGGTCTCAACGCCTATTGATAGAGGTATCAATCATCGAAATCGGAGCACATTTGCAGATTTTCGAATTTTGTGGCTCTGAATTTGTGGGCTATAGTTCAGTTGATTTTGAAAAAATTGAATTTTCCACGAAACGTGTAGAAATATTCGACCGATCCAAATGGCCGTTTGTATGACAATTACAGGTCTCAGCGCCTATTGATTGGGGTATCAATCATCGAAATCGGAGCAAATTTGCAGATTTTCGAATTTTGTGGCTCTGAATTTGTGGGCTATAGTTCAGTTGATTTTCAAAAAAATTGAATTTTCCACGAAACGTGTAGAAATATTCAACCGATCCAAATGGCCGTTGGTATGACAATTACAGGTCTCAACGCCTATTGATAGAGGTATCAATCATCGAAATCGGAGCACATTTGCAGATTTTCGAATTTTGTGGCTCTGAATTTGTGGGCTATAGTTCAGTTGATTTTCAAAAAAATTGAATTTTCCACGAAACGTGTAGAAATCTTCGACCGATCCAAATGGCCGTTTGTATGACACTTACAGGTCTCAACGCCTATTGATAGAGGTATCAATCATCGAAATCGGAGCACATTTGCAGATTTTCAAATTTTGTGCCTCTGAATTTGTGGGCTATAGTTCAGTTGATTTTCAAAAAAATTGAATTTTCCACGAAACGTGTAGAAATATTCGACCGATCCAAATGGCAGTTTGTATGATAATTACAGGTCTCAACGCCTATTGATAGGGGTATCAATCATCGAAATCGGAGCAAATTTGCAGATTTTTGAATTTTGTGGCTCTGAATTTGTGGGCTATAGTTCAGTTGATTTTCAAAAAATTGAATTTTCCACGAAACGTGTAGAAATATTCGACCGATCCAAATGGCCGTTTGTATGACAATTACAGGTCTCAACGCCTATTGATAGGGGTATCAATCATCGAAATCGGAGCAAATTTGCAGATTTTCGAATTTTGTGGCTCTGAATTTGTGGGCTATAGTTCAGTTGATTTTCAAAAAAATTGAATTTTCCACGAAACGTGTAGAAATATTCAACCGATCCAAATGGCCGTTTGTATGACAATTACAGATCTCAACGCCTATTGATAGAGGTATCAATCATCGAAATCGGAGCACATTTGCAGATTTTCGAATTTTGTGGCTCTGAATTTGTGGGCTATAGTTCAGTTGATTTTCAAAAAAATTGAATTTCCCACGAAACGTGTAGAAATATTCAACCGATCCAAATGGCCGTTTGTATGACAATTACAGGTCTCAACGCCTATTGATAGAGGTATCAATCATCGAAATCGGAGGACATTTACAGATTTTCGAATTTTGTGGCTCTGAATTTGTGGGCTATAGTTCAGTTGATTTTCAAAAAACCTGAATTTTCCACGAAAGGTGTAGAAATATTCGACCGATCCAAATGGCCGTTTGTATGACAATTACAGGTCTCAACGCCTTGATAGATGTATCAATCATCGAAATAGGAGCACATTTGCAGATTTTCGAATTTTGTGGCTCTGAATTTGTGGGCTATAGTTCAGTTGATTTTCAAAAAAATTGAATTTTCCACGAAACGTGTAGAAATATTCGACCGATCCAAATGGCCGTTTGTATGACAATTACAGGTCTCAGCGCCTATTGATTGGGGTATCAATCATCGAAATCGGAGCAAATTTGCAGATTTTCGAATTTTGTGGCTCTGAATTTGTGGGCTATAGTTCAGTTGATTTTCAAAAAAATTGAATTTTCCACGAAACGTGTAGAAATCTTCGACCGATCCAAATGGCCGTTTGTATGACAATTACAGGTTTTAACGCCTATTGATAGAGGTATCAATCATCGAAATCGGAGCACATTTGCAGATTTTCGAATTTTGTGGCTCTGAATTTGTGGGCTATAGTTCAGTTGATTTTGAAAAAAATTGAATTTTCCACGAAACGTGTAGAAATATTCAACCGATCCAAATGGCCGTTTGTATGACAATTACAGGTCTCAACGCCTATTGATAGATGTATCAATCATCGAAATAGGAGCACATTTGCAGATTTTCGAATTTTGTGGCTCTGAATTTGTGGGCTATAGTTCAGTTGATTTTCAAAAAAATTGAATTTTCCACGAAACGTGTAGAAATATTCGACCGATCCAAATGGCCGTTTGTATGACAATTACAGGTCTCAGCGCCTATTGATTGGGGTATCAATCATCGAAATCGGAGCAAATTTGCAGATTTTCGAATTTTGTGGCTCTGAATTTGTGGGCTATAGTTCAGTTGATTTTCAAAAAAATTGAATTTTCCACGAAACGTGTAGAAATATTCAACCGATCCAAATGGCCGTTTGTATGACAATTACAGGTCTCAACGCCTATTGATAGAGGTATCAATCATCGAAATCGGAGCACATTTGCAGATTTTCGAATTTTGTGGCTCTGAATTTGTGGGCTATAGTTCAGTTGATTTTGAAAAAAATTGAATTTCCCACGAAACGTGTAGAAATATTCAACCGATCCAAATGCCCGTTGGTATGACAATTACAGATCTCAACGCCTATTGATAGACATATCAATCATCGAAATCGGAGCACATTTGAAGATTTTCGAATTTTGTGGCTCTGAATTTGTGGGCTATAGTTCAGTTGATTTTCAAAAAAAATTAAATTTTGCACGAAACGTGTAGAAATATTCAACCGATCCAAATGGCCGTTGGTATGAAAATTACAGGTCTCAACGGCTTTTGATAGAGGTATAAATCATCGAAATCGGAGCACATTTGAAGATTTTCGAATTTTGTGGCTCGGAATTTGTGGGCTATAGTTCAGTTGATTTTCAAAAAAATTGAATTTTCCACGAAACGTGTAGAAATATTCGACCGATCCAAATGGCCGTTTGTATGACACTTACAGGTCTCAACGCCTATTGATAGAGGTATCAATCATCGAAATCGGAGCACATTTGCAGATTTTCAAATTTTGTGCCTCTGAATTTGTGGGCTATAGTTCAGTTGATTTTCAACAAAATTGAATTTTCCACGAAACGTGTAGAAATATTCAACCGATCCAAATGGCCATTGGTATGACAATTACAGATCTCAACGCCTATTGATAGAGGTATCAATCATCGAAATCGGAGCACATTTGCAGATTTTCGAATTTTGTAGTTCTGAATTTGTGGGCTATAGTTCAGTTGATTTTCAAAAAAATTGAATTTTCCACGAAACGTGTAGAAATATTCGACCGATCCAAATGGCCGTTTGTATGACAATTACAGGTCTCAACGCCTATTGATAGGGGTATCAATCATCGAAATCGGAGCAAATTTGCAGATTTTTGAATTTTGTGGCTCTGAATTTGTGGGCTATAGTTCAGTTGATTTTCAAAAAAATTGAATTTTCCACGAAACGTGTAGAAATATTCAACCGATCCAAATGGCCGTTTGTATGACAATTACAGGTCTCAACGCCTATTGATAGAGGTATCAATCATCGAAATCGGAGGACGTTTACAGATTTTCGAATTTTGTGGCTCTGAATTTGTGGGCTATAGTTCAGTTAATTTTCAAAAAACCTGAATTTTCCACGAAAGGTGTCGAAATCTTCGACCGATCCAAATGGCCGTTTGTATGACAATTACAGGTCTCAACGCCTATTGATAGAGGTATCAATCATCGAAATCGGAGCACATTTGAAGATTTTCGAATTTTGTGGCTCTGAATTTGTGGGCTATAGTTCAGTTGATTTTCAAAAAAAATTGAATTTCCCACGAAACGTGTAGAAATATTCGACCGATCCAAATGGCCGTTTGTATGACAATTACAGGTCTCAGCGCCTATTGATTGGGGTATCAATCATCGAAATCGGAGCACATTTGAAGATTTTCGAATTTTGTGGCTCTGAATTTGTGGGCTATAGTTCAGTTGATTTTCAAAAAAAATTGAATTTCCCACGAAACGTGTAGAAATATTCGACCGATCCAAATGGCCGTTTGTATGACAATTACAGGTCTCAACCCCTATTGATAGAGGTATCAGTCATCGAAATCGGAGCAAATTTGCAGATTTTCGAATTTTGTGGCTCTGAATTTGTGGGCTATAGTTCAGTTGATTTTAAAGAAAAATTAAATTTTGCACGAAACGTGTAGAAATATTCAACCGATCCAAATGGCCGTTGGTATGAAAATTACAGGTCTCAACGGCTTTTGATAGAGGTATAAATCATCGAAATCGGAGCACATTTGAAGATTTTCGAATTTTGTGGCTCGGAATTTGTGGGCTATAGTTCAGTTGATTTTCAAAAAAATTGAATTTTCCACGAAACGTCTAGAAATATTCGACCGATCCAAATGGCCGTTTGTATGACACTAACAGGTCTCAACGCCTATTGATAGAGGTATCAGTCATCGAAATCGGAGCAAATTTGCAGATTTTCGAATTTTGTGGCTCTGAATTTGTGGGCTATAGTTCAGTTGATTTTAAAGAAAAATTAAATTTTGCACGAAACGTGTAGAAATATTCAACCGATCCAAATGGCCGTTGGTATGAAAATTACAGGTCTCAACGGCTTTTGATAGAGGTATAAATCATCGAAATCGGAGCACATTTGAAGATTTTCGAATTTTGTGGCTCGGAATTTGTGGGCTATAGTTCAGTTGATTTTGAAAAAAATTGAATTTTCCACGGAACGTGTAGAAATATTCAACCGATCCAAATGGCCGTTGGTATGACAATTACAGGTCTCAACGCCTATTGATAGAGGTATCAATCATCGAAATCGGAGCAAATTTGCAGATTTTCGAATTTTGTGGCTCTGAATTTGAGGGCTATAGTTCAGTTGATTTTCAAAAAAATTGAATTTTCCACGAAACGTGTAGAAATATTCAACCGACCCAAATGGCCGTTTGTATGACAATTACAGGTCTCAACGCCTATTGATAGAGGTATCAATCATCGAAATCGGAGCACATTTGCAGATTTTCGAATTTTGTGGCTCTGAATTTGTGGGCTATAGTTCAGTTGATTTTCAAAAAAATTGAATTTTCCACGAAACGTGTAGAAATATTCAACCGATCCAAATGGCCGTTGGTATGACAATTACAGGTCTCAACGCCTATTGATAGAGGTATCAATCATCGAAATCGGAGCAAATTTGCAGATTTTCGAATTTTGTGGCTCTGAATTTGAGGGCTATAGTTCAGTTGATTTTCAAAAAAATTGAATTTTCCACGAAACGTGTAGAAATATTCGACCGATCCAAATGGCCGTTTGTATGACAATTACAGGTCTCAGCGCCTATTGATAGGGGTATCAATCATCGAAATCGGAGCAAATTTGCAGATTTTCGAATTTTGTGGCTCTGAATTTGTGGGCTATAGTTCAGTTGATTTTCAAAAAAATTGAATTTTCCACGAAACGTGTAGAAATATTCAACCGATCCAAATGGCCGTTTGTATGACAATTACAGGTCTCAACGCCTATTGATAGAGGTATCAATCATCGAAATCGGAGCACATTTGCAGATTTTCGAATTTTGTGGCTCTGAATTTGTGGGCTATAGTTCAGTTGATTTTCAAAAAAATTGAATTTTCCACGAAACGTGTAGAAATATTCAACCGATCCAAATGGCCGTTTGTATGACAATTACAGGTCTCAACGCCTATTGATAGAGGTATCAATCATCGAAATCGGAGCACATTTGCAGATTTTCAAATTTTGTGCCTCTGAATTTGTGGGCTATAGTTCAGTTGATTTTCAAAAAAATTGAATTTTCCACGAAACGTGTAGAAATATTCGACCGATCCAAATGGCCATTTGTATGATAATTACAGGTCTCAACGCCTATTGATAGGGGTATCAATCATCGAAATCGGAGCAAATTTGCAGATTTTTGAATTTTGTGGCTCTGAATTTGTGGGCTATAGTTCAGTTGATTTTCAAAAAAATTGAATTTTCCACGAAACGTGTAGAAATATTCGACAGATCCAATTGGCCGTTTGTATGACAATTACAGGTCTCAACGCCTATTGATAGAGGTATCAATCATCGAAATCGGAGCACATTTGCAGATTTTCGAATTTTGTGGCTCTGAATTTGTGGGCTATAGTTCAGTTGATTTTGAAAAAAATTGAATTTTCCACGAAACGTGTAGAAATATTCGACCGATCCAAATGGCCGTTTGTATGACAATTACAGGTCTCAGCGCCTATTGATAGGGGTATCAATCATCGAAATCGGAGCAAATTTGCAGATTTTCGAATTTTGTGGCTCTGAATTTGTGGGCTATAGTTCAGTTGATTTTCAAAAAAATTGAATTTTCCACGAAACGTGTAGAAATATTCAACCGATCCAAATGGCCGTTTGTATGACAATTACAGGTCTCAACGCCTATTGATAGAGGTATCAATCATCGAAATCGGAGCACATTTGCAGATTTTCGAATTTTGTGGCTCTGAATTTGTGGGCTATAGTTCAGTTGATTTTGAAAAAAATTGAATTTCCCACGAAAGGTGTAGAAATATTCAACCGATCCAAATGCCCGTTGGTATGACAATTACAGATCTCAACGCCTATTGATAGACATATCAATCATCAAAATCGGAGGACATTTGCAGATTTTCGAATTTTGTGGCTCTGAATTTGTGGGCTATAGTTCAGTTGATTTTCAAAAAAATTGAATTTTCCACGAAACGTGTAGAAATATTCAACCGATCCAAATGGCCGTTTGTATGACAACTACAGGTTTCAACGCCTATTGATAGAGGTATCAATCATCGAAATCGGAGCAAATTTGCAGATTTTCGAATTTTGTGGCTCTGAATTTGTGGGCTATAGTTTAGTTGATTTTCAACAAAATTGAATTTTCCACGAAACGTGTAGAAATATTCAACTGATCCAAATGGCCGTTTGTATGACAATTACAGGTCTCAACGCCTTGATAGAGGTATCAATCATCGAAATCGGAGCACATTTGAAGATTTTCGAATTTTGTGGCTCTGAATTTGTGGGCTATAGTTCAGTTGATTTTGAAAAAAATTGAATTTTCCACGAAAGGTGTAGAAATCTTCGACCGATCCAAATGGCCGTTTGTATGACAATTACAGGTCTCAACGCCTATTGATAGAGGTATCAATCATCGAAATCGGAGCACATTTGAAGATTTTCGAATTTTGTGGCTCGGAATTTGTGAGCTATAGTTCAGTTGATTTTCAAAAAATTTGAATTTTCCACGAAAGTTGTAGAAATCTTCGACCGATCCAAATGGCCGTTTGTATGACAATTACAGGTCTCAGCGCCTTGATAGAGGTATCAATCATCGAAATCGAAGCACATTTGAAGATTTTCGAATTTTGTGGCTCGGAATTTGTGGGCTATAGTTCAGTTGATTTTGAAAAAAATTGAATTTTCCACGAAAGGTGTAGAAATCTTCGACCGATCCAAATGGCCGTTTGTATGACAATTACAGGTCTCAACGCCTATTGATAGAGGTATCAATCATCGAAATCGGAGCACATTTGAAGATTTTCGAATTTTGTGGCTCGGAATTTGTGAGCTATAGTTCAGTTGATTTTCAAAAAATTTGAATTTTCCACGAAAGTTGTAGAAATCTTCGACCGATCCAAATGGCCGTTTGTATGACAATTACAGGTCTCAGCGCCTTGATAGAGGTATCAATCATCGAAATCGAAGCACATTTGAAGATTTTCGAATTTTGTGGCTCGGAATTTGTGGGCTATAGTTCAGTTGATTTTGAAAAAAATTGAATTTTCCACGAAAGGTGTAGAAATCTTCGGCCGATCCAAATGGCCGTTTGTATGACAATTACAGGTCTCAACGCCTATTGATAGAGGTATCAATCATCGTCTATCATTTCTTACATATAAATAGTCTATTTATTTCGTATAATTATAACATTGTTTAAACATTATAAGCAATTAGTTTCTGGCTACATTACTAAGTATGTTATATCTTTTTTTTTGTTGTACTGAAAAGTGCAGTTTTCAGTTTTCATCTAATTAAGATTGACAGCAGTTCTCCAAGAACCTGATCCAGCTGCTATTTAACACGTTCCAGGTTGAACCTAACCAGGTTGAATTTTATTAAGAAGTATGATCAGGTAAGTAATTATTTAATTTTCATTTTAGAGTACCTCCTGGAAGTAATTCCTAATTAATTTATTAACTTATTTTAGGAAGCCAAGGATTGAACACCAGTTTGCAGTGTTTGCGTGGTGTGATAAGCTTGAGCTGGTCTACTAAATATTGACCTCCAAGGCGTCGTAACCGAGTCGATCTCAATCAATATTTAACCATCTTTGCACAAACGCCGCGATGAATGGAGTTAACATGGCCAACCTACCAGTTCAATGAATGGTTGACAATAAAGCTTGAATGACGTGTATCTTATTTTAAAATTGGTTCTATAATTGCTTCGTACCAGAAGTTAAAGGCTATTTGTAACGAAATAATTCATTCTCCATGTCATGCAATAAATCTAAAACATTCAAATGTAAAGATTAAGTTTTTACCCCTACTACTATTTCAATGATGCAATCTCACTATAATTTCTACGTTCAAGGCTCACTACTCACATTGCATTTCAAAAAAACTATTATAACAATGAGGCGAGCTTTGAAAACCCTATAAAATTCATACAAGATGGACTTGAAAATTGTAGAACGAATATCCAGATGCAGGATTCTATTGCTATAAAAACATTTATTATTTTGCAAAATATAGGAAAGTTCCCAGTTTTAAGCTGAGTTTATTACATAGGAAGATTGACACAACCAATCATATTATTTAAAATGTCACAATCCTCGCCTATTAGTTTCATGCTCTAGTTGAAAAATTTCTTATTTTTGATTAAAGTAAGCTAGTAGGCGGTGCTGGTGACATTTTATATAATTTGGTTGGTCGTGTCAATCTTCCTATGTCATAAACACAGATTGAGTATCTTAGATAATTCTGTTGGTAAACAAAAGGTGGTTAGCACCAGACAATGAGATCTTGAGATGTTACCACTATTTCTTCAACAGCCCTAAGTTCATTAACATGCTCTAACCGTGTTTTTATTTCGAATTTATTTGAGAATTTTGAGAAATGGCGCTATGGGTAAGTACAAATATCGTTGATGTCATCAATTTAATATCGCTGTCATTGTTTTAATATTTTGATTTATGAATACAATTATTTTTTATATATTTTACAATTTACAATGCATAAAGGATAAGAATTTCATGCAGTATCGGAGAGAAAATATATGTATACATACGTGGCTACAGTTTTCGTTTGTATCAAAATATTTGAGGTAAAAATATATTTCGAAAATTGACGTAGTTGCAAATAAGTAATAAAATAAAATGTATCTGCATTCTTCTGTTTAACGTCAAAAAAATATTTTTTTAAAGGCAAATATTGCTCATCATGATCGAATAAAACAAAATATGTTACTATATGGTGTTAGCTGAGTGGTTAGTGTAGTGGACTACAGAACAGAAGATTGCAAGTTCGAATCGTAGATGAATACAAATTTATTTTTGAACAATAAATATTTGAGAAATCACGACGTTGTTCGTGTTAAAAAAACGAATTTCGAAGTTGTTCGTGTTGTACCAAAAATAAATAAGTTGTAATAAATTAATATTTTTTAACTTTAAATGCAAATATTTTGCGCATTATGATCAAATAAAACAAGTAAATATAGTATATGGAGATAGCTGAGTGGTTAGTGTAGTGGACTATAGAACAGAAGATCGCAAGTTCGAATCGTAGTTGGAATACAAATTTATTTTTGAACAATAAATGTTTGAGAAATTACAACGTTGTGCGACGCGTTGTACAAAAAAAAATTCTGTTTCGGCAACAAGTGAAAAATTTATCGTCAATAAATTTCGTCATAAAAATTTATCTGTAAAATTCTGAAGCGCCGTCGTTTGTATCAAACATTATAGGTAACTTACCAATGTTTGGAAAATAATAAATATTTTAGATTTTTCACAAAGTCCGATTTTAACGAGTTAAATATGAAAAATTGAGTACTTATTATATAGTGGCGAGTGGTCGGGTGGTAAAATGATGGCTTGATGTGCGAAAGGTCCCGGGTTCGATTCTACCAATTTCCCATGTTTTTTAAGAAAAATTTGATTTTTTCTGTTTTTTTTCGATTTTCGCGAAATTTTTTTTTTTTTCTGGCCGATCCTCCAGATCCGCCGATTTTCGCGGTCCCAAATTCAATTCATATATTTTTCTTCTAAAAGTAAACGTTGACTTGGCTTGGCATCGAACTCGATACCTTCATTTCTGTAGTCCATCACCTTACTGCATCGGCTATCACATCATATACAATGATACACCAATTTGTTTCTATTCAGCAGCCGTATTAAATACGTAGGCCATAACAGAGATGTCACCATATCCATATGATATGGTGCGACATCTCTGTTAAGTATTAAATACGTATGCTAACCTAACATAGATGTCACCATAGTACGTATTAAATACATATGCTAACCTAACAGAGATGTCACCATAGGCCATATATTAGAGACGCAATTTGCGTAAGTTTTTTATATAGTGGAATGGTGGAGTGGTAAGATAATGGACTGTTGTGCGGAGGTCCGGGGTTCGATGCTACAACTTTCCAATATTTTTTTTTTTAAGCAAAAATTTCTGTATCTCCAAGAATTTTTTTTTATTTATGGCAGATTACCGCCGGGGCCCGGGTGCCAGATCTTCCACAATTCATAAATTTAATTTTTCATCTAAAAACAAGCGTTGGCATTGCTTGGAATCGAACTCGCTACCTTTATGTCTCCAGTCCATCATCTTACTACATCGTCTATCTCATCATATGCAAATTAACATGAATTTGTTTCATTTATGCCATTGTGCAGAGCAAAATAATAAATAAATCATTTTGAAGTAACAGGCGAACAAAATTTAAAACAACAAAAAAAACTCTTCGATCAAGTGGCAAATTTTAAAAAAAAAAATTGCAATATTCTACCAATTTGAGGAGAAATACATGTTCGTGTAGAGCAAAATAAATATTTAAAGAACTATAGCCCACAAATTCAGAGCCACAAAATTCGAAAATCTTCAAATTTGCTCCGATTTCGATGATTTATACCTCTATCAAAAGCCGTTGAGACCTGCAATTGTCATACCAACGGCCATTTGGATCGGTTGAATATTTCTACACGTTTCGTGGGAAATTCAATTTTTTTCAAAATCAACTGAACCCACAAATTCAGAGCCACAAAATTCGAAAATCTGCAAATGTGCTCCGATTTCGATGATTGATACCTCTATCAATAGGCGTTGAGACCTGTAATTGTCATACAAACGGCCATTTGGATCAGTTGAATATTTCTACACGTTTCGTGGAAAATTCAATTTTTTTGAAAATCAACTGAACTATAGTCCACAAATTCAGAGCCACAAAATTCGAAAATCTGCAAATGTGCTCCGATTTCGATGATTGATACCTCTATCAATAGGCGTTGAGACCTGTAATTGTCATACAAACGGCCATTTGGATCGGTTGAATATTTCTACACGTTTCGTGGAAAATTCAATTTTTTTGAAAATCAACTGAACTATAGCCCACAAATTCAGAGCCACAAAATTCGAAAATCTGCAAATGTCCTCCGATTTCGATGATTGATACCTCTATCAATAGGCGTTGAGACCTGTAATTGTCATACAAACGGCCATTTGGATCGGTTGAATATTTCTACACGTTTCGTGGAAAATTCAATTTTTTTGAAAATCAACTGAACTAAAGCCCACAAATTCAGAGCCACAAAATTCGAAAATCTGCAAATTTGCTCCGATTTCGATGATTTATACCCCAACCAATAGGCGTTGAGACCTGTAATTGTCATACAAACGGCCATTTGGATCGGTCGAATATTTCTACACGTTTCGTGGAAAATTCAATTTTTTTCAAAATCAACTGAACTATAGCCCACAAATTCAGAGCCACAAAATTCGAAAATCTGCAAATTTGCTCCGATTTCGATGATTGATACCTCTATCAATAGGCGTTGAGACCTGTAATTGTCATACAAACGGCCATTTGGATCGGTCGAAGATTTCTACACCTTTCGTGGAAAATTCAATTTTTTTGAAAATCAACTGAACTATAGCCCACAAATTCAGAGCCACAAAATTCGAAAATCTGCAAATGTGCTCCGATTTCGATGATTGATACCTCTATCAATAGGCGTTGAGATCTGTAATTGTCATACAAACGGCCATTTGGATCGGTTGAATATTTCTACACGTTTCGTGGAAAATTCAATTTTTTTGAAAATCAACTGAACTATAGCCCACAAATTCGGAGCCACAAAATTCGAAAATCTTCAAATTTGCTCCGATTTCGATGATTTATACCTCTATCAAAAGCCGTTGAGACCTGTAATTGTCATACCAACGGCCATTTGGGTCGGTTGAATATTTCTACACGTTTCGTGGGAAATTCAATTTTTTTCAAAATCAACTGAACTATAGCCCACAAATTCAGAGCCACAAAATTCGAAAATCTGCAAATGTGCTCCGATTTCGATGATTGATACCTCTATCAATAGGCGTTGAGACCTGTAATTGTCATACCAACGGCCATTTGGGTCGGTTGAATATTTCTACACGTTTCGTGGAAAATTCAATTTTTTTGAAAATCAACTGAACTATAGCCCACAAATTCAGAGCCACAAAATTCGAAAATCTGCAAATTTGCTCCGATTTCGATGATTGATACCTCTATCAATAGGCGTTGAGACCTGTAATTGCCATACAAACGGCCATTTGGATCGGTCGAATATTTCTACACGTTTCGTGGGAAATTCAATTTTTTTCAAAATCAACTGAACTATAGCCCACAAATTCAGAGCCACAAAATTCGAAAATCTGCAAATGTGCTCCGATTTCGATGATTGATACCTCTATCAATAGGCGTTGAGATCTGTAATTGTCATACAAACGGCCATTTGGATCAGTTGAATATTTCTACACGTTTCGTGGAAAATTCAATTTTTTTGAAAATCAACTGAACTATAGCCCACAAATTCAGAGCCACAAAATTCGAAAATCTGCAAATGTGCTCCGATTTCGATGATTGATTTGATACCTCTATCAATAGGCGTTTAGACCTGTAATTGTCATACCAACGGCCATTTAAATCGGTTGAATATTTCTACACGTTTCGTGGAAAATTCAATTTTTTTGAAAATCAACTGAACTATAGCTCACAAATTCCGAGCCACAAAATTCGAAAATCTTCAAATGTGCTCCGATTTCGATGATTGATACATCTATCAATAGGCGTTGAGACCTGTAATTGTCATACAAACGGCCATTTGGATCAGTTGAATATTTCTACACGTTTCGTGGAAAATTCAATTTTTTTGAAAATCAACTGAACTATAGCCCACAAATTCAGAGCCACAAAATTCGAAAATCTGCAAATGTGCTCCGATTTCGATGATTGATTTGATACCTCTATCAATAGGCGTTTAGACCTGTAATTGTCATACCAACGGCCATTTGGATCGGTTGAATATTTCTACACGTTTCGTGGAAAATTCAATTTTTTTGAAAATCAACTGAACTATAGCTCACAAATTCCGAGCCACAAAATTCGAAAATCTTCAAATGTGCTCCGATTTCGATGATTGATACATCTATCAATAGGCGTTGAGACCTGTAATTGTCATACAAACGGCCATTTGGATCGGTCGAAGATTTCTACACCTTTCGTGGAAAATTCAATTTTTTTCAAAATCAACTGAACTATAGCCCACAAATTCCGAGCCACAAAATTCGAAAATCTTCAAATGTGCTCCGATTTCGATGATTGATACCTCTATCAAGGCGTTGAGACCTGTAATTGTCATACAAACGGCCATTTGGATCAGTTGAATATTTCTACACGTTTCGTGGAAAATTCAATTTTTTTGAAAATCAACTGAACTATAGCCCACAAATTCAGAGCCACAAAATTCGAAAATCTGCAAATGTGCTCCGATTTCGTTGATTGATTTGATACCTCTATCAATAGGCGTTTAGACCTGTAATTGTCATACCAACGGCCATTTGGATCGGTTGAATATTTCTACACGTTTCGTGGAAAATTCAATTTTTTTGAAAATCAACTGAACTATAGCTCACAAATTCCGAGCCACAAAATTCGAAAATCTTCAAATGTGCTCCGATTTCGATGATTGATACATCTATCAATAGGCGTTGAGACCTGTAATTGTCATACAAACGGCCATTTGGATCGGTCGAAGATTTCTACACCTTTCGTGGAAAATTCAATTTTTTTCAAAATCAACTGAACTATAGCCCACAAATTCCGAGCCACAAAATTCGAAAATCTTCAAATGTGCTCCGATTTCGATGATTGATACCTCTATCAAGGCGTTGAGACCTGTAATTGTCATACAAACGGCCATTTGGATCAGTTGTATATTTCTACACGTTTCGTGGAAAATTCAGGTTTTTTGAAAATCAACTGAACTATAGCCCACAAATTCAGAGCCACAAAATTCGAAAATCTGCAAATGTGCTCCGATTTCGTTGATTGATTTGATACCTCTATCAATAGGCGTTTAGACCTGTAATTGTCATACCAACGGCCATTTGGATCGGTTGAATATTTGTACACGTTTCGTGGAAAATTCAATTTTTTTGAAAATCAACTGAACTATAGCCCACAAATTCAGAGCCACAAAATTCGAAAATCTGCAAATTTGCTCCGATTTCGATGATTGATACATCTATCAATAGGCGTTGAGACCTGTAATTGTCATACAAACGGCCATTTGGATCGGTCGAAGATTTCTACACCTTTCGTGGAAAATTCAATTTTTTTCAAAATCAACTGAACTATAGCCCACAAATTCCGAGCCACAAAATTCGAAAATCTTCAAATGTGCTCCGATTTCGATGATTGATACCTCTATCAAGGCGTTGAGACCTGTAATTGTCATACAAACGGCCATTTGGATCAGTTGTATATTTCTACACGTTTCGTGGAAAATCCAATTTTTTTGAAAATCAACTGAACTATAGCCCACAAATTCAGAGCCACAAAATTCGAAAATCTGCAAATGTGCTCCGATTTCGATGATTGATTTGATACCTCTATCAATAGGCGTTTAGACCTGTAATTGTCATACCAACGGCCATTTGGATCGGTTGAATATTTGTACACGTTTCGTGGAAAATTCAATTTTTTTGAAAATCAACTGAACTATAGCCCACAAATTCAGAGCCACAAAATTCGAAAATCTGCAAATTTGCTCCGATTTCGATGATTGATACCTCTATCAATAGGCGTTGAAACCTGTAAGTGTCATACAAACGGCCATTTGGATCGGTCGAATATTTCTACACGTTTCGTGGAAAATTCAATTTTTTTGAAAATCAACTGAACTATAGCTCACAAATTCCGAGCCACAAAATTCGAAAATCTGCAAATGTGCTCCGATTTCGATGATTGATACCTCTATCAATAGGCGTTGAGACCTGTAATTGTCATACAAACGGCCATTTGGATCGGTCGAAGATTTCTACACCTTTCGTGGAAAATTCAATTTTTTTCAAAATCAACTGAACTATAGCCCACAAATTCCGAGCCACAAAATTCGAAAATCTGCAAATGTGCTCCGATTTCGATGATTGATACCTCTATCAATAGGCGTTGAGACCTGTAATTGTCATACCAACGGCCATTTGGATCAGTTGAATATTTCTACACGTTTCGTGGAAAATTCAATTTTTTTGAAAATCAACTGAACTGTAGCCCACAAATTCAGAGCCACAAAATTCGAAAATCTGCAAATGTCCTCCGATTTTGATGATTGATATGTCTATCAATAGGCGTTGAGATCTGTAATTGTCATACCAACGGCCATTTGGATCGGTTGAATATTTCTACACCTTTCGTGGGAAATTCAATTTTTTTCAAAATTAACTGAACTATAATAGCCCACAAATTCAGAGCCACAAAATTCGAAAATCTGCAAATTTGCTGCGATTTCGATGATTGATACCTCTATCAATAGGCGTTGAGACCTGTAATTGTCATACAAACGGCCATTTGGATCGGTTGAATATTTCTACACGTTTCGTGGAAAATTCAATTTTTTTGAAAATCAACTGAACTATAGCCCACAAATTCCGAGCCACAAAATTCGAAAATCTGCAAATGTGCTCCGATTTCGATGATTGATACCTCTATCAATAGGCGTTGAGACCTGTAATTGTCATACCAACGGCCATTTGGATCAGTTGAATATTTCTACACGTTTCGTGGAAAATTCAATTTTTTTGAAAATCAACTGAACTGTAGCCCACAAATTCAGAGCCACAAAATTCGAAAATCTGCAAATGTCCTCCGATTTTGATGATTGATATGTCTATCAATAGGCGTTGAGATCTGTAATTGTCATACCAACGGCCATTTGGATCGGTTGAATATTTCTACACCTTTCGTGGGAAATTCAATTTTTTTCAAAATTAACTGAACTATAATAGCCCACAAATTCAGAGCCACAAAATTCGAAAATCTGCAAATTTGCTGCGATTTCGATGATTGATACCTCTATCAATAGGCGTTGAGACCTGTAATTGTCATACAAACGGCCATTTGGATCAGTTGAATATTTCTACACGTTTCGTGGAAAATTCAATTTTTTTCAAAATCAACTGAACTATAGCCCACAAATTCCGAGCCACAAAATTCGAAAATCTGCAAATGTGCTCCGATTTCGTTGATTGATTTGATACCTCTATCAATAGGCGTTTAGACCTGTAATTGTCATACCAACGGCCATTTGGATCGGTTGAATATTTGTACACGTTTCGTGCAAAATTCAATTTTTTTGAAAATCAACTGAACTATAGCCCACAAATTCAGAGCCACAAAATTCGAAAATCTGCAAATTTGCTCCGATTTCGATGATTGATACATCTATCAATAGGCGTTGAGACCTGTAATTGTCATACAAACGGCCATTTGGATCGGTCGAAGATTTCTACACCTTTCGTGGAAAATTCAATTTTTTTCAAAATCAACTGAACTATAGCCCACAAATTCCGAGCCACAAAATTCGAAAATCTTCAAATGTGCTCCGATTTCGATGATTGATACCTCTATCAAGGCGTTGAGACCTGTAATTGTCATACAAACGGCCATTTGGATCAGTTGTATATTTCTACACGTTTCGTGGAAAATCCAATTTTTTTGAAAATCAACTGAACTATAGCCCACAAATTCAGAGCCACAAAATTCGAAAATCTTCAAATGTGCTCCGATTTCGATGATTGATACCTCTATCAAGGCGTTGAGACCTGTAATTGTCATACAAACGGCCATTTGGATCGGTCGAAGATTTCTACACCTTTCGTGGAAAATTCAATTTTTTTGAAAATCAACTGAACTATAGCCCACAAATTCAGAGCCACAAAATTCGAAAATCTGCAAATGTCCTCCGATTTTGATGATTGATATGTCTATCAATAGGCGTTGAGATCTGTAATTGTCATACCAACGGGCATTTGGATCGGTTGAATATTTCTACACCTTTCGTGGGAAATTCAATTTTTTTCAAAATCAACTGAACTATAATAGCCCACAAATTCAGAGCCACAAAATTCGAAAATCTGCAAATTTGCTCCGATTTCGATGATTGATACCTCTATCAATAGGCGTTGAGACCTGTAATTGTCATACCAACGGCCATTTGGATCGGTTGAATATTTCTACACGTTTCGTGGAAAATTCAATTTTTTTGAAAATCAACTGAACTATAGCCCACAAATTCAGAGCCACAAAATTCGAAAATATGCAAATGTGCTCCGATTTCGATGATTGATACCTCTATCAATAGGCGTTGAGACCTGTAATTGTCATACCAACGGCCATTTGGATCGGTTGAATATTTCTACACGTTTCGTGGAAAATTCAATTTTTTTGAAAATCAACTGAACTATAGCCCACAAATTCAGAGCCACAAAATTCGAAAATCTGCAAATGTGCTCCGATTTCGATGATTGATACCCCTATCAATAGGCGTTGAGACCTGTAATTGTCATACCAACGGCCATTTGGATCGGTTGAATATTTCTACACGTTTCGTGGAAAATTCAATTTTTTTGAAAATCAACTGAACTATAGCCCACAAATTCAGAGCCACAAAATTCGAAAATCTGCAAATGTGCTCCGATTTCGATGATTGATACCTCTATCAATAGGCGTTGAGACCTGTAATTGTCATACCAACGGCCATTTGGATCGGTTGAATATTTCTACACGTTTCGTGGAAAATTCAATTTTTTTGAAAATCAACTGAACTATAGCCCACAAATTCAGAGCCACAAAATTCGAAAATCTGCAAATGTGCTCCGATTTCGATGATTGATACCTCTATCAATAGGCGTTGAGACCTGTAATTGTCATACCAACGGCCATTTGGATCGGTTGAATATTTCTACACGTTTCGTGGAAAATTCAATTTTTTTGAAAATCAACTGAACTATAGCCCACAAATTCAGAGCCACAAAATTCGAAAATCTGCAAATGTGCTCCGATTTCGATGATTGATACCTCTATCAATAGGCGTTGAGACCTGTAATTGTCATACCAACGGCCATTTGGATCGGTTGAATATTTCTACACGTTTCGTGGAAAATTCAATTTTTTTGAAAATCAACTGAACTATAGCCCACAAATTCAGAGCCACAAAATTCGAAAATCTGCAAATGTGCTCCGATTTCGATGATTGATACCCCTATCAATAGGCGCTGAGACCTGTAATTGTCATACAAACGGCCATTTGGATCGGTTGAATATTTCTACACGTTTCGTGGAAAATTCAATTTTTTTCAAAATCAACTGAACTATAGCCCACAAATTCAGAGCCACAAAATTCGAAAATCTGCAAATGTGCTCCGATTTCGATGATTGATACCTCTATCAATAGGCGTTGAGACCTGTAATTGTCATACAAACGGCCATTTGGGTCGGTTGAATATTTCTACACGTTTCGTGGGAAATTCAATTTTTTTGAAAATCAACTGAACTATAGCCCACAAATTCAGAGCCACAAAATTCGAAAATCTGCAAATTTGCTCCGATTTCGATGATTGATACCCCTATCAATAGCCGCTGAGACCTGTAATTGTCATACAAACGGCCATTTGGATCGGTCGAAGATTTCTACACCTTTCGTGGAAAATTCAATTTTTTTGAAAATCAACTGAACTATAGCCCACAAATTCAGAGCCACAAAATTCGAAAATCTTCAAATGTGCTCCGATTTCGATGATTGATACCTCTATCAATAGGCGTTGAGACCTGTAATTGTCATACAAACGGCCATTTGGATCGGTTGAATATTTCTACACGTTTCGTGGAAAATTCAATTTTTTTGAAAATCAACTGAACTATAGCCCACAAATTCAGAGCCACAAAATTCGAAAATCTTCAAATGTGCTCCGATTTCGATGATTGATACCTCTATCAATAGGCGTTGAGACCTGTAATTGTCATACAAACGGCCATTTGGATCGGTCGAAGATTTCTACACCTTTCGTGGAAAATTTAATTTTTTTTAAAAATCAACTGAACTATAGCCCACAAATTCAGAGCCACAAAATTCGAAAATCTGCAAATTTGCTCCGATTTCGATGACTGATACCTCTATCAATAGGGGTTGAGACCTGTAATTGTCATACAAACGGCCATTTGGATCGGTCGAATATTTCTACACGTTTCGTGGGAAATTCAATTTTTTTTTAAAATCAACTGAACTATTTTTGAACGATTTTTATCAATGTTAGAATTACATATTTACAAATGATTCCCTGCGATTAGTAAATTTTAGTGAATCTGTGATTTAAAATATGCTTACCTGATTTATGATCCACCTAATTTTTCTGAACTAATATTCGAACGCTTGGTAAATTATCGTCGTCTCCCAATTACCGTGTATGAGATGGCTATCTGCAATAATTAATTAGAAATAAAACGCGACTCATAGGAATCATTAAAATTGTAACTATACCATATCGAGTTTAATCGATTGTAAGTTTCTGATTAAATTTTTAAAACTTGGTTTTAACAGCATGGAACAATTTATAAAAACAATTGTTCATTTAATGAACTTCCATGTAATTATTTTTATCGTAAATAAGAGACAATTTTATAACAAAAAAATTGTCTAAACTACTGTTGAACTACTGTTCTTTTTATACCTTCGGTAGATGGCATTTAAATTATAATAAAATTTACCGCAAATAGTTAAGTTACAAACCAATACTGTTAAGTAGAATTTTATTTTACCCTAAATGTTGATTAATTATAACCGAAAGTATATTTACAGCAGATAAATACAATACGAAACATGTTTGGAATGTTTATTGTTTATGTATGGATTTATCATGAGTGGGGTTCAGGGTAATAAAAATCACCTTAGTTGAACTCAATTTAGTTGCGAAGTAAATGAAAGTGAGTGGATATGAATGATAGGGGAACCCCTTCACCATAAAAAACTTTAATATCTCGCGCTTGTATTTTTTATAATACATATTTAATAGAGTAGAGTAAAACAGAGAACACACGCGACGCATGCCAACCATGATTAAGCATGTTCGCATGCCGTCATGATTAATTATTACAAGAAATAAAATCAAAGCGATTGATAAAATAAATATTTAAGTTTTATGAAGTGCGTCGTCGGTCAAGTAAACTGCACGTTCATAATTATTTCAATATCTAAACGATATCTAACATTAATAAAGTAAAGAAATGAACGACACGTCGGAACTATCGCACACATGTTTATGGATAAGAAGATACACACAACTTTTAATTATTTTGTAAAGATATTCAAGAAAATGTTGTTGCGTTCTCAATATAAGAATTTCACAACTCTTGAAATGCGTTATGAAATGTTTTGAAAAGTTATTGATGTTATCTTTTTTATTATAAATATAAATGTTATAATTATATTGTAATTGAAAGAACCAAAAGCACATGAGGATGAGTCATTTTTTTCAATGTTTGGCTAAAACGATTAAAACTCACAGAAGTTTCATGCCTGATTCAATGTGATCATTCGGATTCACGCAAATATCTCCATTACAGCCGAAATCACAGTTGCCTAAAGTCGGCTGAGGTGCACATACCGAGATTTACAATATTTCATGGGATTTTTTTGTTTTGATTTTACTCTTACGAGTTGCTGGGAATGATAAGTCGCCTGTAGGTCACCCAGCTATACTACAGGAAGGCTAAATAAAACTGGAGGATGCCTAGTATCCAGAGTCCGTATACTTGTCAGGACTGATTAGCCTATCAGCCCTGCATCCATCGGCATATGCTGTTCCACCTTAGATTAGGGTTTTTTATCAAGGGTTTCTCCTTTAGCGCCGTACTTTAGCCTGCGCCAAATGGCACAGTTACCAGTGGTTGCCACGAGGAGGCAGCACGTACACTTGCGAATTGTGACCAGGTTACACCTAACACAATTGTACCCATCACGCTTCTGCCTGGTACATGCCCAGAACAGCTCATGTGATGTGCACCCTACTGGAAGGTTACGGAGATTAATCTACTCAACTTTAGTCTCACCCTCCAATAGACGCCAAACCACCAAGATCGATCATAATTAAACATATAACAAAAACAATAAATTCAGTGAAAAAATATATAATTTATTTTTTATATATATTATACGAAAAATATAATAAGTCTCAATCATTCTTTATAATTTTAAAATAACTTAAGTGATAATTTATATAATTAAATAATTTAAACGATAGATTATTAGTTTATTTTGAGATTATTAGTTTATTTTGAGAAACAATCAATGAGATTATTGTATATTTTATGAAACATTATGAAATAATTTAATTTTCAATGAATGGTACTAAAATAGAATAAATTAATAATAAATTATAATAATAATAATACAGGAACATTATTTATATAATACAATTTCATACGTTGGGAATGTTTTTTACAATATAAAATACTTAACACTAAATTTATAAATTATAATACTTTTATTTTTGTGTTATTATTATTATTATTAAGTAAATTCTGTCTTTAAATTTTTGTCAATTGTTTTTTTTTTGTTGTTGCTGTTGGTTAAACTTAGGGACTATTATCACAGAATCAATCATAAAATGTTTATAATATTTATGTTATATGTAGGATAGGAAAAATTTTCTTCAAGTTCTTCGATTCACACAATAAAATCAATCCGTCGAGCAAAATTTTTGCTCGGTTACAAATCTCGTTTTTTTGTCAGATTTACCTCTCATTTACTAATACCAATAACAAATGCATACTGTCATTTCCACTAGAGCTGCCATAATAATATTTTTCAAGACGTCAAAAACGCGCATAATATAACCGGGCAATAGATTCGATCTTGTTCGATTCACAGATTGATTTTAGAAAGAGATTTTTGTCAACGTCACGGATTATTAAAAATTTTAAATACTTGCTGCCGGCGATGGGGTTGATTTTGAATGTCTGTGTTTTTTAACTAATTTACCACCCTCTCGGGATTTATTTTTCTTATTTAAATTACTGCTATTATTACTACTGTTATTACTATTACTATTATTATTTAATTTAGTTTTATTATTTAATCTTTTTGGATTTTTTTCGCCCGAACCTGCTACTTTACGATTCCTTTTTTGTGGTGGTGCCACCCCAGATGATGATGAATCACTTATATTACTACTATTATTTAAGTTTTTCGATAAGTTACGATTATTTTTGTTCATTTTACGTTTAGATCCTTTGTTCCTCATCGATTTTTTTGTACCGCCACTCTTATTAATACGATTTTCTCTTGAATTAGCTTCACGCCGTTTTAAATATCGACCCAAATCAACCAAAAAT
Source organism: Tipula helvola (assembly GCA_963556165.1). Lineage (NCBI taxonomy): Eukaryota > Metazoa > Arthropoda > Insecta > Diptera > Tipulidae > Tipula > Tipula helvola. The sequence continues at coordinate 342,575,069 of OY744483.1, read as the reverse complement.
TCATAGAAATACCTCTTCGAATATAATGCATCCAACTCTGCAACTTTACTTGTTTTATTCAAGTATTCGGTACTTCGTACAATTTTGTGTTGCATTTCAGCGCGCGTAAAATAATGTGCCCTTTGTTGTGATACGTTTAATGACGTCTCAATTTCGCACAACAGTAATTTACTTTGTTTCAAGAAAATATTTAGTTCGTTAGAAATTTCACTATTTTCGGTTGATTTTCCTTCGTCGATGATGCTAAATCGTTTCGTTAGTGCATCAAAGATGCCAACATATATCTGAACACTTTTATGAATATCGCGTAAAAATTTCTGTAAGAATAACAAAAAAAAAATTATTTAAATTATGCTTTTGGGATTTATGTATAAATATATAAAAAAATACGAACAGATAAAGGTTACACACGAACGATATATAAAAAAATGTACGTTAATCATTATTTCGTATTTTTCACATAAGCTATAAATTAATCATAATAATTCAAGTAATCTACCTATCATCTACATTATAATGTATATGCAGACGGAAAGAAATCGCGCGAATTAAAATATATGATTTGATCGTACAATTTATATATATTGATCATCACTCAAAGCGTTTATTTATAATACAAATTTAACGATAATGTCAAATTTAAAAACCTTAAAGCTACAGATTATCGTTTATTATATAAAATAAAAAATTAAATTACCATAACTGGCAAAGTTTTATTAAACTTTGGCATCATTTGATACTGATGGGCAAATAAATTTGACAACTCCGTCTTTAAATCCAGGACCTTAGTTGGTAAACTATTGAAATCCCATTCAAACGTTTCAACGGCCATTAAAATTTTTTTCAGATAAGCATTCAATTCCAATTTTGACCCATTGTGATTGACATAGGTCATTTTGCATGAGTTTTTCCAATTCGATGCATCCAACTGTATATCGTGCGGCCATACCTTTCCTTTTCTGGTGCCACCTTCTGATGAAGGTATGGCTGCGGAATTTGCATTATTTGCAAGCGATACGATTATAAATGCGATGGTAACGAAAAAACTGAAACCAACTGAAAATATAAAGAAAAACAAAAAAAAAAATATTTAGCTGGATGTTTAACAACTACAAAAAAATTTAATTTTTGAAAATTTCTCACGATTTTTTTTTTTTTTTTAAGAAAATACAAATAGAATGTGGAAATAACAAATTATTTGTATATTTAAAATAATTGTAAACTCATAAAACAAAAACTAAATAAAGCGAAAGATGAGTGTGTCGACATGCGACCCAACTAAATTGATTTTTATATCGTCACTTTGTGTGTTGTAAAAACAAATAGGAATTTCCCGAATGTATTTTATATATTTGTTTATAAATGATAATTAACTATTATATATAATATTTGATTTATAAAATAGTTAACAAGTTTTTTTTTTTGTATCTATACATTTTCGCTTTATACTTGAATGACTTGACGGTTTTTTTATTTTATATAATCCGGATTAAGATTTTAAATTAAATTGCGCTCGCTACATAGTTCCGACGGCTTAATTATTATTTTTTTATACTACAAAACAAAATAAATAACATAATTTAAATACACACACCACATTTTTTTAGTCTTTTTAATAATAAAATTTCTATCGAATTTAATAAAAATTTGCACAAATAACTTTTGCTGCACATTTAATTTCGGTCACACATAATTTATTCAATATACACGAGACATAAATTTTTGAACATATTAAGCCAAAATAACTCATAACAACTGCTCTGTTCGTTTGCACAAAAGGAACTGATTCTAGCTTTGAAAATTTTTTTTTTGTATATTTTCTTATGATCTCTCAGGTAAAGGTACGAAAGTACGAAAAAAATAATTTATTTAAAAATGTATAAAAGAATACCACGATCACGACGACAACTCAGAAGTGAGTGTTATGTTTTTCTTTTTCTGAATGTTAAGAGATCTGAGCTGATTCTTCATTAAAAATATATACGCTCGTTTGTGTATATGAAAATACTTGTAAAAGTTGTAAATAAGAAAAAGAAATCTCTCTTCTTTATTTGTCTCATTGCTTTCTTGTATATGAACACATCTTATGTTATGCGGGGCATAAAGAAATGGTCATTATTTCTGTGATGAACAAAAGTAGGGATGCAAAAAAAAGCTCGAAGTCTAAAACATCGTAATCTGGCCACCTATATTACATACCCACACAAACACATACAATAAATAGTTACTCATCTGAAATACACAGACTTTTTATGTATAATTCAATCGCATGCGTTCAAAATCAGTGTGATGTCATCGTCGTTTTTTTGTTGCTGCTTTTATTGGGATGTATAATATAAAAACAGTGGGAAAATATTTGTATATAAGGTGTAGTGATGTCATGAAGAAAATTTGTTTGTATAAATAGAGTCTCGTGCAAAAGAGAATATTTTTTACTATTCGTGTTTTATGAATGAAATATATTTACTATGAATTTACCCGTGTTTTGTTATTCATTTTTTTATAAGTGTGTGCGAATTCATTATTATTTTATCTTTACCTTGCATGCGCTATATACCTACTCATAATAATCGTTTAATTGTTTAAATTATTTTATGGAATAATTAAGTAAATAATACAAAAAAAAATAAATCCCCTTAATACAAATCACAATTCACTCGTAAAACCAGAAAATCCAACTTTTTGCGCAAACATTATTATGATCAAAATCTATGTATATCTCTATAGTCTATACACTACTACCGTACATAACTAAACAAATTTTCCCAATTTTCAGTCGTTTTGTTTTTGTACATTTTGTTTTCACATTTTGCTTTGGGAAAATTATCTTACACCGAACAAAAATAAAATTAAAAAAAAAAACAAAAAAAATACGTTTGGGAAAATTTTATCAGTCAGACTAATTTTCACACAATTTTCCTTTTAGTCAGTCAAAATCCTAACCAATAATATATAGCGACCTTGTTCCGCGTGATTTATGTAGGTCAATCAATTTTTTTTCAAAAATATTCGAAAATACTACATTAAATATAAATGACTCACAAAATACTAGGCCAAAAAATTAACAAAAAAATTAAAAACCAAATTGCACTTACAATTATTCATTTTTGTTATAATAACTTTTTAAATCAAATTAATTAAATATTCCTCAACAAGAAAAAAAAAAATGTCACTTCTTAACTCAATCACAGTACACAAGATACTAAAAAATTATTTCTCAGAATTTATTTTTGTTTATCTGATTTAGGCGCACACAATTTAATTACAATTTTGTCACTGTGATATGTTTACACCACATTACACACTTTACACATAAGCTAAATAATTTTTTATTTAACTAACTAATTTTTATATTTTTATAAATTTTTTAAAATACGAAATAAAATAATAAAAATATTTTATTTTTGTTTTTCTTTGGTTAAGCTTCTTAAAATTCTAATTCGTTTATGATCACCTTTGCAAGTTTCACAAAGTTTTTATATTGAAACGAAACCGGCAAAATTGTTAAACCGTATTGGTTTTGTTTTGATTTTGTTATATATATGTATATGTACTCGTATATGGTAGTCATTATGAAAAAAAAAGTTTATTGAATGAAATGTAAATGTATTTAAAATGTGTAATTTTATTGTTGTTGGATTCTTATCTATTTAACAATATGTGTTAATATAAGTGTACACTGTCATACTTCCCATTCATGCTTACTATTTAGATTAGTTAGGTAGGAAATTTTTCAAAATCATAAATCGTATCTATGTAATTTTTTTTTATTTCACGAAATTTCATATTTTTTTGTTGATTGTTTCACCAACATGTCGTCACACTAAAGTCTACGGAAGTTGATTTTTGACAGTATACAATTTGATTAACATTTTGATTAAATAATATTTTATCACAACATATAGTTACGGAGATTAATTAATAGTTTTTATTTGTAAAATGTATGATTAATACATTAATTTGTGTAAAGTGAGACAAGAACGCGTTTGGCGTGTGAGTTTTTTTTCTACACGTACTATACAAATATCAATTTCATGGAAATTGATTGTCGTCGTCGTTGTCGTCTGTGCATGCAATTTTGTGGTTCGGACATAAATTTTTGATGAACATGACTTCATCGCTTCCATTGATTTTCTCATTATGAATACGTCTACATAGAAAAATGCATTTGGGGTTAAATGAAAGAATGACTTATAATCGCGGTAATTCCCGTCTAAAATTCATGTACATTTTTTGTCATTTTATTCGGGACGTTGCGGTTTTATTATGTACATTGTGATGGTCATGAGGCGTGCTTTAATCTTCATAAACACTCGTTTATATGGATATGATTTCATGTAACGGGTGTGAAATAATCATGTGTGGTCTTGAACGCGAAGATAATATTGGAACTTTTAATTTTATCTTTTGGCCACGATTTTTCATGTGTAAAGTACTTTATGTGACTAAAATTCCAAATGTTTTGATAAGAAAAGTATTTTGTAAACACGATTTTAAATAAATTTCAGTGTGAACACATAGATTATATTATGCATACAAAAAGACCGCTTCCGAAGCCTGGCGCCTTATCATACTACTCGCACTGAAAATATGATTTGTGATATGGCGAAATTACTTTCATATAAAAATTGCTGAAAAACATGCAAGCACAAGTCCCTTTAGAGAAATACTTTTTATGGCATTTAGTTAAAATTTTTCTAGGGTTTTTACAGTCTTATATATGTCCGTTATTTATCAACTTTTAAGGGTAAAGCGCATGCAAGGGTAAAATACGGTTTTTATTTTCGATTTCCAGTGGGTTAAAAAAAATAAGACTAATTATAAAATTAAAAAACGTAAGAATTGCGATAAATGATTGTTAATATACCTTAAGAAAAAATGATCGAAATGCCAAAAAATTAATAAAAAGTGGTTTCGCTGAAATTCTTAATTTTTGTTTAAGTTTATAATTTTATAGCTGGATTCCTCATTTAATTTGACGAATTTATTTCTTAAACGATTATTTGACATCTCAGCCTCAGCCACCGAATCCGTAACAGAACATGATAAATGCAGTAATAAAATTGTAACGGGTTTCGTAAAAACTATAATTTTTAAGAAAAGTGTGCTGTGAAAATTATTTTAATATTTCTTTCGGCTGCAGGAAATAACGCCCAAACGATCAAAGAAATAAGCCCTCCAATATCACTGTGAAAATTTAAGCGTGTTATTCGTGTTAATTAGTGAGAGTTGTTAAAATCAGTGGAGGCTGCTGATTTAAATTTTGACGCAAGCAATATATCAAATTAATTTTTTTAGCAATTTTAACTTCTCCACAAATTGATTTGAGAAAACAAATTCTTGTTTTATATCATTTTTAAACCTAATTTTAATTATGAAAGCTTTCGCCTTTTGCCATCCAAAAAAATCTCCAAACTCATACATTGCTTACAAGGCCTCGTGATTTTCCGGTTTAATACGGCCCGTACACATTGAGAAAGAACGACGAGAACGAATTTTCCTTGAAATTGTTAAGAGATTTTTTTAGGGTTTTATGTATTAATGATGAAATAAATTATTGAATTATTGATTAAATATATTAATGTTAAAACAATTGGTTTTGTTTAATAACTTTTGGGCAGGGTCTTGAACCGTTAGTTTTCAAAATTACTCGAATTTTCCAAAGAATTATATTGATAGATGTAGAATACGTCGATCTTTAAAATAAAGTGCATTTTGGATGCTTTAATGTATATTGTTTGCTTAATACGATTGGTAAGGCCACTTGGACATTTTTTCAGTTGCAAATGCATTTCATTTTATTTACAACCACGTGTATGCTCCCCGAATGTAAAACTTTGATTTGTTTATCGAGTATTAACTTAATCGATCCTAGATTTCGCACTACAAAATCATCCGAAGATACTACAGTTTTTGTTGCAACAATAATTTAAAACAAATTGATCATTGTACACCTCCGTCATTAGTTTAAATATTAATTTGTTTATTGTGTATTAAATCAAAGTTACAATCAGAAAAGAGAACTTCTATAGTGGTCTAATATTGCTAAAACAACATCCTCACATATAATATTCTCACTTGCTCATTTTTTTACCCATGCAATACAAGCATTGCATTCATGAATGATCCGCCTTTGGTTATAATTTAAAGACTGGTAATAAACCGGCACCGAAACAATTAATATTTGAGATACAAAAAATTAATAAAATAACATAGTTTATTGAGCAACGAACAAAAATATATTGGCATCATAAAAAGTACTTTTTTGGAACAGAATATAATAAATTGGCCACATTTATAATTTGTTGAAACTATTGGAAGGGAACGCAAAATATTATTTTTGGGCATAGAAATAAAAATGTTGAATGATAATCATTAGCAACAAAAATAATAAATTGTCAACAGCTTTAATATTTGGAGGAAATTTTCACCTGAAGATAAAATTGCTACCTGAAGATTTTTGATGCTAATGTTTGTAACCACAAACTATTCATTTAAATTGCAAACTTTTATCTTTACTAAGAACGTGATTTTGGGAAGAAGTTACATCGCCAACTAACTTTACTCCAAAGATACATGACATATTTAACAACGAGGCATCATCCAACAAACTGCCACGTTTATTACGGTTGTTCAGAGCTCTTTATAAAGGTATTTTTCTTTGAGAATATTGAGAATATCGCCGCCGTACATTGGAGAAAAATGGAAAAATAAAAATCGAATAGAGTCACCATATACATAAATACGTTGCGTTATTATTTATACATCGATAACGGCTAAACGCAAGCCGGCATTGCCGAACAGATGACTGAATTGCTTGAGTAAAGTACACAAATTTTTCGAACCACATAGGAGCAATCGATGGCAAGCATTTTCGGATAAAATCCCTCCAAATCTAGATCGACTTTTAACCAATAAACATTTACTTTTTATATAGTTCTTTTCGCTTTCGTTGATGCTCGTTGGAAAGGGGAAAAAATATTTAACACCCTACCTGGTGTAAATATTCGTTGTATTATAAATTTTACAAAAAAGCAAAAATCTCGAAGTTAACAAAGTTTTAGGTCTTTGTATTACTTTGAGTTGATTTTTTATGTTATCTTATCTGTTAGGAACTAGCTACATCCATTTCCACATCACCCAATGGGGTAGGATAGATTGATGCGCTTTTTTTATTGAGGTTTCCCCGATAGGCCTAATCCTCAAGCTGAATTAATATAGAACGTTATAGAATAGAACGTTATACCGAACCGTTAAATCATTTGTTAAAGAATTAAAATGTTGGAACGATAATCGTAATGATTATAGAATCAGACATCATAACCGATATTGATTTAAATTTTATTATTGTGGTATTCAATAATAAAATCTTGCTGCAGCATTATACATTAGCCGCAGGAAATATTTTGTTCAATGATCTAAATAGAAATAAAAATAGAATAAAATAATTAATATAAAAATGAAAAATGTAATTAACAAATAATGTATCTTACAATTTTGAATACGATTTTTTTTTTGTTTTAATGGATGTTGTTTTTAAGGTTGTTGTTAAAGATGTTGTTTTTAAAATTGTTGTTCTTTTAAAATTTTGATGTACTTCTTTTTGTATTATCATCTGTTTGCCGAGGTACAAAATATTTTTCCCTGCATTTACGTCACGGTTCCACGTGATACCACATTTTTTACAAAACTGGTATCTGTGTGGAGACCGTGACGTAATATGAGGTTCATGACAACGCGCGCACAATTTTGTAGTCCTGAATTCATCAATTTCTAATACATCTGAAATTTTTTTCAGGGCCCTTAATAATTTCGGTTGTGGGTTCCGAATGTAACCCTTCATGGGTGAATTCGCTGCAATTTTACTATTACCAATTACTACCAGCGCCCTGGTTTTCACTGGTCCGACAATATACTGGGCTAATTTGTTAGTCGCCTTATCGACCATAATATACTTTTGGAGTTTTAGCCTCGCTACCCGCCTTTTAACACATTCGTTTTGTCGAATTTTAAAATGTTTTAATTGGTGTGTAGTATACTCTAAATATTCTCCCGACATTGGTGAGAATGGATCCGCGGTTGTTGACGGCGTAAATTTTTTTAATTTTAAATTTCGAACGTGGACCCCGGTCATATGCCGAAATTCTGAATTTTTGAATTTAAATGGCTCATCTTTATCATCGTTATCATCGTTATCACGGCATACACCGCCAACGATTAACCTTAGACCGGGGTCGAGGCCAATTTTCTTATCGTATTTCTTCCAATTTTGTCTTATCATTTCCAAATTTTTTTCTTCTGCATTTAAATTTTTGCTGCGCTTTGCCTTAACTGGAATTTTGTTGCCTGGTTTAATCATTGCAAAGCTAATAGCCACCCCATCTGTCATCATTGAAAATTTGAATTTTTTATTTTTAGTTTCCGGCACCTTAAAATATTTGCGCCAATGTGCCTCTTTTTCGGTTTGGAATTGTGCGAACGGACTTTTAAATAATTTAAGCTTGCACAATAATTGCCAAAAAGATTGGGTGTCATATCTTATGTGGTGGCGCCCATATTTTAGGATTGGAATTAATTTAAAATTTTTGTGCTGATTTATCTCATTGTATCTTTGCAGAGTGTAAAAAAATTCGGGTGGCAGAAGAGAATGGAATGAAACCAGTGTTAATTTTGTTCTTCCTGCGTGCTAATTTTGATGTAAACAAATTATCGGATTAAGCATATTTTTTGACCATTTATACTAAGCGACCTCGGTACTATATACATACTATAATTGCAAATATTTATCATTATTAATAATTAAAATAAAACATAAATATTTTATTTTATTTTTAGTTTTATTAATTTCCTTTTAGTGAAATTATTTATTTTTTTATATTTAATTTCTTAATAACGATTTTTACTTGTATTATTTGATATCCACCTGAAAAAACTAAAAATAAAAAATAAAATAAAATAAATATTTGCGGTTTATTTTAATTAATAATTTTATTTGTGGATTAAGCCAAACGAATGAAAAGAACCATCCGAGGAGATGAAATTTGTTTATGTATTGTAAATATGTATTTTGTTTGAGTTTAGCTTTTGCAAAAAGAAGATGAAATTATCTTGCAGTCTGTTAAAGTGTTGACAACAATTTAACATGTTGCTCAAACAGGACAATTGCAAATTATTGACATAATTTTTGAGGTTAAAGCCTAGTACGCAGTTGAAGTGAAATTAAATTGTACATAAAAAAATGACACAAGCGAAATCGGAAAAGAAAATTTCACCGCAAAATTTCATTTTGTAGCCTAAGCAGTTAAGCTAGTGAAATTTGGGTTTTCTTAGATGTCTCTATTTTACCTAGACACATTTTTCATTGCGTTTTTATCTTCATCGCTTTGTGTTGGGTACTTTTTGTTTCTGGATTTTTTGTTTATGGATTTTTTTTTCTGGATAGGGTAGCCAATCCTATGCGTACTCTAGAATTTCAACTAAGTGATTTAACCATTTGAAAATGTTGAATGAATTTCAAATATTTTAAAATTTGACACTATACAAATATGGTTTTTGAAACTATAATACTTAAAAACCTTAAATAGTATTGTCTACAAGAAAGGCGAAATTAATCATCTTGCAAAATAGATTCTAGAAACAATATTACTTGATTACTAATTCAATTTTTTGACAATTTCATCAATTTTATTAAACGACTGAAATTACAAATGATCATAAATGAAAAATACTGACAACTACACCAAAATAAACCTCAATTACACTATAATACGAGTATATAGTGACGCTAATTTTAAAAGTGGGTCACAGAAAATTCAATAATTTCCCAAATTAATATTTTTTTTTTTGATTAATATACCGGTTATAGAGGTGTCAAAAAAAACCAAGGCAAGTATTATCAAATAACTAAATTTTTACAATGTGTACCCCCCCAATACCGATACTATTATTGAGTTGCTACAAATCGAGTAAAGATGCAAAATTCCAAATAATACTTATAGGCCTAAACACCTACACAGAATGATTCAGCGTCGCTGATTCGAATCTGATATACGTGTATAGAAATCATCATCGGATGTATATTATGACAATTCATAACCTTGAACTGAAATATTTTAATGAAACTGATATAACTGTGAAAATAGTAAAAAATTTGAGATATATGATGTATGCGTCATCCCATAATCTATTTCCGGTTTATTTCCATTGAGTGGAACCGCGCGCGTCTTTGTGGTTTTTTGAGTGTTTATAATTTATAGAAAATTGAGTTAAATTTTTTTTTCTATTCACACGGTGGTATATAAAATAGTAACATTTTTTATATTTTTATTCGATCATTATTCCACCAACATTGAATAAATTTCCTTCTTTTATTATGTACATTCATTCATCAATTAAAAAAAAATGTATAATAAAGCTGAATACAATGATTTTCTGGTCTGCGAAAGTATAATGTATCTGTATTATACAGTAAGTGAGTGATATTTAATTGATTATGTCATGGTTTTTTAACTTAACAATTGAATATTTTGATGACAAATCTCTCTAACAAATAAAATTAAAATACTAAACAACACCCGATTACTAATATATCGATCATAATGTATTGTATATGGTATACCGATGGTTCAACATAACATAATATACCAATCTCCAGTTGTTTAAGTGATTTCCCAAAATTTTTAAACGAAACGCTCCTATGTTACTTACACAGTGGTGTATAAACATTTTTTACGCAAATGATAATTTTTTTATGGGAAAATAACTGATCGTGCAACAAGAGCAAATATACCGAGATGGAAATTACAACGGTGTTGCGTGCTAATTAGCATGATTATTTGCTAATTATAATTATAGATAAAACTAATTTGTATATTATATTATATATTATGTTTATTATTTATACATTTACATACATGTGATATGGTACAATTTGTTGAATGATGCTGTAGGTAGGTAGGTAATTTAAACATAAAAAACAAAATATGTTTTGCTTTATGTTAAGAACACCCTTTGTGCTTATACATGTATGTATAGTAAACAAATATTCAGTAAAATTATACCTGAGGATGGATCATTAGTTTTACGTAATTTACTTCAATTATTGGGTTGTATTGTAAAATTAAATTTTATAAATTAATTACAGGGTCTATCGTGATTACACGACTATTTACTCGTATAGCGGAATTTTTCACTGACGTAAACCAGTATTCATTAATTAATTAGCTACAATAAGTTTATCTTTACAAAATTTTATTAATTGTACATAAAATAAAATAAAAAATGACAAATAACTAACTATTCCTAAATTATAATGATGCAATAAAAAGTTGTGTATATGTATTTTATTAGTCGCGGATGAATGAACGAATGACTCTTGGTGAAAGTATTTTGGATTTTATTATTTACGTCAGCAAAGAAATTAAAATTGCACGTTGGTGTAAAAAAAAAAAAATCATAAAAATTAGGGAATATTTTATGGTTTGATAAAATACATACATATTCGTACATGGGTTCGATCGTAAATCACCAAATCCGATATAATTAATTTATTAATTAATATTATTATTAATCATGAGTACCTACGGGTGTGTATATGAGAGTGGGGTAAAATATTTTTGTGGGCTGGTTTTTTGCCCCAATAAAACAATACTAATTTAATTGATTTATATGTGCATTTGATATTGTAATATTACACAATGTGGCGTAATCCAAAACTTAACACCAGATATTTATCTCCTTTAAGAAGATTAAGGCACCAAGGTATTGTATTGAGGATAAATAATTTAATTTTATTTTTTTTACTCCAGCTTTAATGAAGCGGTTATCATCGGTACCGTAAACCTGATGGAAGCTTTAAGAATTTTTTTTTGTATCAGTTATTTGAATAGGGAATAATTTAATAATGAGCACCCCTCAGTAGTCTTAAACGAAATACTTTTAAATATAAATAAGCCATTAATTTATGAAAATATTCCCGTAGACTGCAAATCTTTTGATTTATGATTGGAAAATCATAAAGATATCATTCCTAGAGGTTGTATAAAATCAATATTTAAGTTAGGAGAAGATAAATATTTAACATTGGATAAGCTGCGATAGTGAAATAAAAAGATACTAGTCTTGACTATTTTGATGGAATAATTAGAAACACTTCAGTCCAAGCTGTCCCAATCTTAAAAATCTTTTTGGCCAACTTAATGGGACCCTTTCCCGCCTTAGTAAATACAATTTTATATAACTTTCAAATAAACTGATTGGCTTCGATGAACTGACCAAAATAAAATGTCCATATGATCTTGGAAATAATCAAGCAATCTAAATTCGCGTTGGCACAACAATTACTGGTTCCGAAACCTATTTTTAGACGCATCAAGAACAACAATCGGAGCACAATTGCAGATTTTGAATTTTTCTGTCTCAGAATATCCTGATCTATATAAGGTGATTTTTCAAACAATCGAATTTTCTGTGAAATGTCTGGAAATAGTTTTTTGGAATGCAAAGGGAATTTTGTTATTTGATTACCTTCAAACCAGTAAAACAATAACCGGATAATATTATTCAAACCTTCTGTAAGAACTGGATGAAAAAATTCGTGAGACAAGATCCGATTTAAAATATAAACAAATCATATGTCATCAAGCCTATGCACAGGCTCACAGAGGTGTTCTTACAATGGCCAAATTGAAGGAATTAAAATACGAATTGCTTGAACATCCACCTTATTCACCAGATCTGGCTTCCTCTGACTTTCATCTGTTCCCAAACCTCAAAAGATTTCTGCGTGGAAAGCGTTTTTGACGCATGACGAGAATATAGTTGGCAATGTGTATTTTGAAGTTTTTCCGGAAAATCACTTAAGAGATGTGATAATTAATTGAAAAATCGTTGGGCAAAATGTATTGAGCTTAGAGAAGAATATACTGAAGAATAAAGTTATTTTCAGAAATAAAAGCTTGTCTTTTCTTTTCTGTTCCACGAACACGTCAAATCACCTAGTATGTATGTATGTATGGTATATACAACCTTTTCTAAATTTCCCGTTTACAAGTAACTCCTAAACTGCACGGATTATAAATTATTGTACATTCAAGCTTAAGTAGAATTCTCCTTCAATTAATTAGCATAAGGATATTAAATAATTAGAAATACTTAGTAAAATTGTTTTTTACCAAAATATGCCATTTTAAAACGCATTTTTAGTACATATATTTTCGGCTTCACTATTTCGATTCCCGTACACATAGCCTTGTAAATTCCTGTAAACTGCACCGTATGATTCTCTAAAAACAAGATAATGAGTAAACGTGTAAATTTGCAAAAATCTAAGGCTACTTTAATGAATTCGCAATTTTTCGATTTTATTTGAAGTAGTAATCAAATCGAAAAATTGTGAATTCATTAAAATAGCCTTAGTTTTTATCAAGTTTCCACACCATTATCGTAATTTTTAGAGAATCAGGGTGCTGATGGTTAGTTTTCTAACTAGGGAGCAACGCCACACCACCCGGCATAGAAACCCGACATATTTTCCAATAGTTTTTTCGATGGGGACGAAATATCAGTAATCAAAAAATATACTAAGAATTCTATGATAATTAAATTTTTTGTAAAAAATATTACACTATAGCGGAATAATTTTCGTTTCCATGTTTCAAAAAAATTCAATTACTGTTGAATACATACTGATATAATTTTGATGTACTAAATTTGACAGATAATTTTTGAAAGAGAATAATACAACAATACATAAATACCGGATAATTCTAATAAAAGATAAACAATTCAATGATCAAATCAATGGAAAGTCGGCCTATTGAACATAGAATTGAATGAAAGTTTTAGACGCACAGAAAAATTTGGCAAAAATGTTAATCAACGTTCTAAAAGCATAACTTAAAATGGCATTGTAATTAAATGGAAACCATTTAACAATCAACAAAAATCGTATTAGACTATCAAAATTTGAGCTGGTAGTGGTTGTAATATAGGATCCCTGGAGACATTTCTGACAAACTATTTGGTACAAAAAAGGACTTTTGTAGCACATTACCAAATATTCGCTAATAATGAATATTTCGGATGTTTTAACATTGAAAAAGAAATAACGAAAAATAAAGAGGCAACATTGTTTTATTTTATGCCATTGTCAAACTAAATCTATTGAGCAAAATCAAGAAAGCAATAATACAGCATTAATTAGATGATGGAATATTTAACTACGCTTTAATCGCTTCCTCTTTATTTATCAATATATCGCAAAAGAAAAACTTTAAATTGCAGTTAACTGGAATAAAAACAAATTTATGTAGTTTGGAGCTGCCGTGGTTTCCATATTTAATTCGATAATTCTTCAGTTTAACAATCACCTTCTTGAAACCACAAAACCCATGGTTCTGTGGTTTCAAGAAGGTGATTGTTAAACTGAAGAATTATCGAATTTAACTGAAATAAATAAACCAAAGAAGCATAGACATTCATACTAGATTTCTCATTTCATTATAACTAAAGGAAAAAAACAAAACTTCTGATATTTCCAATGTTATCGTTGTGTTGTGTATTAGGCAATGATTTTAGAATGCGTTGCAAATATAATACGTATATGCAATACACCGATAGATAACATTTGAATGGAAATTTTTTATTTTTTTTTTTTTGTGTTTTTAGTCAAATGAGAAATCTATCTATATATTGGCTATGAAAGAAGACTCCGGATGGAAGTTTATACATTTATTATGCCCAAAAGAAATTGGAGGCTGCTTTTAACTAATAAGGACTAATGAGGGTTTAATTTGAATTTCTTTATTTACAATTATAGAAAAACTTTTGGAAAACTTACAAACCACGAGCTTTTATCTAAAAATAAGCGATAGTATTGAAAATGAATTTTAGAATTATCTCAAATTACTAATTTTGTTACCAATTTTCAGATTTTTATAATTTAACAACCCATATTTAAGTGAGTTAAAATAAAATAATGAGAGTTTATAAATTTACTATTAGTACCTACAATATTAGCCTTTGGTTAAAGCAAACTAATAGGCGTACATCAGAATTTATGAAGCTTAAGATTGAAATTATCCATTAACATTTTCTAGAAAAAGTTATTAATTTATAAATAATGCCACGTGCGTTAAAATTACACGAGTTAGCGTACATTGACATAATTTTGGCATAAGTGGCTTATAAAACTAAATCAATTAGAGACCCATTACCTAATAAATTGTTGCCGCCAGTTCATTGCGGCAATAGTTGGATGAATGATATAATTGGCCCTCCCTCTCCTCATTTGATCTATAATACAATACATTTTATTGAATCCAAATGTTTGCATTTAAATCTAAACATTTGGACTTCTTAAGAATTATACTTAGCGTTAAGCGCTGTCGTTTTAAAAATCCAAGAGATAATACAAAAGGTAAAAATGAGGCGCGTGTGATTAATACAATTGTTATCTGTATAACAAACAAAAACACACTGTATGACTTGTGCCTCTCAAATATATTTTTTATACGTATGTATATACGTGATAAATCGAAATTACACTCACATTTTTTAAAAGTAAGTGAACCTACGTAAAATTCTAAAAAATTTTACAATTTTCAAATGAAAAGAAAACCACACAATTTTTTTTTTTCTGTAACGGATATACTAGTATAATATGCCGGAGCATGCCTGCAGTGACGAATTAATATTTTATTATGAATTTTAAAATAAACACCGAATGTACAGAGTGTATTAATTACTTAATTTTTTGACGAGAGTAAATATGTAGTTAAGTAGTGAGAGAATTTTTTTTTAGATGAATTATAATACAATACAAAAAAAAACACCGCGTTTTGATCGAGCGCGCGAGCGTTTCTTAGAAACTTTATATGTATGTATAGTATGTGTGTTTGGATATAGCGATTATTCCATTTTTTTAATCACCAAATTCTTTTGAGGTAGGTCAGAAGTGTTCAAACACAAACAAGATATGTGTGTATCTATATTATACGTGTACGTATACGTATAATTTATCATATGTGTATACTTAAAATACAAATTCAGTCACGTTCCATATCTTGTTTGTACATGTACAATTTACTCATGTAAGAAAAGTTTGAATAGAAGTACATATTATGTATTAGAAATTCCTTTAATGGTTATTTGAACTGTTGTATGATTAGCAAACCACTATATATATGACGACAACATACGTAATTGATATATAAAAAGATAATTTAAATTGTCGTCTATATCTGTACACAAACGCACATGTACAACAAAGTTTCGATTAAAGTGTTCCTAGAAAATTGTTATATTTTTAAACCCGTCAAATTGTTATTTATAGAATTATGAATGCGATTTGAAGTATCAATAAACACGTGCGAATTAGTATTTAATATAAAATGGTAATTTATAACATATATAGATGGTTTGTATAGAAGCCCATTTTTGGTGTTAAAAATATTTTGATTAGCGCATTTGAACCAAGATGAATTCGATATATTATAGGGAATTAAATAATTAAGGTCAACATTGGGGATAAAAAGTCATAATATTGTACTAATTATGATTTGTGTCAAATTATGTTCCAATTTGCCTGAACTCAAAGTTTTAATAAAAAAATATTATTAAAATTTACAAAGTGCTTAAGGACAAAGTATTCCAAAAATTTGGCTGTTTATAAAACTATAAAAATGTATATAAATTTGACTTACCCCAAGTCTATTGCGCAATGCAATAGGAAATGTACATGAAATGTGATGTCAACGGTTTCTGGAAAGGTAAAAAAAAATTACAATTATTCTGTGTACTTTGAACAAAACTATACCTATAATACGTAATTGCACTTGGAAAATTACACAAAACCACCTTCCGGGTACCTATCTCCGCTGTGCCGCAAACGAGGTCTTCTGACAACTTTATTTAAGATGAGTATACATATGTATATGCGGAATATAAGATTTATCATCAGCTGTATTGGAAAATTTTCAGAATTTTATAAACCTTGTGAACTCATCAATAAGCTACATTACTAAAACTGATTGTTTGGGGAAATACTTAATAAATTCGAACATGTACATCCAGGTATATGTACATATATACACCCGCATAAACCGATCATGTGTCAAAATGGACACCTTCGATTAAAAAGGAACAAAAATCACCGAAGACGAGAAATTATGAAGACTATACTGACTATTAGTTATCAATTTTTAAGGTAATTTAAAATTGGGTGATATAGTTTTCATATTTTATTGTGATTAGTTATTATTTAATATTATCATTATTTTTTATTTTATTTTTATTTTTAAGGGTTGTCAAGCAGAATACAGTCAAAAAAGTCACCAAACTAAAATTAAAACAATTACTATACTACCTATATACGGCGATTGTCATGTGAAGGGCCGGTCAAAAATCAAGGCAGTCCTGATTTGTTTTAATTTTTCTTTCCTGTAAACAGAAAAATTAAAGTTTGATTGCATAAGTAGTGAAAAATTGTGTTTTTCTTTTCTCATCCTACCTGAAAATGTAGAGAGATTTTCTTCTACGAATTTTCAATCATTAATTCTATACATATTAAGGACGCAAATTATCGAATAATATATTCAATTCGAGTGAATTTTAGTTCATAAATACATATTTAAATCAAAATGACCAAATTTGCATTAGTTCTTATGGGAAATTAAAAGAAGTAATGTTTACGCCCGTATTACGGGCTTTTCCTTCTAGTGTATGTATATGTGTTGAGAAAACTTGCCATAAATTGGCAAAAGAAATCATAGGATCTTTTGAAAAACTAAAGCGCTAGTGGTTTATCAACGCAAACACCTTCAAATTCTGCAACCCAGGGCTATGTGAGAACGCCTTAACCAAAATTTTTAAGAGCGACGTCCTTGAAGTGGACGAATTCCGCACTACTAAATTATGCACCAATTGTCACCAGGAAAACATTACGTCGAAGTCGCCGCAACTTTGCAAGAAGTGTGGTATTACATGGCATCGAGATGTAAATGCGGGAAAAAATATTCTCTACATTGGATTATGTATAATCAAACAACAATAGAAACATATAAATTATTCAAAAAAACAAATATCTCGAAATTAACAAAGTTTTATAACTTTGTATTACTTTGAGTTAATTTTTTATGTTATCTTACATAAAAAATTTAACTTTAATAAGTTATAATCAGGTATTCATTCCTCACAATCATTCCTTGTATTAAATTGTATCGTAAATTAATTAGTCTTGTCGAAATGCTTATATCAAGCATTTATTTACAATATATACATTTGTAATTGTATATAAATGTTTTTAGAAAGATAAAAATCGAATTAAAACAGTACCTAATACATTTTATCGATTTGATTTGGTGTTTAGCACTTTTTTTATCGATTACTTTATATTGACGCTTAGTATAGGTATGTTAGAAATATGTGCACTTTAAAAATATATAAGTACCTCAGCTAAGCTTATTGTATTGTGTTAATCATTTTGATAAAGTTATTTTTGATAAATGATTAAATAATAAAATTATAGAATTTTCATTGAGTTAAAAGTGACGGAAAGAGTGATTTTTGAAACTGAATTCATTTTAACAACCAACAGTAAAAATAGTAGTCTTTAATCCTCAAATAGAAATGAAGGAAATTTCTTTTAGGTGCAAGAATTTCAAGTGCAATGCCATATGGCCGTCAACTTCACTTCTTGTATGATTTAGAAATAAACCCACTACAGAAAAGCAATATAACAACATAACTGGCTGCTGACTTAAATTTAAAGAAAAATTTAATGTAAAAAGAAAAACATTAAAGAATGGGACAGCTTCGAATTAAGATATTTTGGAATTATTATCTTTCGGAATTGTAAATAAAACTCATCCTTTAGTATATTTAGTAAATGCCATTTATTGCACTGCATCGTAATCGATTAAAAAATAGCTTCGTTCCGTTTCAGATGGCCTAAACTGCTGTGTACCTCAATGTTATCGTAAAATATTTTACATCGTCAAAACCCGAAATTAAACTAGAATAGCATTGCCTTAAAAATTAGGCACAAATTTTGAATAAAACGATAGGTAATACAGCGATAACTCTATGAATAGATAGATACAGATTCTTAAAGAAACCCCCAAAATCATTATCAGTTCAAAATTTGACGATCTAAAATACCTTTACGGATTCTAATTTATTACGGATTCTCACTTGATTAGAATACCCGGATTTTGTACGTTAGTTCTTTATCAATGCTACACAGAATAGTAATAAAGAGTTGATAAAGAACGAACATTTTAAATCCGGGTATTCTATTCATATTGGAATCCGTAATATGACATAAATGAAAGATATACAAATTTTTATCAATAATTTAATTACACTTATTTTTATACATTAAATATTAAAATTTGAATTTGTTAATAAACAATTTTGTTAGTTGAGATAAATTTATTTTATTTTAGTATTTTTTATTAAAATTGTTGTATAAGCAAAGCAAACCCATAATGAGTATTTATTATTAATTCGGAAAAGTAAATTACAAGAATTTGCAATAATTGAGACAAACAACCAAAATCATCATGATACGCCGCTGTTATGGCATATTATTATAAACAGAAGCATTCTGAGTTTCACGGCTATTTGACGTTTTGTATTTTGTTTTTCTAAATATTTTTTTTCCTGAAGTATTTATTCACTGGCAGATTGTACAAGAGTTAGCGAACCCTGAAAAGCCCGGACTTTATCCGGAAAATAGATTCACAACACTGGTAACAATTCATTCATTTGACGCAAATTTATCGAGCAAGGGTTAAGGCTTTGAAATTATTGCTGCAAGTTTTTCGTAAAGATCGAAGCGTATTTGGCGATTGGCGATGATTCAGAATCGAAATGTTTTATGCTGAAGGTATCAACCTCTTTCGTACTCTCTATTATGAATGGGCTTTTGCTCAAAATAGAGTGTACCGAAAGTTAAAACTCAATAAGTGAACAATAAATAAACAAATATAACACTCCGATCAAAATGTACAAAGGGGTCGATAGTTCGGTTGCTGTTTCCAAACTACTCTTACTTTATGTTTTTAGGGCGAAGGTTACGAAAAAATTGGTTTCGCAACACCTACACGGGAGCTTCAAAGTATTCAAATGTAATTTTTATTTTTTGTTCAAAAATATTGAGTAAATTTAGAAGTAAATCAACAAAAATGGTTTATATATATGATCTTACATTAACCCTATATATAGGGATCATTATTCAGGTTAAAATTGCCCCTAAACTTTAAATAAAGGTGTAAAAATGGTGTTTTTATGGTGTTGTAAATAAGGGCTTTTTTGCATTTTTAAGGGTCAAGCTCCCGTTTAAATTCAAAAGTATTTTTACTCTTGGGTTTTTATTTAATAAAATAGTGCTCTTGGGGACCAAAAAATCAAAATGTGGGCCAGTAAGTGGGCGCAGAAGAAGTGAAAATTGAAATATGTAGTAGTTTACGGTCCCGGACTAGAAAAATTATTTTAGGATCCAATTTTAATCGCACTTGTCAAATTTCG
This sequence comes from Tipula helvola, assembly GCA_963556165.1. NCBI lineage: Eukaryota > Metazoa > Arthropoda > Insecta > Diptera > Tipulidae > Tipula > Tipula helvola. The sequence continues at coordinate 342,554,540 of OY744483.1, read as the reverse complement.
TCATATACTGTTAATAAATAGCCAAGTTTCATCCTAATTGACCTTATTGTACATGAAAATCGGTTAAGAAATAGCCCAGATCATCCTACTTGGCCATATTTCAGAATTGCATCTAAAAAAAATTTTAAAGTCAAATTTCAATCATACATGTCGAATTTCATCGTAATCAACGTACGAAAGATAGGAAACATGCTCCAATAAATTACGGCACGATACTAGTAAGTAAACATGCTGCCAGTCAGCGCCGCTTGTGAAAATAACAAACATGGGCCAGATAAACATAAATCCTTTAATTGTACCAATAAGACTGAATATGAAAATTTGAAAAAAGACAACTATATAAACTCAAACAACCGCATGCGAAGAGTTTATACATAATCAGGCATCGTCAAAAAATACTTAATAAATATGTCGTATACGTGAATAAAATTATGCTTTCTTGTGAATCATGTATTTATTTACCGGCTAAATCACTTTCATAATATTTACCAAAGCACTGTTTTTTCCAATATTCATTTACAGTCTATTTTAAAACTACACTAAAAATTCAACATTTTATCATTCTTCTGTGTATATGATGCAGTCGCGCGCGTCTTTATACACATAATCGATTATTTGCTAAACATAATATTTAACATAATCGTTATATTTTGACCGGATCTTTGAGGTGAAAAAACAAAAAATTAGAATGTCTTTCTAAAGTCCAAATAAAAAAAGATATACTATACAATAACAAACAAGCAAAAAATGAAAAACAAAACATAGAAATTCCCCCAAACAAAATCCCGGATTTGGCAACGTCAAAAAATCCCGATATATTATTTAATTTTGTATCGACCTCATCAAATCTCTATCGCTCAATCTCAGTCAGTGTTATAATTTAAATAGTTGGATTACGTATTCTTATATATAAATATTAATTGAAATCATTAGAAGATGATGTGTATGAATTGGTTGCGGTCTATAGAACCATGATTCAGAATTTAAATTTGATAGACGTACGTGCCTGTATAAATATACTGACTAAGTTAATAGCTATTTTTGTTTGTTCCTTAATTATATCTTATGATTTAATTGAGTTTATAGAGTATAGCTTAAGATGTTCAATTGTTTTATCATGATTTGAATTTTTCATAATGATTAGATCATTGTGAAAAAACAATTATTTATACACAGACGACGTTCATTGATCGCGATGCTATTCGATGTAAGTACGTACGTCCCAATATTTGAGCTCCTAACTCAACCTCTCGAATTTCCACTTTTTTTTTTGCACTCCTCATTCAAAATATCGACATTATTCTTTTAACGCAGGGCATTTGACATCTGGTGTGCCGTTTTATCAAAACCAAACGTGGTCAGCCAATAAATAAATCATATAACTTTGGATCAACTTATAGTTATCTTTTTCAGCATTTATACTGCAGAGTCATTTCGTAGTCGAGTCGAAACTAGATTGAAACCAAAACCAATAATTTATTTCTTATGTTGATGTTCGTATTCGCCCCCTGGAGTCCTTAATACTTTATGTTATTCGTTTCATAATATATTTGGAATGGGTACGAAGGGCCGAATTTCAAAGGGCCGAATGGGTCGAAGGGCCGAATTTTTTTGTTTATTTTTTTTTTGATTTTAGAAATATAGGGCAGATTTTTTTTTTTTCAGGCCATTTTATATTCGTTAGAGTGAAGAAATAGTTATTTATGTCACAAGGGCGGTAAATGAGTTATTACAGTACGAGTTCGACGTTTATTTTTGAACGAGTACTGTAACAATCATTTAACGTACGTGTAACGTATGTAACGTACATGCGACATTAATTCGATTTTTTCATTTAAAATGGAATTTTAAAGTAAAAACATGAATTTGAAATACTACATTATAGCTCAACCAATCTAAGGCCTCCATTTTCGCGATAAATTCAGCCTGATACACGCTGAAATAGTCGGAAAGACGAAATGAGAGGTTCACATTCAATTTCTCAAAAAATACACCATCACCAACCCTTCCATTGATTTTTGAACAATCCGTGAAGAAGTTCTCTAATCCTTCTCGTAACTCAATCAATCCTCTCTGAAGAGAATATCAGTACGAAACCTTTCCTCAAAAGATGGTGATGGATGATGGAATCATATATTCGATGGTGCCAGGGATGTCCTTTTTACACAGAAGATGTCCTTTTGACATAGAGATGGATTTGAGCCTTATGTGCTCGCTGCCATGTGAATGCAAAGAATATTTAGGGGTAAGAGATAAAAAAGAACCTCCAACGCCTAAGTGGGTGTGCTCCTGAGTTCACCACTAATACATAAGAAGGAAATTCTCTGAATTTTCATCAGCCTCTTCTGGTGGACGGTGGACCGTACTGTTTAAGTCTTATCACCAAACAACATTCCCATGTAGATGTAATAGCTTCGGCCTTATCACTAAGGTTTAGAGGCAGTATACAATGTGGGATTCAAGACCCCATCTTTTTCAAATAGCGTTTCTACAGAAGTATAGCGCTAAGTAGCTTTGTTTAGCCTTTTTAAAATATTAAACTTCCAGCTAAGTTTGCTGTCCATAGTAAGACCCAGCTATTTCGCTTTATCAATAAAGGTCAAAATGGATCGGAGGAAGTTTGTATTTGCTGGAAAAGAGGATCACCTCAGTTTTACATGGATTAAGGCCGGTACACATTGAGAACGAGCGACGAGAACGATTTTTTTCTTTTTCAGCAAATTATTTAAGCAAATTGTTAAAATAATAAAAAGCGTTTGTTTATAATTAACGACAGCTAAGATATCGTGCATTTACTAAACATAGAATTTAAAATTGTAACAGTTTTAATAAAAAATTTCAATTTATCGTTGATAATTTTTAATTTAAGACGACAAATTGAAATTTTGTATTAAAATAAAGTTGACAATGCTAAAGTTGACATGAATTAACTAGATTCACATTAAAATTAGTTCGATATTAAACAATTAATTGCACGCGATACAAGGTCGCTGATATATACAAACATTTACAGTATGACCTTGCGACAAGTATTACGGTAATTTATATTATATAAAAAAAAAATTAAAAATTTAATTTAATATTTTCTAAATAGCTTAGAATTCTTACGATGTATGTATACATAATTGATCAATAAACATGTACTTGACATTTCTATCGACACACAATCATGGCATGGCATTGATCTTGAATTAGAATAGATCTGATAAAGGCCAATATTTTTCTGAATAATACATATTTGATTTGTTACAGTGAAAGTAATTTAATTTAATTGTTTTTTTTATTTTTGTAGGTAGGGTACACGATTATATATCTTATAAAATGAGCTACGTGTCTAAAAGTCTATTTGTTTCATGTCTTATATTATCAAAATATCGCTATTACGCATAATTGCCTCTAAACAAACTCATTTTGAGCGCGATGAATCAAACCACTAATTTCGGTAAATAAATTCCATTTAAGGTTGTTTGGTGCGAGAGTTTCGCGACATATCTATATATTTTCCAATTGACAATTGTACAAACATACGTATTTTTTTATTTTTTTTGTCTATATGCTGTGTAATATGCATTTAGGTATGACGTCATATTATATATGACTTCATGAGTAATACTAATAACCCAAATATGTATACATATCTGTTTGTACGCCGCTCTCTACACCAAAAAACGAAATATATTTTGTGTCTTGTTTCTTTGGTTTCATTTTTACAAGATGATGATTATGAATGAAGAAAAGCGTTAATATGAGTATAATATACAAAGAAATACGACGTCTTATGTGTTGCTTTTTTTCTTCTTGTGTATAGATTCGTTTTCAACTCAGCAAGTTGAGAAGAAAGAAAAAGGTGCAAGTTTCGGTCATAATAAATTAGTAAATCAACTTGTTATTTATGTTTTTAATAATATTTGATTTTTGATTATTATTTCATTTCAACGGTGTAATTAGAAATAAGAAATATACAACTTGTGTATATAATATATATGTATGTAGTTGCGCCCGGTATATTTTAATAATCACACGTATACATACCGTTGAAAAGTAAAATTATATGCCGCGACCGCGCAATGAGACATGTAATATAATAATTTATTGATGAAGATTGGGTGTGCAAGAATCAACTGTACTTTGTACCATGACTATTAATTTATTCATATTGGCATTTCTTTTAATTGAATACGCGCATAGAAGATGTGTATATAGTGTGAATCATAAATTTCTTTTGAATTAAACGCGGCTTCTTAACAATTTTTGATAACTAATTTTGGTAGTCTTCTGTCTCAATTTAATATATAATTTATATTAAGTTTTCATCATGTGTGGGGGCTACGAGATGAACTAATTAGTAAGCCAATTTTTTATATTTTTTTTTCTCGTTTTAAACTGAATCATGGATTTACTTTTTATGTAAATCAATGATCTTTAAATCATACAGAGAATAATATTTTTATTGATTGCTACCTTGGCCGGATATTATGATTTTACAGTCATTATACGAACTTTAGGAATTCCTTAACTTTTAATCTACATATTTTTTATTTAATGCGTACATGTTGATTTACACATGCTATAATGTTATAATTATTGTTTACAACCAATTTTTTATAGATCAAATTAAGTAACATGAGCTACAGCATTCATAAGAAAAAGTAATACTGCATTTCATAGAAAATGTTATATTGTAAATCGAAATAAATAGGTACATACAATTTTCAATGTTGTTTTGTTTTTGTAAATTAATTGGAAAACCGCATAAATATTAACATTTTTGGTTTTTATATACACTGTGAATATATTATTGTGTTTTAAGGTCGACATACTTATAAATCGAGACTAAATATCAATATTCGAAGTACGGATTTTAATAAAATACATAAAATAAAATGTGATGTAATATTTAGTAAAAAGTCGTAAACTTTATAATAATTAGGTAACAGAAAAACTTTCATTTATATTATATTTAGGATGAATATAGATTGTAAACATGTAACATAAAAAAATATAAAAAAAAAAAATATAAAACATTAGTATCGCACTTAAAACAATAAAACATTGAACGAATTGAACCGGAAAACAATCTTGCTTTGTTCGTTGGAATTTCCTAAACGCGAAATTAAGAACACAATACGTACACACAAAAAATGTTAAAGTCATCTCATTCATAGTAGCTACATAAAATTTTCAATAAATCAAATTTTTAACGGCTATATTTTTCAATTAGGTATTTTCAAAATTTCCCAAAACAGTTGTAATTTATCTTGTATGTACATAGTGTGATGATTTAACAAGTTTAAACTATTGATCAATTTAATTAAATATAGTTTTGTGTAAATAATAGTTTTACGCGAGGCAAGCATCCGGAATATATTATACGAACTAATTCGTCAGTTGTTTAAGTGATTTATTAGAAAATATTAAAATTTAGATTCAAATATTGATTAAGTTTGCGTTTTACTTTTACCAAATAATCAGTTTGAGTTGCTTTAAATTAAGACGAATTTCATAAATGAGGTAATTTTTAAATCCACATTTGAAAGAAATTTTATAAAATTAAAATTTAAATTCAGAATTCGCCCTATAGTTTTAACAAATTTCCGGTGTAGGTTGAACTAATTCTGATGCCAAATTAGCAAGAGGAATAACAGTTCAGTTGCCCTCTTTAGAGGCCCTTCGATGACAGAATTTTTTTGTTTTTTATTCCAAGGTTCTAAATAAAATTTCAAATGTTGAATATAAAATTGGTAAGTGCGAGCTACAAAATTTCAAATTTGTTGAGTACTTTGAAAATTATCTGAACAAATTTAAAAATTTGCGATAATTTTAAATTTCACACGAGCCCGATATAAAAAAATTGGGGTTTGTAAATATCTCAAATATTTTCAAAGTTTTCATATTTTGGTAATTCAGAACAATAAATTAAAATAATACTTGGTTCAAACGAGGCAAATTACCGAAACAAACCGAAACGTTAATTTAAGAGTTCATCTAAAATTGTGTAATAGGAAAAATTTAAAGGATGAATGAAAAATTTATAAATTTAAATAAAATCTTAGGTACTTCAAAATTTATTAATTTTAAAAACTGATGATAAATAACCAACTGTCACGATCTAGGCAGCCAAAAAATGTAGCCTTAACTTTGGCTGGCGACTTAATTTCTATTCTGATCTACTCATATTGTGTCAAATCAAAATATTTAGTTCCGAAGAAAATTGATTAATATTGGCGAGATATGGGTTGATGGGTCACAGAACTTTGATCAGTTGTGAGAGACTGAGAACGTCTGAGAAACTTATCATACCAGAATTAATAATACCAACGAAGTTAAATATGAATGACTGCAACAATAACAACAAAAAAAGGAAAACGCTATAGATTTATGATCAGCTCGATTATATAGAATCCGTCGAAGCTTTAGATTTGCGAAAAACTTAGAATGCCTTTAAGAAATCAGTTGGCTGCGCAGATTTGGCAGCATTGCTGCTAATATTACTTCTGCAGCATACGCGCAAGCTAACTTCAAATTTAAGAATTCAGCCGTAAAGCCGTTTTGTTAAAGTAAGATTTTGATAATAGTATCGGAGATGAAGAAATGGCCGAAATGGTCGAAATGTTGGAAAATACCTAACTAACACCTAAAAAGGATGCCAAAAACTCCCCAAAAAAAGTTCAAGGTAAGTTCTTTACATATTATTAACAACATTCTTAAGCAACGAAGAAAGGCGTTAGAATAAACAGAAGTAGCGCTTTTAATTTGATGTTGAATGTAAGGAATTTGTAAGAAATAATTATTCTAAGGAAAAAGGAAATTGAAGTTCAGATAAAGGAAGTTAAATCCAAACAGAAAATAATGATCGAGTACGATAACAATTATAAAATTGAATTAACGAAAATGACTGATAAATATATAGAACTTTTTTTTTCGTTTTTATTCTATGCAATCTTTTCTGGGGCTCAAGGCACTCCCAACTCTTTCGCAGTTAACTTTTACCGTTCTACTTTACGCAGTAGCAGCCAAATCGAGGACGTACGGCTATAAACACGTTTTTGTCTAAACCACCTGCACATTGCATTGCTTCATGCCAGCCTATAGTGCTGATATAAAAGATGGGTCGGCCCATGGATTCCGCACTCTCAACAGAGGGTCATAGATGTGTATATAGAACTTAATTTATAAATAATAAATATCTAACTCAAACTCAAAGCCTGCAAAGCTTTTCTTTTTAATTCACAGAAATTGTATTTTCAGCAACATTTTCATTATTAATTTATCCCAGTGGGATCAAAAATAATAAACAAAATATTTTATAAAAACCAAAACCTACTGTCAGAGGATAACCCATTTTACCATAAATTTCTCATTTAATCAGACAAGAAACGGAAAAATACACTTCTAACGTTTCCAATGTCATCGACATGTTGGGTCTGATGTATAACATTTGCTGTTATATTTCATTTTCATAGTGTGAAAGAAATGATTGTAGAAAGCGTTGCTTTTAAAATATACATATGCATACTTATATGGTAAATACGTTGTCTCAGACCCTGCTATGAATGTCGTTCAGAAGCCATAAAATCGGATCAATGTTTTTATTTTATAGATCTAATATAGATTTTTAGTTAAATAAATTTAGTTAATCCGAGGTAAATTTTAACTTGGAAGTATAACTATACTTTAAATTAGTATGAGTTTTGTCTACTTTCGGTTAAATATTTTTCTTTTCCCCTCTGGTTCACTAAATTATTATAATTTTTGTACTGCCACAAGGCACAAACCGGTAGTAAATATTCAAGCAGTGCAAAATAGCTGGTTAAATTAATCTTGGTTTAAGCAAATCTGTTTTGATGAAAACCTTAGGTCCTTAATCACTGAACTTAATCACAGGTTATTAATTCAAATCAAATTAAATTAAAACCAAATATTGTCAAATTTTTGGATTGAACAAGTTATTGATTTCTGCCAAACTTAACTAAAAATATATATTTGAGTGACATTTTCATTTTTTTTTTTGTTAATTATATAGAGTTAATCTACATATGTTTACTAATTTATCTAATCCAAAAATTGACAATATTTTATTTTAAATTAACTAAGTTCAAATAATTGCTATCGGGGTCAATGAAGCAACAAGAATACTAAAATAGAAAATCAAATAAATTGAAATATTATCAGAAATAAAATAAAAATAAATACGATTGATCGACACAAAAGTTCAAAATTTCTTGGAATACGACAGAGACATCAAAATTTATTTTATTAAAATTTACAAAAAGATTTTCTCCAAATTTAAGACAAACAAATCTTATTTCTCAGATTATAAAAATACAGAATTTGTTGAGCCCCTTATCATATCGACAAGACAAATAGCAGCGCCTGCAATAATTTTCTGTTCCATTTTCTGTTTTTTTAAAGCTCTGTATCAATGTTTTTAACTATATATGTATATCGGTGTATGATTTTTAAATCAATTGTATTAATGGTGTAACAATATAATATTCGGAATCGATTTTTATGCTCAATATATTGATCAGAGATAATTTCAAATTTTCCTGAGATGAAAATCTGGGATAACTACAAAGCGGCTTTTGTTTGTTAATATCACATTAATTCTAGTATGTATATGAGTCTCAAAATTTCGCATTAATCATTAAACATAAAAAAATTCAACGACAAAAAGTTATTGTCCAAGTATGGCGATAGATAAACAGACGTAAACCTGAAAATCATATATGCCATAAATACGTCGTCGTCTATACACCAAGTATATTATAAAGACAATCTAGTCTAGACACACGATACACACAGCAATGACACAGTCTATATTTAAGCCGACTTATTTTTTTTCTTTTTTTGTAAATTATCTAGTTTTGTAAATTTGTGACATCATCTATCGCGTTTCTGATGAACAATTCGCGTATTTTTAAATCTGTGCCAACAATTATAATAAAGGCGCGCGTTTATAACAAATTTTTAATCAATGATTTAATTTATTATTTGTTTAAAGTGAATCTATCACTTTATAGGTAGGTACACATTGAATTTGCTGTATCACGTTGGTGTATTTAATTGTATAATACATATGTAATATTGTGTTGCTTCGCAATGTTGCCACATTACATCATTCGGCTAAAGATACGGAATTACATTATTTTGTTATGTCATAATCGCTTTAAAATAATTTTTAATATTTGTTTATCTTAATAAAGTCCACATTCTTGCATATACGTATTCATCAAATAATTAAAATATCAAAATGAAAAAGATTTATGGAATCTGTGGCACTAGAATCATCTAATGTGATCTCAGCATATTAGAATAAATTTCGGGATAGTTCCTTTTCATCATACATAATTGATAAAGTAATCATTCGAATAAGCTGCATCATTTTATCTTGTAAAAGGGACATAATATGTACATAGCTATGTTGGAATTGTAAATCGAATTTTTGACATTTTTGTATGAATTGATTAGCACAAAAGTATACAAAATTTGAATAGACAGTCGTCTTTTAATACGACTTTATTAGGTAAAAATTTGCTAAATGCTTAGCTGGTTAATAATTTTTGAGAATATTACAATAGTTTTAATATAATTTATTTCATTTGATATTTCGTCGTATAATTATGGTGACTGATTTGTATTAAGCACTTTGTCACTATTGCCACCAACTCAACACATACCTCTGTACAAGTTAGGATGAAACTAATATTGGGAGACACCAACAAATATTAAGCCCTACCAAAACTCTAAAGAGTAAACCAAAGCCTTCTGCATATGCAAAAGAGACTAAAACATACGAAAAACTGGAAAACATAAATAATTTCTGCAAAACTTGAAACTAGTAAAATTAGTTATACAATTTAAATAAAACACAAGTTTTATTCTGTTTCTTTTTCGGACACGGTCATCATTGCCATCTGAACAAGAATATTAGAAATGTCATTATAATAATTAGTGACGTAGCTAGCCGTGTGGCTTTTTTCTCTAGGAATCATTGTTTAATGTAAAATAGAAAATAAAAATAAAAAAATATTTCCTCGTTTTAAATCTATCACTAATACCAATGCGAGACGCAAAACCAACACAATGTAACAAGATTTAGTTAGAGGTTTTGAGTCTTATTTTAATAATATTTTTGGCAGCAAATCATCTGACGTGACCCACAACAAGACAATTTTAAGTAATTTTCACAAATATTGTTGATGGTTGAAGCTGTGGCACTTGGATTGAGAGATATTGGAGTTTCCTGATATAGGGTCGGTTGCAAGATGGATATTGCATAATTTCATTACGACCGCTGATGGCAATAAATAAAATTATTGCTTAATTTCATTAGCCTATCTTCTTATTTTTTCATTACACTGGACTGCATTCGATAAAATTAATGATTTATCGAGTGTAAAACGACTAAAAAGTTTGTATTTTACTTCAACTGCTCATCCTAAGCATCACATAAAATAAAACAACCCCATAGTTTGTTTATCCAGTTCTAGTAAAGTTCTCTTCGAAAATTCGGCTTACTCAGTGCTTGTGGTCCTTGTAAAATGAACCTATAGCTAAGCCTTCTCCATCCAGCTTTACAGTTTAAGATGGGTCAACTAAAAATAAAAATAGGAAAGAAACCATTGGTTGGCTGATTTGTCTGCAGTGTACCTTCATACGAGTACAAACCAACGATCACTCGTTAATTAAAAAAAATGCATATTTCATGTCTTTCTACATATAGTGCCCATACCTTATACGCATCAACCAATAAAGGACCTTTAAAGCTACGGTACCGGAAAAGACGCATTTCTAAACGCAACCGGTTTAAAAATGTTGCGAGTAATAAGCCGCACGTTACAAAACGACGCGTTTTAATATAGTGCGACGTAATGAATGTCATCTGACAAGTTTTAAAACGACGCGTTTTAACGTGACGCTTTTTTTGTTTCGAAAAATTGAATATTATTTTGATTTAAGCTTAAGCAAAACAGCTTTTCACTAAATTTAAATGGAATTTATAATTAATAAATTTATATTAAAGATACAAAATGTTGGAACACCTTTTCTTTGCCAACAAATGATATTGTTAAATATTTTTTCCTAACATTTAATTTAATTTAAAAATAGTTTTACTTATTTCCTTAGGTATTAAGGAACTGAGATTTAATTTTACCAAACCGAAAAAACTCCAAATCAAAACCGCGCTGTTTTGTACCCCGGTCAATTTAAAAACTCGCCGTTTTAAAACGCTTTTGGTGATCCGATTCCAATCTTATTACATATATGGATGGTAAAAAAATGATAAAGTGATGCTTGGGAAATTAAAATTCCCCCCCCCCGGAAACACCAGCAAATATAGGTATATATTATATATTGATGAGCAATTACTAACAAAAAAGTTTATACCCGTCACCAACATTTAGAGCTATTGAGAGTTTGTAAGATTTGCATTGCGGGAAGATTAAAATCAAGGAGTCCACAATTATTGAAGTGAACACTCGACGGCAAATTAGTTTTTGTGGAAGACAACAAAAGATTTAAAAACCCAAACAACTCGATTGAAAATGCTGATGCTTCCACTTCTCGTATCTAAAGAATCTGTTATCATATGATGGAACGTAAAACGTCGACCACCTGCACTAGATTAATTGTGCAAAACTGTAAAAATAATTAAAGATGTCTTAGAAGGAAAGAGAAAATACGTCTCACGAAGGACTAGTATACAAAATGAAAGAGTTGGCGAAACATTTTTATTTAGTTTTAGGAAATTACCTATCGATCAAAATAATGCAAACAGGGCCAGCTCATATTAGTTTAGTGTAGCGGTCCGAGAAGGCAACATTCAAGAAGCAATTTTATAGTTATTGTAGACGCCAACTACCAAGAAATGCCAACTACAAAGATCCCAAATTGTATCAAAGGAATTGCAAAATCTTTTGAGCAAAATGAAAATTGGATATAAGCTGCTACGACTGGCTAAGTTGATTTTAAATGGGCACCTTTTCTATTTCTCGCCTACCCAATTCGAATAATAACAATAACAAATTAATGATCTAAACATTACTGTTTTTTCCGTTTACCCTCGTTTTAGAATTTAGTGTATTTAACTTGAATAGTGGCCCTGCAGCCTTATTATTCAGATTTATTTATTTAATAAATTAGTTTGTTGATTTTTAGTTTATATTTTTTGTTTGTTTATACATTTTTTAGTAAAAAAACCCAACATTTCGACGGTATTTTCCGTCATTCTCAATAACTTGCAGACTTGAGAATGACGAAATACATATTCCTACTTAAGCGTTGGATTTTTATTTAAAAAATTAATCTAAAAAACAAATGTAAGCCAAAAAACCAAAAAATTAACGTATTATTTAAATAGTATCATATTATAAATAAACAGGATCATCACTCGAAAATTGGTTTCAAACAAATCTCGAAAATAATCTCAACACATTTCCGGAATTCGTAAAATCAATGGTTTATCGAGTGTAAAACGACTAAAAGGTTTGTATTTCGCTTCAACAACTCACACTAAGCGTTACATAGAATGAAACATTCGTATAGTTTATATACAGTTCTAGTGCAGTTCTCTTCGAAGATAAAATAAAAAAGAAACCGTTAGCTGGCTGATGTCTTAAGGTATATGTATATTGTGCAAACCAAATTCAACGCAATGCAAACCAAATACACAAAATGTTATTTCTTTGTAAAATAATCTATAAAAAAAATCCTTTGAGACCAGCTTTTAAATATTTTAAATTACTAATAGATACCGATAGGATTTCTAGATTATCATTCCATGTAAAACTCATTTGATACTAGACTGTAAACAAGCAACTGACAAAATCTTGTTTGGAATCTAGAAGCGGATCCAATTTCACCATCACGAACCAAACCAAAATAGCATGTGGGTTGCGATTAGGCAGGTGGCATATTAAAGACACTGAGTTCATACACGCAGCAGTCTCAGTCTCCATTAAGATAGCATGGGTTTTCAGTTATGTATTTCTCATACAGCTTCTCGATCTGTGCGCCCATTAACCTCGGTCATTAGCTATAGAATTCTCTTCCTAATCCGACTATTTTTTACTCTTTTTCTTTTTATCTTTATGACCTGATTTTTGAAACTGGTTTAATATGAATCATGATCAAAATTGATTCGATGTCTGGATATTCTAGATCTAGAATTTCTCGTAGCTGGTAAACACTTCCCCAAACTTGATTTTATCAATATAAAATTCTACCAGGAATTTGCCCTAAAATGTCTTTACTACAGTCTTCCTTATTTCTTTTATGAATGCAAATTTTGAAGTAAATACTTAAAAATTATCCTTGTCGGAACGTTTCTTATAAGCAATCTTATCGAAATATCGAAATAAACTAATAATGAATAATTAAATTTTATGCCTGAGTGCTGGTGCTATTTATTACGAATTTTTTGGGGTAAACATGAGTTAAATCAGCTGAGATACAGGGAATTACGTAGAATTAGTAAAAGCTGGCCTTCAAGTTTCTAGTAATTATGGTATCTCGATTACATAAGAAACATTAAATTATTGGAATTATTAATAATGAAACAGGCTTAATTATTTCGTAAGAAGTGGGAACGAATGTTTGGGTGAAGAAATATTCAAGAGAGGTGTCTTTACTAAACTTGAACTCAAATTTGTAGAGTAGACAAATTTTCAAGAAATAGGTAAGATTTATAATTGTCAGAAGTTGGCCCGAAATATTCGTGAAGTATTGGATTTGCGAACTTATGCTTTAAATAAAAACTTTGAAACGAATAAAAAAACAATTAAATCCGAAGGTCTAGAAAAAATAATGTGACCATGATCAGAACGATGAACATTAAAACCGCTGAAGAAACAATGACAGAATGAAGTTCGAAATATTTTCCAAAACTAGAGTAGAGACGTATCCAAATGAAATATTAAAACAGCCGAATGAATAGAGCAAATCCAGCAAATGTCTAGGTTACGGAGTGGGCCAACAAAAAAAGGCAACCTGTTTTTTGCAAAGGAAAGTTGAATCAATTTCATGTGTGTTGCTTGTGTATGCTATTTTATACTATAAAATCTCGAACTAAAAGCTGAGCTGAAAGGAAAATTTTATTTTAAAATTTTACAATTTTTGTTAACTTGTTGCTCCTTTGTGTATTATGTGGTTTTTGTAAGAGATGGTAAAGATTCAAAACAGAAGATAGAAGCTAAATGGCGTTGATAGGAATGAATTGCCACAGAGCCCATGATTCAGCGTAATGGAGATGCAAGCTAACATCGAGCAATTTGTTACAAAATAATGTTTACAATTATTTGTAAAATTAAATTTTGATTTTAATTTTCCACTCAGCTTAACTTGTTTTTCAAAATATATTATTCTTTGTAGCGGCATTGCCGAGGAATTTACGGTAGCTGTGGCAATTTAACCATACATGTACCATGTAGAATAAAATGAACTTCCAGTTACATTTGTTTTAGTTTAAGGACGCTAGAATTAATAGTTTTTGAGAAAATAGCATTGAAAAAACAGGTAAATCAGAAAAATTTGTCAATGAAAAATGGATGTTAGCTGCGAAGTTGTATTATTTCTCACACGACAGTCTTAGACCACAAACAAATATAATCAGACGAACCAATAGTACCAATTCATTGAAAACGTGGCTTAATAATGAAATACCAACTGACACCCCACAATGCACCTAATGTTTTAGATTGTGGAGTGCCAGTAGAAATATTTCCATATAAACTAGCTCCGTTGATATTAATCAAAAATTTGTTCCCATTGGTTCATCTGGTTTATCTGTGTTTAGACGTAATGCCTACTTAATTTTGTGATATCTTGAGAAAAAAAAATAACAAAAAGGCACATTTACTACGTTTACACAAAACACAATACTTTAATACTTTATTGATCAGTAGATAAATTATTATAGTATTGTAATACTTTGCGTCTTCATACATCAATACATCATATTACTATTTTACTACATAGTTTTGTTCTACTTGGTGTAACCATGGTAATAGTTATGAAATGAGATATGCTGAAATTTCCTCAGCAAAATTGTTTGTGTCCGCACACAACCCCACATTTATCTGAATAATTTAGATCTAGCGCACTTTCACTGCACCAGGAATTTTTGTGCCCATTTCAATAATTCTTTTTCCATAAACACAACAAAATGTTGTTTTTGATCAATTAATGAGTTCACAAAACGGGTCTGGAATGTGAATACATAAGAAACTAAAAAGAATCATCGAATCCTTTTATTCATCGCGGTTTATATTATATTTATATGCAAATTATAATATTCATTTTTATTTTGTGCGCGCGGATTTCAATCTTTCTTGCAGTCCGCGATTTATTTTTATTTTTTAAATCAGAAAAAAAATTCTTTAATGTGGGAGAACCTTTATACCTGAATTTTCTTTGTTTACATACATAAAGCTTTGTATATGCATACCTATATAAATAAAAGTACACCAAAATAAATTTAAAATTATTGTAATTATAATATATTATATTTTGGTACAAAGGATAACGGTAATTATAATTTTGTAATTAAGTATTTCATACGCGCGAAATTAATTATAGTTTTTTTTTTTGGGCCGAATTATTCGAATGCAAAACGAATGTGTAATATAGCCCCGAGTTTAATAATAAGAGCACATTAGAGATTGAGACTATGTCATTATTATTGTTGAATTATTATTTGCTTATTATATTGATGTAAGCACAAAACAATAAAAAGGAAACTTAAATTGAAAAATAAAATGTTGCAAGTCAGTTTATTTCAACTCTTGATGTATTTTTTTTTTTGTATTTTTTATTCAAATCTTGCATATTATTTTATATGTATGTACACTTATTGCTTTGTTGAATAAAAGAAAACCATGTATACATGCACAGAAAACCATAAGAAAGTATAAAATGCAATAACTGCATTAAAAATAAAATTGAGAAAAATAATAAAAGTTGATGATTAAACAATATAATTACTACTCTATATAAAATTATAACAAAAATAAATAATAATAGAAAATTTTCCAAATTGAAAATCTAATTTTTAGCGCTGTATCGTAAAAAAAATCAACTAAATTTAACCATGGTTGGTTAATTTTTGTTGCTGTAATATAAAAAAAAACAAACAAACTCAATGCAACAATATAAATGTGCGCGCTTAAATCTTTTAATCCAGAAGTCAACAGCATCATTTCACATATACACAATAAACATTGGGTAAATCATTAAAATACGGGGCTTCGGATTACTATAAATATATAAATTGATGATTTTTGTACGGTCAACACTTTTATTTTTGCTGCTACTGCTCGTACTTATTGTATGTGTTGTTGTGTATATACATATATTATTCTTTATCTTCGTCATCAAAATTATCTCAAAACTTTTTTAATAATAATTATAATTGATGCTGTGACTAAAGAATAATTTGTTATTTTTGTTGATATTGTTGTATTGTATATTTTAAATTATAATAATTATATTATATGTACTTTATTCTACTTTTTATTTTTTTTAATGCCATTTCCTTCATCATGTGTGCGATCAATTTGAAATTATGGAATACAAAAACAAAAAAAATAATAATAACTTGATACATAAAAACATAACAAATGTAATGTGAATTTTATTTATTATTATTTTTGCTTATTTATTGTTTACGTTTTGTTTATATTTATATTCATTTTGATTAATATTTAGAAATTTAAATCCTGAGTTGAAAGTACTGAATAAAAAAATGAAGAAAATAAGAAACATACAACATATAAATCTTATATCGATGTATCACATGTAATTATGTTCGCAGGCAATCGATTTGAAATTGATGAATTGAAATTGGATTTAAATTTTGCGATTAATCATTATTTTTAAACTTTTGACCATATACCTACAATTTTGTTGGTACATTTCAAGTTTTATGCTGTTTAAAAAATAATTAATCCAGATATAAAACACTTGGGAAATAGTTTTACTGCAATTCTTTAATTTTTCCCCTTATTTTGGAATAATCAAAATAATGGACAAATTAATAATAGTCGCTAACTCTCTCTTGTACAATTTATTAAATCAGTTAATGTTTTGTTCTGGAGCATTCTTCTTCTAATTGAATTAAATGGTGTACATTTTGGCAACCCCTATTTTGTGACTGTGATCATGTAAATTGATTAACCTCCCATACCTGACATACATAAAAAACAATAAAATAGTAATAAATAAGAGTTCTTAATAGGCTGTATTCCGAAATCTGTCAATAGGTAGTAATTTAAAATTGTATGTTATTTTTGCCACATAACATAACATGTCCAAATCGTAAACCAATTTTCGCTGAATTACATTTATTTAACACACAAAAAAAGCAAATGTTTTGTAAAAATTGATTTAATTTAATAAAACCGAATACCTCGTTCGGGAACTAAAAATAACGGCCTAGATCGGGGGGTACTTAAAATAACAGCCATTAATCGGAATGCCGTAAAGCGAATTATTTTTTTCAAGAAGATTTGAATAGCGAAAGACTAAATTCATCCTTTTTCAGAAGATTTTAAAGCATTTATCCTTTAATATAGATTATTCTTTGAGCTAGTTTAGCATACGTTCAATGTCCAAAGCAGTTTATAAGCCAAGGCAAGTGAGTTATAAATTATGCAACACACTTTAAACTATCATATGGTTGCATGGACCTAAAAACATTCAGCAAACTTCCACTGAAACTTAGCGTTACAGAATTGTCAGCGATCAAATGATTGTATCATAAGGTTATTAACCGCTTTATTTTTACCATATTTTTTATTTATCCTTAATGAAAATTTTTCCTAATTATGCTACAAAAAGTACGACTTTTAAAAATCGTAGTAGGTTGCGAAACGGCATATTTTTCATAAAAAATTTAAATTTATTTAAAATTTTACGATTTAGACTGTTTTTTAACAAAATTAGAAAAACTATTTTATGCAACACATTAGGAAATGCCACTTTGAGTAACTAGTGTTATTTTAGAACGAAGAAATTAAAAAAATACACAACTTTAAATTTACACAATTATTTAATTAAGTACATACATATAACTAAAAAAAAAGTCAACTTAATTTATGTCATTTTGACAGAAACTTTCCTAAAAGTATCATTTACAATTACTAAACTAAGAATAATGCATAAATGCACAATACTTACACGGATGTATTCCTCAGGACAGGTAACGCAAAAAGAAAATCGACGCGAAAACCGCAATTAGAGGATTTTTTTATTTATTTGAGTTACATGAGTGTGGGGTAAATACTCGATAATTTAGAAAAACGCAATTCGTAAGTCGAAAAATATGACAACTAGAGCAAGATTTTACCAAGCAAATTTTAATTTCAATTTTTTTTTTATTTAAGTCCGCAAAACAAAATGAGCAACCAAGACAAAGAATAATACAATCGATAGAAATTGGTTCGCAAATAATTTGTTTATTTCATATGAGAATTGCTTGCTTGCTAAACAATCGTATATCTACCCCTGTTCGCTTATAGTTATGAGTGATACCGTCCAATCGTTTTCACAGATTATGACTTGTGACTGTGACTACTAATTTAGAACTGATGATGACTCGGTAAGAGTTAGATTACAGCTCAATTATCTACTCAATGACTAATTAAACATTTTTATGGTATCCATACATGATGATAATCTAAAAAAAAAATAGTTCATTCATTCGAATTCAAAAATTCCAAACAAGATTATGAAGCGGATTCAAAACTACAGAATTAAACAGATTTTTTCAAACCTATCGACTGGATTTCTTATTGATGTGCTCTAAAGAAGAATTTGGTACATATATTTGCTTTTCTGCTAAGTCATAAGATATGATCTAAGTATGTTAATGATGTAAGTTTTTAATAGAACTTATTAGAAAGAACTAATATGGGAAGTGGTAACCGATCAAATAAGGCCGTATAAACATTTATAAAAATATCTACTTTCGACTTTAAGCGGTTGCTAGGTCATAATGTAACCATCAAAACGCGGTTGCTGCGGGCACTTAGACTCTTATCAACCGGGATTCGTATTAATAGTTAATGTTCTTCTTCATAATTCCCAAAAACTGCTAAACTGCAGCAGACTGTTTATACCATATAAATTGTATAGACAATAATTTGTTTTGTGGAGTTTAATCCAAATAAATTCTAAGTTTATCCATTATCACAGAGAGTAATTTAGACTTGCGTCGCACCTGTAATTAACGGGATTCCTAAGAAAAGGTCTTCCACTTTTAGTAAGTTGAGCTTACAAATTTAAATTTAAAAGAATAAGTCACTTTTGGGATTCCTGGGACTTTAAATTATAAATTCAATTTCACACCATCCAAATTTTGAAAACTTTATAAGTCATTTATCTTTAGACTTAAGATGTATACATATATTTTGCCTGAATTTAAACACCTATCTGAAAAAATAAGCAACATAAGAAATAAAATAAAATCCTAATTTTATGTTTTTGTAATATTTCAAGTTAAAGATTAAAAAATAGCAACAAATGTTTAAAAAATTAATACATATTTGACATGATTGCCCTCTTTACGAGTATTCTAATTTATTGAAAATAAAGCGTGATTTGTACGTTCCAACAATTTTCTTCAACAAAATAAGAAGTGATTAGGATGTGTTTGTCATGCATTTCATTTCAAAGACAACAATAATAAGGTCCAAATAGACAGATGCAACTAAAATCGCAACTACGACTATAGTGCCTGTTTTGGTATTTTTATAGTGCCTGTTTTGGTATTTTTAAACTATGTACATTAAAACGTCAATTTTAAGTACAGATTTAATTTGTAGTTACGATTGTAGTCGTGGATATCGGTGACTAAAACAATTCTTACAATTGACGTTTAATACCGATTATTTTCGAAAATATATAGATTGCCAAGTAGTTTGCTGTTGTTTTTTATTTATAAATATTAGCATTATTCAATAATTTCATTAAAATTTAAACTAAATTCGCTGTTTTAATGACGTCTAAAAATATGGATTTCGGAATTCAATTCCGAAAAAACTGTAACTATACAACTAAAAGTTGTAGTTGCCTCTGTCGATTTGGACCTAATATTAAGAAGCAAAATTTTGTTTGATTTTTTTTTTAACTTTATTTCTATAAAAACAAATTTTAACTATTAAATATTCTCATCCAGACTGTCCAGAGTATATTTTATAGCCACCAACAATCGCACAAACATATTAAAAATGGAGATGTGTGAAATTTGTAAAGTGTTAAATCAAAAATAAAATTTTACTGGGGGTTTATCAGAGGTTTTAGGAATATCTAGCATTAACGCTTGTGTGATATATTTTAAGATCACATAGACGGGCCCTGCCTGCGTAAGTATCCAGCACAGTGCATCACAAATTCAAAATAACACTTAGGCTAGGTGCACATTTTGGCTAAACTAAAGTAAGCAAACCTTTCACTAGTAAGTTTTACTATAGCATGTTGTCCACTTCTTCAGCTAAACTGTCTATAAACCAGCTAGTACCACATACATTTTCAACTTACGTTATATAATTACTCAGTTTAATTACCCGACTATAATTATTTAACTGCACCAAATTAATTTATTGCATAGTTTTACTGCAAAATGCACCCTCCAATAAAACAAATGACTTTCTATATGTCAATTTTTCAACTGAAGTGCGATTTTAATATTTTTCTACAACAAAATTCGAAAGTTTTAAATGCTACTATATAATTAAAATATATTCAAATTTATTTGATTGAAATTCGATGTTTTGGGGAATTTTTGCTCGAGAGGTACTCGAATACTTATTGCGATTTACTTCAATTATGTCCACTTGTCGATAACACTATTGAACAAATCAGGGCCAAATAAACTCAGTTAAACTTTGTTCCGATTTTGGAAATTTTGCAACGAATGAAATTTTGTTCGGGTTATGCGAAATACAATGCGCCAAAGAAGAAAACGTAACAGGAACATTTTTCGAAAAAATATCTTGTTGTGAATGTTTATATCATGGCCATATTAAAACTTGTTTTTCTTTCTAATTGAATGCTGGGATTCGTTTTTATTTTTTTAACAAAAATCGAGCAAAATTTGGTTATGACATTACAAGAAAAAGGAGTTTTCACGAATTTTTGTTCAAAACGATTTATTTTGTAGATGTTCGAGTAACAGTTTATAACGAAATTATAGATAGACGTTTTTATGTTAATACCCTACGTAATGTTAGGCTTTTTACGCCGAAAACTGGTATGACATTAAATTGGGCCACCCAAAAACCACAATCCAAAATATCAATGTGATTTCGCATCAAATGGAGCTCATGATTTAAATCGAAAATTATATAAAGTTAAGCAAAGAGAAAATTAGCAAAGGTGAATTATCTGCAATTATCAAAAGATTCACCAGGTACGGGAGTAAAACGACTGTATAGAGAAAATCGCCAGGTTTTATTTGGCTGTTTGCAGCGTCGGTACATATTACGGTAAAAGCATACTAGATACCTACATTTCAAATATTAATTTAATTCGTAGTTTGTATAAAGGCAGTGATACATGTACGATTTTTGCCTTTATGGAAATAAAAATCATTGCATCAAGTAGGCAATATTAAATGCCTTTAGGTAAAAATAGAAAATTGAACTTGTTCAATATTGGATACGGCAAATATTTTTGCGTTTCAGGCAAAATTACATGATCTTAAAACAAGTTACATCTATTTCATCAAATCAGCGCGCTACATTTTTTTACCTTAAAGGACAAATTTTTGCATGTATCACTGCCTCAAAGGCACGAACCACGAAGGCTGTCAGTCCAAAAAATCCACTTTTTGTTTTATTGCAAATATGATTTGTCTATTATATCCCTAAGGATTAATTCTTGGAAATTAGCAACAAATACAACAGTTTTTTAATTATTTTATAAAAATGTGTTACGGCCGTTTTAGAATATATATAAATAATTATTCGTAATGCTGTCATAAGTTTTCTAATACAGTGTCACATTTCTATATTTTTCCTCTTTTCTCCGAATTAAGATAATTTATTGAGCTGAAATGCATGTAATCTTCTTTACTATCTCGGCAAATAAATAATTATCTAGTAAGTCTTCAAAATATTAATAAATCTTAATTTTATGAGCAGTTGAACTTTATATATCGATTTCTCAAAAACTTCAAGTTTTGAGATGTGACAGTCTTTGGGACGCGTAGCGAATGTACAATTTTTGCCTTTAAGGCAGAAAAATTAATCACATCAAGTAGGCGATTTTAATTAATACCTTTAAAGCAAAAAAGAAAATTGGACATTGTTTAATTTTCCGTACGGCAATTTTTTGTTGCCTCTACGGCAAAATTACATAACCTAAAAAGAATATGATAGCTATTTTGACCAATCAGCGGAATCACTGCTGTTTTGCATTACGGTCCAAAAGTGTGTCCAAAGTTAGTTTATTGGTAAAGAGTGAGGAAAAACTGACCCAAGAATATAATTATATACTTACTCGTATAAACTAGCTACTTCGCTTCGATTGTTATTTCAAAATATGAAATTTAGTAATAGCCACATTTTTTGATAATACCGAACGGTTTTAATCAAGTCAAAGAAGTTTACATTGAAAATAACAGCAAAAAAATTAACTAAGTTGTTTCAATTTCTTGGTCGTTTTATGAGACATGATTTGCAGCTAATATTTCATTAGATAAGGACTCAATCAGAGACCCTGTAATTGAAATGAGTACACTTTAAATCCTTTAACAAAGAACAATTGTATATAAATAAAGATTTTTTTCATTCCCTAAGACAATCGTTTAACGTTAATTAAAATGATTTTGAAGTTTTAACGGGTCAGGTTTAAGATTACATTGATTGCAAAACAATTAAAAACAAATCAGTAATATGAACCAGAGCGAAAGAAAAACTAATTATTGATTTTGCTGTAATGCCCATTATTTATTAAATTAATTAGCATAATTAGTAAAAAAAAACGTAAATTTACGTAACAATTTAGACAATATTATCATGATATTGTGTATCTATGTAGAAACTAAATAATAATATAACTCGAATAATAAGATACCTGATTGAACCTGATTGTGTATGTTTGTAGCTATATATATCGCTTGTTTTTATCATACAAATATTTTCTCCCAAAATATTTTTTAGTTAATTAGCAAAAAATCATCCTATTTAATTAACACTTTAATTATTATTTTGTTTGTTATCATCAACATCATGTTATTAACGCGTCATCGGTTGTTATTATTTTGATTAAAAACCAGAATATTCTTTACTGTAGGTTTAACACAATTTATAAATCAATCGTCTTATAGGCTAATATTAATATCGCTTTTCTACAATAAAGTATTTTAGAACAACTAAATCTACAGAAAGTCATTGGTATGCAGCCTGGTTGTCTAGCGAAGTTGGCCTTCAATTTTAAATATGAGTTTAGATTTCATTCAATAATCATGTTGACATTTTTGATCAAGGCAAAATAAAAGGGACCGATTGTGAAACTGAGAATTTGCAAGGAAAAATAAGTTGGTTGCTGGTTGGTCGACCTTGTGAAGCGTAAAATTTGAGTAGAATATAAATAAGTCAATGTACATAAGTTCTTCTCAATTTGAAATAAAATACCATTTATTTCAAATCAGGTAGATCTCGACGGAATTTAATATTGAAATATAATTAGGAATTATATTTTGTTAATAACTGTTTTGTACACAAATTGTTATAATTATTATTAATATTCAGCTGCATTTTTTTTTATAAAACCAAAATGTTCATACACATTCGTAAATTTGTTTTATGTGTGTACATAAGTTTTAATGAATTACAATTGGTTTTCATTTACACAAAAATATATAATTTGTACATACAATAATAATATTATTATTATTGTTATTATTTTTAATTATATAAATTAAAATTGCAAGAAAATAACAATGACAGAAACAAAAAGATCATTAAACGGGTGTTTCAAATATTTTTAATGAATCCTTTGTGCTTTACAGGTTTATAAAGCTTCACACTTTTTAATATTAAAGAAACGTCAGGCGATTTTTTATTACTATACAAAAAAAAATATATTCCGGGTATCAGAGTCATACGTCATGCGAAAAAATTATCATCCTGTAAATTAATATTATTAACTATCAACTTTTCTTTTTTTTTGCATTTTTCTCTTAATGAGACATTGTAAATTAAGAAAAAGTCTCATTAGGATAAACATACCTGTACGATGTATCAGTACATGATTATTAAATTCAGTTGTACATTTGCCATAGGTTATATCATCACGAAAGTGTAAGGTAAAATAATAAATGATTACTCTACATTAAAAAGTTGACGTCGTGCGGTAAGTGGTGTGTGGACTTGCTGAATTTAAAAGCCAATCATCCGATATGGAACATTTTTTTATATTATATGTATATACATATGTACATACATACGTATAATTTAAAATTGCCAATACAATTTGATTTTGAGGTCATTAAACTTTACAATATGAGTGATTAGTTTCTATGCGAATATACATATAATATAAAAAATTGATTTACACAAAATCGTTAATTGTCACTGAAGGTTTTAAGTAAATTAACTTGATTATGTGCTTGATATGTTTTTTTTACATGTATGTATATACAGAATTACATACATATGTATGTATAAAAAAATGAAAGTCAAATATCGGCAAAATTATGATGTTTCGGTAAAAGAAATATAAAAAAAATCTTAATTGAATATTTTCAAGGTAATGTAATAAAGATAAACATTTTGGAACATTGCATTTAAAAGGTGATTTCAAAAATGTGAGTTGTTTTATAAAACAATATATCAGACTGACTAATTATTCCCATAAGTATACACAAATACAAGACTGGATAAGATTGATTGGGTATTATACTTTATCATCACTTTATCACATGGTATTTATCATCACTCGTCAATAATCAGTATGGTAAATTACTTAGTTTTAGATTTTGTAGATCTACTTATAGTATAAGTAGCTACCTACGAGTATTATGTGCTTGCTCGAATAACTAGATGTTAATTTTGTATTGAATTTTAGATTTTGTTTAATCGCAGATCGTTTGTAACTTTATATCATTATGATTTGATTGTTAGACTATTCAGCGATTTATTGGGTTCCAGAACAACATTTAACTTTGATTTAGCAATCCGCCGCTAACACTAAGGCGGAAAAATCATTTCATGGTGACGACAATGTTAAAGTCAGAGAGATAGAGAGAAAGAGAAAGAAAAATTAACTAAAGGTTAACTGGTGGGTTAGTAAAAAGTCATTTTTGAATACTTTACTTCTGGATACAAAATTTTAATTTTTGAAACCCATAATTATTCAAGTAATATTCCATCCTTAAACTAAAGGATGGGCCATCATTATATGTCAAAAGGAGACGTTATTTTCGTATTACTTGACATTTTTCAACCCGCGTGTTGATTTTTTGTGGAGTGCCGACGCTAGAATTTGTTATGGGGCGATATACCCCAAATGAACGAGCACTAAAAGAGCATTTCGATCAAAATATTTTTTCGGCACAATAAGTGGACAAACTTGGTGAGGAAGGCCTTTACAGTCTATTGTTTGACGGTACAAATAGGTTATTACCTAAGAATTCAAAAAGGAATGACGTGAAATTTGGACAGTAGTCTATACTGTTTCACTAAAATTTGGAATTCGGTAAATCACACAATTGTAAGAGTTTTCGGGTTTACGTATATACATAAATGTTTGGACATATGCATGCGGTAGAAATTCAATCATTCTATTGCATCATGAAAATGGTGCAAAATTAATTAATTTTAATCGCACATAATATACCTACCTACCATTTATTACAGCAAGATTCAATATGGTCGACCATAAACCAAATTATATCTTCTTGAATTATGATGCGTGAAGCGTGTAGGAGGACGGGTTTAACTAATATAATTTAATTAATTAGATTATATTTTAATTCAAAATATTCCTACATCATTATCGTTTCAATGTTGGTGGCTTAAAAGAGACCAAATATTTGCAATGATTTTATTTAATCGACTATATTGAGTTAAGAAAGGCCACCGATACATATGTTAGTTATAAGTGTGGATACGCGGTGAAATTTAAACCGGCGGATACCTAATCACGTACTTTATCTATATAAGTACGATGATAATATTTTTTTTTTTTTTATAATTAACTGATAATTATCGAATAGAATGTGAAAATATCATGATACATATTTATTTCAATTAAATCTAATTTTCATTTTTATTTGTTTATATTACAATTATTAATATTTTTATTATTACTATTATTATTATTATTTAGTTGTTGCTGTTGTTTGTTGTTGTTGTTATTGTTTTAGTTTTTGTTGTGCTATCTCGTGAATCCCAATAAAAAATAATCAACAGTATCTTGTTATAATGCAATAAGAGAAAAAAAGGTAATAAAAAACGTTCATGTCGATGAAATGATTTTTATTGCATCTATATTTACAGTCGGCTAAAAACATGTACGTATGCGTATAATAAGCTAATTGAATTTTTGATAATTATAGTAAATACGGTCCATTTATGCGTCTGAATTTCGTTGCTTGTTTGATTAACGTACTTTTTTTTGAAAACCACTTACATTTTGTATAAGTTTTTCAAAACTACCCGAGTAAAAAAAAAAAACTTAAATTTTTTTTTTACTTACTATATATAATCTATACATTCATTCTCATAAAATTTTTTTTGCAAAGAAGAACTGTAATCAAATTCCAATTATAATCGATCGTAATTACTGTCGGTATTTATCTGATGTATGTATATACAAGTTTTGTTTTTTTAATTTTGTTTTATTTTGTATTTTTCTGTATATTATTTCTTATTTGTAAAAGAAAAAAAAAAGTTGCTAGGTGTTGCATTTTAGGTAGATGGGGCTTATATTACTTATGGGCACATTTGGCATACGAATATCTACCACTTACTATACATACGATGTATGTAGGTTATGAGATATTTTTATCAAATGCCAAATACACCTGCGACCACAAATGACATGCCATGATATTTAAATACATACATATACGTTAATTGATAATAAATGTTAACGTGTCAAATAAAATCGTGAGATATTATAAATTTGTTTTTAAGTTGAATTTGAAGTTTTATAAATAGAAATTAGTTTGGTATTCATTTGAATTGAATATTTTTAAATAGTATTAATTCTTTGAATTAATTGGAATATATGTATTTAATGCGAATTTTACAAAAGTGGCGTCAACATTTTGTTTTGATCTTCAGAAGTGGTTCTCAATGTTTTTGGCAATTTGGATACGCACTTATACAAAAATACATATTTTTTATGGTTTTCTACGAACTATAAAATGACCGAAAGATTATTATTCGTATACATACATATATGTATGTTCTTATTTTTTGTTAATTAGAATTTAAATAAATAAAGTTAAAGATGTTTTATTGATTTTATTTTCCCTCGTATTATGAACTATAAAGTTGATACAAATATGAAAAAAAAAGTCGAGAGGCTGGTTGGTATTCAGAGGGCACTAAAAATTATTTTAATTTAACACCGAATTTTAAATGTAGAAAACGCCTTATCAATCATTGAACTAAAAGGAAACCACCAGGTGTTTGGAATTCTCATCTTACACGGAGAAGACTAGTGTCTATTTTTCCAGATAAATTTAATCTGCTACTGTTTATTATTTTATATTATTCTTAAATTGCCTTTTGGCGACCTTCTCGAAGATAATTGTTATAAAATGTACAGGTACATATTCAACATTTTAGTTAATTAAGCTGAGCTGGACATAGAAGAGCCTCGAGTTCCATACCAGTACGCATTGTTAAAAAAAAATAAACTTAATTAAAAATTTTCAAATTCTTCATTAGTGTTGAAACAAAAATTCAATTGTTAAAGTTGGTTTCAAATATTGATGTAATTCGAAATAAAAAATTCAAATCCCGCACAAATTCGGAGTAAGAGAAGCTTAGAGAAATAAGAAACTATAGCTAATTTAATTTTAATTTAGATACTTCGTAATTTTAAAAGTTTCTTTAATTCCATTTCAAACTTTAATGGCATAATAACTTGATGATTTAAATACAGCCAAAGTTGACCTGATTTGATACTCTTGAAATTCTGAATTTGGTAAAGTGCAAGTCAAAAATTCGAAACTTTCTCAAGAGGATTGAGCGACAAAAAATAATGGAGCAGTCGCAGTCCGCTAGAAACCCAATTCCGGCTTGTCGGTTGACTAATGGAACAACATATGTATATACAGAAACTCAAAGATTCAATTGTAAGTCCAACTTCGCAGAGAAATCATACCACAGAAAATGAAAAAAATATGAACAGTCCGAGTAGTCTTCCACACAATAGTTGGAAATTATAATGGAAAACATAATGATCAAAGAGGATAAAACCTTTCATCTTTTAATGTTATTAGCAAAAATGTATTTAAATTACAAAATGCATGAACAGTTCCAATTAAAACGTACAAAAATTACTTTTGGAGCATCCATGGGAAATTCACCCTCCTCTTAGCATATTCAGTCCATCTGACTCCTAGAACGACAATTTTCTAGAAAGCGTCTATTATACGTCAGCAAACCAACCATTTACATTTTGATATGATATGAAAAGGATACAAATTAAAATTATATAAAAAAATCCATACACGAAAAAGTATTCCACCCTGTGTCAAAACTCTACCTACTTGCCAAGCCATGCATGCGGACAACAATGATGAACCATCAACGACACTCGATTTTTAACAAACAAATACACACCTATTACCGACTCAAATCAATTATACATGTCTATTATCTTTTGTGACCGACACCCGACCTGCTTGTCACATATAGAGAGAAATAGCCTGATATTATTTAAGGGTGCCGACAGTAATTTGTTATTAAGATTTATATAAGACCTTTAATACCAAGAGAATTTATTACTCGGAAATATTACCTTTAAAGGCGATTTTATTAAATCAATTCACAAATAATGTATCGACCAATATGTCGTTGAAATTTCAAACAGAAAAATTATATATGTATAATATAAAAAGTTACAGAAAGAATTTGTTACTTAAAAGCTTACTAGATAATTGTTTTTTTTTAATTTTTCCGATATTATTTCCATCAGTAAAGTGTTTTAGATAAATCTAGAATTTAAAGTTAAACGGTAACCTATCATTTTGTTATAAAACCACCTATGGAACAATTGTTGGAATTTGAAAGATGTATTAACCGTAAAAAAATACTTCTTCGAAAAGTTTGACATTACCTCGGAAAACTGCTAAAGAAATTTGTTTAATGTTTTTGGTTAAAATTACCCACTCGCAATGCTTCAATGTACTTCAAAATTTGTAAACAGGTAGACAATGGATTATCTCGTTTATTATCAATATTAAAAAAAATCGTCAACCCCTTCTATTCCAGTCTCGAATGGATAGTTAACAGAAACTGCTTATTACTAAAATCTATCTTTGAACAAAATTCCGAGTAAAACTATCAATATTCGTGAGGATGGAAGGCAAAACCAAAAAAACAAAAACAAAGGTAAATGACTGGAAGGACGGACACGGCACTTTTTTAATCGACGTTTTGGAGTCCAGGTAACCTATTCGTCAAGAAATGTGGAAACCTGTAACAACATTTTTTTAAAAATACTAAGATTCTACACTAAGCGAGAAATAGTGAAGTAAAGGCTGATCTATTCACAAAGCTGTTAAAGGGGATAACAACATTAAAAGTTATTTGGAATCGCTGTTGCAGTGTATCTTACAATCACAAAATTTTCAATTTTAGAAGTTAAAATATTGATACTGAGAGTGTTAAATTCTAAAGAGGCACGAGGATATGATCTAACCTCATGAAAAGAGTTGCAAGATTTGGTAGATAAGGGTATAAGATTTCTAACTTACATATTCAATGCATTAGAACTGGATATTTCCCAATGTAATGCACGGTTTCACAGTAATACCAAAATAAGACACGCCCCCCAAAAGAAGTTGCATCATAAAAACCTATTTGCTTACTATCAAAGTATATATGTAAATTATTATTTGCAAAACTGTTACATAAGCATCTGAAGAAGTTGGTCCGATCCACCAGTAGCCTTGGAGTAAATAATATTCAAGGACAAAACACAAGCTTTTGATAAGGAGTCGTATGCGATTATGTGTAAAATGTGAATCGCGCGGTAAGAGTCGGTTTTATAGTCTCTATAAGCCACATATTTTGATTTCCCAGCACAAATTTAGAGTCGAACTTAAATAAAAAAGCTTTATGGTACAATATATGTTTATGGAAATCAGTCTTACTGCGTCTATTACGAATTACATGATTCATAACCATGTTATTTCGAAAAATAAAATTAAAAATTACCTAATCAGCCCTTTTAAAATTTCCAACACAAAATTATTCATTCAAAAATAATTTAGTTTCAAGTGCAAAGTAATACTATATAACGGAAATAAATAAAAGGCTATACCATTAATCATTCACCGAGATTCCAGAAGATTCTTTACCAGAAAGAAAATATGTAATGAAAATAAAATCCAGTTGAAAAAGTTTTTTTTTTTTTGATAGCTTTTTCTGATAGCTTCTGCGACCTCATATACCCAAAATATGTATAAAACGCGCAAAGAGGCAAACCAAGTCAACAAACAAACCAACAAAATAAATTTAAAAAAAAAACAATAAAAACTTTTTTTTAATGTTTTCCAGAGGCTACACACAAAACAACAAACATCAAAAGATTAATTTTATGTCGCTTTATATTACACACAATAATTCAATAAAAATTTTGTTAATTTAAAATATTTTAAATTGTTCAACCCAGACATATGTATGTAGTTGTTTTTTACCTCGCGATACCACCAACCAAACGAAAAAAAGCGAAACGAAAAAACAGCTTTTCACACGGCTTTTTGATCACACTTTTTTTATGATATGCAACTTAAAAAAAAAAAACTAAAATACTTAAATATATTATTCATCATCAACGTACAGTTATGAAGATGTCGATATAAAGTGTTAATCTAATAATTTTGGTTGGTAAATCATGATCATATCGTCAAAAATGAAACTCTCTTCATGATTGCGTGTGAAGAGTTTGAATCTGAGTTTTGTGCTGATTTTCTTTTCAACTTGAACACTGGCATTCTTTATTAACATTCCTT
Source organism: Tipula helvola (assembly GCA_963556165.1). Lineage (NCBI taxonomy): Eukaryota > Metazoa > Arthropoda > Insecta > Diptera > Tipulidae > Tipula > Tipula helvola. Next base: position 342,523,339 of record OY744483.1, on the reverse strand, counting down.
TGGCTGCGATGATTCATAATTATGATATTTCCGTTTTTTTTGTTCATTTAACAATATTATGTATGTACGTACGTTCGTGTTTCACAAAATCTTGCGCAGATTGAAAGAAGTTGAATAAGCCAAAAAATAAATAAATAAATTTGTAAATATTAAATAGAGAATTATTTGTGTTTGTATTTTGTTTTATTAAGATTTTTTGTTGATGTGTTAAATTGTAAGTATTATAAGATATTTGTATATAATAGATGAGAGCTCCTCTTCAAAAATTGTTGTGGTTAAAACAAAAACAAAATTTTTTCCATCCGGAAAAAATACCTTTATATGATAAATTATGATAGTTTTAAATAAATTGATTATTAAAAATATTTTCGCCCATATATGGGCAAGAAGAAAAAATATCTACATAAATAAATGTGAATAACACAATGTACACCACCAAAAATTATGAGATTTCGTCTTGAAATGTTTGTATACCTAAATATTTTCGAAACAATTAAAGATAATAAAAAATGAACTATCGCCCACTAAAAAGATGACCGTAATCGGAATAAATTCACATTTTTTAAGGTGTTCTTATAATTTTGAGCGGTGTATACTGTATAATATACGACAAATAGTTGGAATAATTATTAAGTATGATGATTATTTCGAGTACCTTTATATTTATGTATGTACATCCAAAAGTTCATTGTACAGAGCATTTGTAAATAATACATACATAAATGCGGTTGATATCCTGTTATACATACATACATATATAACACATAAAAAAAAAAACGATTTAAATAATTTTAATGAACTCTTTTTGTTTAAAAAAAATTATTAAAAAACTAAATCAATCATACTTTAACTTTAAGTTTTTTTTTATGACAATGATATATTTATTTACTCGTATTTACCTATTACAACTATGTATTACGAAAAATATCTGATATCATTCTTTAAAATATTTAGCAATGACATGAATTTTATTTTATTTCTATTTATTTTTTTCATATTATTGTTAAACTATGAATAATTGACGGAATCCCCCAATAAATTTCAATTATACGCGAATAGGTATATAATGTTACGCTCTAATGTAAGTTTATTTTAACAAGTTCTTAAGTCTTTAATAATAATGAATATGTTATGTATATGTATACATATATGCGACATTTACTCTAAACACAAAAGCTGTTTTGAATAATTGTGTGTTAGAAAATCCGGAAATATTATTTGTAATTTGTATTAGGTACATACTAATTACTGTACATACAAAACTATTAAACATGTGTTGTTATATAAATACATTATACTCATAAGTAATTTATTAAACTTGTACTGCGAGTAATGACTCAATATTCAATTATTGTCGTTATTTGGAGTCGAGAATAAAAATTTGTAGACTCCAACTAATCGAATATAGTATGTAAATATGCATATAGTTAAAAATAACTTTCGGATAAATAATACCGTTTATTTATATCCGAGAGATTGTGTTCATGAAACGTGAATATATGCAAATTTTTCTAAATTGATTGACATGTGTATTTATATGATGAGCCATTAACCAATTGTAGACTGATGATCAAAATTGTTTAGCACGTGTTGGTTAGATGGATGATAAATTTATACTACTCGCAAAAATAGTTTTGGTTTATGGACATAAAATTAGATTTTTTTTTTTTTTTAAATAGCGTAGGCCTTGAGAAAAACCACAAATTTGGGTTTGTTTTATTTGCATTTTTACGTTATGCTGAGTGAAAAAAATTAAAATTCAAAATGCAAGCCGAGCTAAGCAGTATAAAATTAAAGGTAAAAGGCAAGTTAAAGGTAAAAGCGAAACGTTAATACTGTCTATTCGAAAGGATTGACTCGCGGCAGCTCCAACATGGCAAAGGTGTAACATCCTCGTTTTTAAACTATATAGATAATGTTATCAATATGGTACTTGTGGGACAGTATATTTTCAACACTAAATTTTACGACAAGTCGTAAGGGTTCAAAAAAATTTTAAGGCGCTAATTTTGATTATTAAATTTGACAAGAAAGGAGCTAACTTATTTCCTAATACTGCAGACATCTAATTCAAGACTACTTAAAAAAGTAATAAGGATAATTTAATGATTGCAAACAAAATTATTATACACATATGTATATTCGAAAACTAAAGACAAAATTCCAAAAGAAATGAAAGATGGTTTAATTTATAAAGTACTGTGCAAAAATTGTGAGTCTTCTTATATTGGTGAAACTAGTAAAACAAAAACGCAAAGACTAGATATCAACATAAAAGAGATGTCATCAATCTAACAAGACAACACACTTCACAACAGACTCAGTTTAGGTCGGCCTTGGTGAAACAAGTAAAAGAAAAGAGTCACGAATTTGATTTTAAAAACGCTATAACTTTAGATTTTGAAAAAAAAAAAGAAAGGCAAATGACTCTTTATAGAAGCATGTCATATATGGTTGGCAAGTGTTCCCGTTTAATTAAAAATTATTCAAAATAAAAAATGTTCGGCGTCTTCAAAAAATAATAATTTTGTTTAGTAATCAAAAAGTGCGTTTTTTTATTCGCTATCCGGAGCTGCTATCGAGAGCCGTCATATGAAAATAGCTCCGGATAGCGGCTCCATATAAATAGGTAGAGCTAAATATTTTTTATTTCACGTTTTCACTTATGAATTGAATTAAAAATTATATTTTGACGTTAAATAAATGTAATTTACCAATAAATAGCACGCCAAATTTAAATTTGGGTGTAGAAAATTGACTGCTCCGCATAGCAACTATCGTGAGCGAATAAAAAAACGCAGCTAAAGTAGTCAAAAGCTATTACGTACAATGTTTATGTTTATATTTTCTGAACAGCTGTTTATAGTATTTTTAAATTTATATAAGGTCAAGAATAGCCACACAATAACAATCACTATATTTTTATTTTTTTTTTAATAAATTTTCATTCAACCAAATATTTTGTAACGAGGAAGTTTTAGAATCAAGAGAAATATTGTAAGCATTTAATTTTTTATGTTATTTAATCTTTGTAATTTGTTATTTACATTGGTTTATATATTATTTGCTTTTTTAGAAGAAGCCTTGATAATTGTATACAATACCGAAATATTGGTAAAAATTAATTAAATAAACGATTTTTTAAAAAATTCGTTGGTCTATAATTAAAGCCATTTTTGATAATTATATCGAATATCGTAATAATAATTTCGACTTTACTATAATTTCAATAAATGTGTCATATGTATTTAAAAAATTTTACACCCAATTTCAATTCTATTTCGGAGAGACATTTTTTTCAATTTCATAACATTTCACTGCAAACATTAGTTTATTTTTTCTTTATTTTCTCTGACAGTCTGGCACGTCGTACGTATCAAAACCAAATATTTTTAAAAATTTAAATACATCAGTGACTAACTATTTAACTAATTAGTGGTGTGCTTGAAGCAGGAAGACCAAGAAAAACTCTAAACTCTAGTCCTGCACGTCTGCACAACTAATCGAGAATTGTAAAAAATATATTAGAACCGATACAAAAACCTTCATATTTTAATCTAAATTCTAAATAAAAGTCGTTTTTTCGCAAATTTTTGTGGTTTACCATATAAAGTGGGCGTGTGAAATTATTTTTAACTAAAGAATTTACAGTGTCGATTCAACAACTAACAACAACAAATGAAATCATTGTAAACTCTTCTAAATATTGACGGTCTCAACAAATACATGAATAATTTGTAATACCTTACATGGTAATATATTACAAATTATTCATCCAATTCCATCCATTGCAATTCGACTTGTCGTAAGACAACTGTCATATCTTCAAATAAAACTTAAATGTTAATCCACTATAACAAATTTATACAAGTCATTGATTCCTATATAACTAACTCATAATTCGTAATCATTATTTACTTAAGTGAACTACGCAAGTTGATATATTATCTTACTTCCGATTTAATTTAATTTTATTTTCAATTTTTTTCTGTTACTCCAATTCTGCACTTCCTTAATTCTACATAAATTTTTCCAAGAAAAGATAATTCCATCATATAATAATATAACAGCGATTTAATTGATAGATATGAGTTTTTATTTGACGTCATAGTCATGTTAACGTCTTATCAACGAAGTATATTTATAGTCGTGTATTCTCTACCTAATTATTAGAAGTTTATTTTTAGAATAGTTTTTTTTTTTAATTTATGTTGTGTCACGACAATATGTTTTCCAAGTGAATAAATAAGTAAATAAGACACCATTCGTAATCAAAAATAAATTAGTAATGATAATATTAATAGTTTTCATATTTTTGGACACTTAATTCTATATTTGGAAAGCGGCTATAACATGATGCGCATACAATTTTGTTCGAAAATCCAGCAAAGTGGGTACGCAGCAAATTTGTTCTCAAATTTGATTTGGAGTCTATTTATTTACATCTGTTCTATTTCTCAACTGTATCGTAACTACATCTGCTTAATATCCATAATAGTTTAATGGCGTAAATCAAGGTTTTATAAATTATAAACGTTTACCAAAATTTGGGAAAAAAATTAAAATGATTCATATAAAATTTGGATGGATTCACCACATTCAATTAAAAAACAATTCGAAAAGAAACACAATAAATAATATTAGACCCATTATTACGTTTATATATTAAACGAGTACGCATCTTTAAATTAATAGACAGAATGTTCGAATCTCAAGTGGTTGCTATTTGAATATAATTAAAATTTATTATTTTTATTTTTTTTTTATAATATTTAACTCAAGTAGTGCACGCTTTTGATGATTATGATTCATACGCTTATTGATCACAAGAAAACTTATCACTAATAAAGACATCTATTCAGCTTAACATATTATTTATATTGTATAGTATGTACCTACTTGTGAAAATCAGAATTATGCAAACGAGTTATATGTTTGTCTGCGGCTAAAATACGAGTAATAATCAAAATTGTGCAAACAGGTGTTTAACTATATAATTTTCTTGTTAATTAATTAAAACTGTTTTGTATAATACACACTCACAATTACAAAAATAACATTATTTAGATAAGATCTGCGTATCAAATTTAAATATTTCACGCGTAAGAAAAATTAACATATAGGTAATTAGTTCAGAGCTTTAATAAAACTATTATTAAAGCTAGTAGACTATTACTAGCTAGTACTTACTGTGTTAGTTGCTACTACTTACTAGTAAATTTTAACTAGCTTTTTCAGGAATATAAACGTTATAAGCAGGAAAGCGAATGGTTTCTTAGATCCGCACCTGTGCCTACCTATACATAGTACATATTAGGTATAATTGCGCGCAAAGATTTTTCTATGAATTAATATCTTATTAATAAAACACCTGTAATGATATAAATAATATATGTATAATTCTAATAGACCGTTATGGAGGTAAAGTTTTTACCTCATTTTAGACATAAAATGTATAGACGAAAAGTATTCCCCAAAAATTACAATTACAATTTGAAGCCTAAACGTAATTCCGCAAAATGTTGCACAAACTGTTGCACTGTGTTGCCAGCGACACATCATGCAACTTTTATAAACATTCCAAATCAGAATTGAGATAGAAAATAATAGATTTATTGATTTTTTTATTATATCGATTACATACTTAATCGGCCTAGAATCTAGGCCGAATCTAGAACCTAAATGTTATTGAAATATCGTAACAAAACCAAAATATTCTGATAGATATGATTTTGCAGTTATAAGCAATTCATGAAATCATCAATTTAATAAAATTATAGTATACAAACGCGGCACGTATATTATGGATATAGGACTGGAAACAAATTGTAAACCTTATTTCCAATATTCTCATATATAGTACTTATCTGAAGTGAGTTGAACTTCAAATCGCATTATTTGTTACTCGACGCCAAAAGAATTTTTGATTTGGGGCTCGATAGCATTAATGAAAAAATGACTCAATCAAACTTCCTATGTAGATGAAATGACATTTGGCGATGTAAACTTTCAAAGCTTCGAAAATACATACATACATCGGCTTGATACGTACATTTCATAATTTAAAATACAGGTACAATACATGGTTTAGTTGAGGGCTCTATTTTTATTTAACAATCTATTTAAAGTTTTAGCTTTCGACTCCAATTCGGAATCATTCTCAAAAGCGTTATGAAAATATTAAATTATTGTTTTTCTTTATATAATAAAATTCAATACAAAACAAACTTACAAAAAACCGATTTAGCATAGAAACGCACAGTCTAAATAATTTATTCGAAAGTAGAACGCTTTACAGTTCAGCGACTTGATTAAAGAAGTTCTTGTAAATGATTCTATAAATTCAAATTTTATTGGAGAAAGCTTTTTCGTGGGTATGCTGAAAGTTTTTCTAAATAACCGATCTTCTGAAAAAGAACATTAGTCGAACGGGAGAAAATTTCAAAACGACAAAAATTTACAATTTGAATTCAAGCAGCATATACATAAGTAACATAGTGAATGTGTATGTTTTGATAAATACATATATACATTAAATTATTTTCAGATTAATTTTGAATTTGGTCTCTTAGAGAAACACGACAATGATATAGAAAACAATTCCATTGGTTTTATATTAAATGCTGGGTTGTTTGGAAGCAAGAAAACGATAAGTCAAAATCGTCATTTTCAGAAGAAGGCTTTTAAGTTTGAAATTTTAAAACAACCATAAAAAAAAGTTGATGAAACTTTAAAGCTGAATATCTTGTGCAGGACGATAAGAAGAAAAATAAAATTTTCGTTATATATATTGAAATAGAATATGCTGAAATAAAAATATTTAACGTTTCTTTTATTATTTGAAATTTATTTAGATAGTCTCTAGTATAATCAAGGGATATTCTAGTAAAAAATGTTGACGTATAGGATTAACTGGAATTCTGCTAAAGCATATATGTAGTTTTTTCCGGCTATTTTACTAGAACTTTAGTAGAATAAATGTAGGAAATTTGATAGTTTTGCAAGAAAATCTAGTATTCGATTTTACTTGAAATTTTATTAAAAATAGTATATCTCATAATTTTACCAAAATTCCAGTCATAAAATCAAGTAGTATTGTTTACTTGATTGTCAGTAGCACATATTTGTATGTCATTGTCAAGTAAAATTACCAGATTGTATTACAACCATAAATCTAGTATTTTTAATTTTACTTGATTCAAGTAGATTGTCTATATTATGGTCACATCTAGTGAATTTTTATTTACCGTGTGGTCATTATTAATAAAAGACGCGCAATTATGACATAATTAGAACTATTGTGAACAAAGTTCATATCATCAGTAAACGCTACTGTTTTACCCTTAAAATTCTGACTGAAACCATATGGCAACAATATGAAAAATAAATTCTATTAAATAAAATTTTTCTTAAATTGAATTTTGAATAGAATGAGATGAGTCTGATTTAGGCTTGTATATTTAAAATTAAACTGAAAGATGGAAACTTTTAACCAACAATGAATTTAGAAAGTTTAATGAAATCCAAAACAAGCCAAAATAATTTTGAAGTTGAGGCTGCTACAAAATTGGTTTAAATATAAATTTGTAGTGTCTATGTTAAGGCAAACTTTATACAGGACTGTCGGTAGTTTAAATTTTAATTTATTATATAGGTTTAGGTTTATCATATATGTAACGTAGACGAGTATATATCTCAATATATATTAATTCTAGAGATTTGAGATAAACAGTTTTTTATTATAATATTTTTTACGACTTTTTTATTATATTTACATCGTAAATCAGGAAAAGAAAATTCTGCCTTCAAAATAATTGGTCACCGCACAAGAATTAATATAAAGTCACTTAATTAATATTCATCTCATGCATTACAGATCTCGGCTCCTAAGCGGACATAAAAAAAATTAAATTTATGTTTTAATTGGTGGCTACTAATAGAAAGTCATCAAGCACATCAACATATATTCAATATTGCACAGTAATACACACTGTGTACAAATACTATTCTTATGACATTACACTTACATTTTGTTTTAAATATTTAAAAAAAAATTACTGTGGTGATAATCTTGTTAAATATATGTATATAAACAACATTTAAAAGTAAAAACCTGAAATGAATGAATTTGTGAGAGAATAAATTTATAAAATAAAATTCAAATAAAATATTTGATTTTTGGTTTTTAAAAAGATTCCCGCAAGTCCTCTCATATAAACGGTGTACGAGTTGTATGTATATAAAACTACATATAAGTATATGATTGCGTTTCTTGTGTGTCAAAAGGTCTACATTATATTCGTTTTTTTTTCTCGAATGACTGATTACTATCACAAAATTTAAACACAACACTGAAATTTTGAATTTTTTGTGAGCAAAAAATATACATATAACAACATACAATAGCCTCACAAATAATGCATGTTCATATAAATATTTTATTTTACTGTTGGGTTTAAGATTTTATATATACATAATATTATAAAGACAGAATTTTTGGATAAGACAGTTTAGTAAAATAAAATAACAAAAAAAAAACAATTTTGCTGCCATAATTATACTCACTGTGGAAAATATATGCGGTGGTCAACTAAATCGTGGACATATTTTACATGTGTTGACGGCTTTCATAATCGGTGTATCCAGTTTTATAGTTTCATGATTATCTTTTTAATTTTTTTTTGTTTATTTAATGTTGTTTTAAACATTAAATGTATATGTACACATGTGTATATATAGATAACTTTTAATGAGTCTTATATTTTATTATAATATTATTGTTTATATTTTAATTTGAAAATTAAACAATTAATCATCGTTAAACGTATTATAAACTTGTTATGTATTTGCACGTATAGGTATACACAAAAAATGTGGACCTTTTCCTCATCATCAACATTGTGATCATGTGTGAGATTAAAATTACAAATTTATCTCTTTCAAATAAACACATATGTTTAGCTGTATACAAAATATCAGCACGAAGAGTGCGATCATCTTTATTTTTTCATTTTGTACCCCGGCCAGAATGGGACGTGCTTGAATTGACCTTTGTTAACAAATGAAATTAATTTTAGTTTTAGTAGACCATCTGAAAAAAAATCAAACGTAAATTGATGTATGTTCAAAATGTTATATGTTCTTGCCTTAAAAACTATGTTTCTTAAACATTGGCCCACGGAACTTGGATACATTATATTAAATTTCCCAACCTGATAATCTAAATAGCTCACGACTATACTATCGATGAAGTTTGAAATGTAACGAATTTTCATTTAAATATTTTGAAATCTAAAAATTTTGTAATGTTCTACATTATAAGCTATTTAAAGAATTTAAGCAAAGCTTTTGGAGTAGTTAGATTGCATAAATACATAGTTATGTATACATATTTTGTTGGTCCACAGTTGATACAACTTTGAGCAACACATATCTAATACCAATGTTAAAACATTTTTTTTTTGTTTATACCTATACGAATTTAATGAATAAAAGAGTTTAAACTTTTTTTATTTTTTTGTTGGAGCTTGTCGAACAAGTTTTACATATATTTTTGAACAGAAAGGAAGTGCCGACATTTAATTTTATTTATAAAACTGTCATTTTTTTATTACTTAAGTTTTTTTTTGTTGTGTGGTATACGATGATGTTTCTAAAACTTTATTTTCAATTTTCAAATTATATACCTATATATATAGAGATATTTTAAGTAGGGACACGACGGTCAGTTAATTGCAAAATTTACAAACAAAAAAAAAAGATTTATTATTTTAATAGAATACAAATTTTTTGCTTTCTTGACATTTATTATAGTTATAGTTGTATAAGGGTAAATCTAAAAGCTCGAGATGCACATTCAAATATGGCCGCGCGCTCTATTATATAAACTACTTAATTCTCTATACCTGAGATATATTTTTCTAAATTATATAGTTTGATATCCAAAAAATATTATAAATATATAATTCTTAAAGAAAAATATAAATTTACAACAGTAAATCTTGAATCTGTTCGAGAATTAAATATTATTAATAAAAATAATGCTCCCGGCAGGTATTATCAGCCTTCAAAATATTTATAACCCATTCGGCAAACCAATTTTCCATAAATTGCCAAGATATTCAGAAAAAATGTTTTGAACATGTTAATAGTAATATACATGAGAAATAACAATAAACCATCAAAGTTTTTGGTTAAATATTATAATCCCAGCGACACACAAATATGTATGTTTTTTATAATACATATACATATGGTTGGTTTGCTTTTAAAATACAATAAATACTTCGATCTGCAACAAAAATATGTATTCGCATATGTATACAGCATAAATTTTAATTTTTGATTTGTTGACTTGGAAGAATTTTTGTGTTTAAAATAAGAATGCGGTGATCAGATGATCATGTCCATATAGGTAAATGTAAACCTTTGTATATTCTACAGATCGTTAACAAAACGTTCATCTCTATAGATAAGCTCTAATAAGTTTAGGACTAGATGATTTATACTGAACGATATTCGAAATTGGCTTAGCCATAGAAATAGACTTTCAAAAGAATATGACAAATTTATTTTCAGTCAACTCTTCAGGCTGATTAATTCCTATAGATAATACTACAACTATATAAAACTAAGTCTGTTAATAAAATGTATTTCAAAAATTACTCAAACAATTTAGTTACGAATGAAATTGAGGTTGCCAATATTTTTAATAATTATTTTTCCACTTGTGTCGAAAAACTTTTCCAAGACGTTACTCGAAATTCAGTGGATGCTCCAAATAGTGTATCGCCAGTTGACAATGAAACAGTTCAAAAGCATAATCCGTTACATTTACAACTGAGGAAAAAATGCCAAAATATTTATCAAGCCTAAATGTAAAATCGACATTTTATTTCTTAAACTTGTAAACTGATTTAATTCTTGTGTAATATGAGAAGTAAGTAATCTTTCCTGATAGTCCGAAAATTACTCCAAACCACACGCTAGATAAAGTTAAAAAGATACTGAACAAACGTATTTTATAAGTATTAGAAAGGTTCCGTTCCATCTGAAAGCTTTTATGACAGCACAAATCATTCTTTGAACCTCTCAAAAATATATTATACGATTTTATTGATTTATAATATATGTTTTATAGCAGAAATACATCAACATTCCACTCGACGAATAATTGACAATGTTAGTCAAATTAATTTTCGGATTAATATACGGCCAAGCCTGAGCTCATCTTCCGAAGATGGTTCTTCCGAAGATACAATTAAACATTTTCGTTATTTCACAACTTCACGAATACAAGACACAACACGAAATATAAAACTACATATTCCCAATTAGTCGTTTTATTATCAGACAGAATTGTTTTCATAACTACGTATCTTAAGTTCCAAGTGATTGCAATAATTTTATTACTAATTTAATATATATTCGCGTAAATTCGAATTTAATTCGCATAAAAAATTCAATCACTTGAAAATTATTGATTATTCTTCTCCATTTTTGTTATTCATGAGCGCGAGGCATAACGCACAACAGCAACTCTATAATCACTGTACGTACAAAAATATAAATGGAAGATAATTTCTGCAGTCAAGCGACAAAAAGGAAGTGTGTATTTTAAAGGATATGGAATTTTCGTTAGTACAATACGCCTTAAAATCTATATTTTCAAATTTTTTAACGGGCTAAAACTTTAGATCTGAATATCAAAATAAGACACTGCTACACAATATCTGCAGACTTTCTTGCTAGAGAAAAAAAAATTGGAAGTGTAGATTTTATATACATGCATAGTCAAGGGAGTTTTCAACTGAGTAAAGTATGACCTGGAAATCGATGCTTTTAAAGCTTTTAACTGCCTAGAATTTTAGATTCGGAACGCTAAAATATAAAAATATAACTGTAAGGCAGTGATTCAACCAGAAGGTCTGAATCTAAAGTAAGTAAATTAGTTGACATAAGAGATAAGTTAGAAAGTTGCCGTTTCTGCTAAAATAACTGCCAGCAAAGTTCAAAAAAATCAATTATTCTTTTGCACTTTAGAATTTAAAGAAAATCTTATAAATAAATTTGATTTAGCAAAAAATTGTTTGCCCGATATTTGGATCTAAACAAAATGTATTTTGTTTAGATCCAAATATCGGGCAAACAATTTTTTGCTAAATGAAAATAAAAAGTGGATCGTATGCTATATGTTTTTAAATAATATAATAAATAAATTTGGAGAAACGCAAAGAGTCACCTAGCTCTCAACCATAATGTTTCGTATAGAATTTTAATTTATTTTCTTTATAGGTTTTACACTTGAAATTGAACCTGTTACACTTCAAATTCAAGCTTTTGCAAATTATATTTGTCAAAACAAATTTTATTTCGTAATCAAACGATTTAACTCCGTCATAATTAAAAAAATTCGAAATATTATATAAATCATTAAAATTTTCGTTGGGGGCCATTGCTTAGTACAAAATTTGTTAATATTGTTAAAAGCAGTTCGGAAAAAGTTAGAGGCCGAAAAAAATCAGTTCGGAATTATAAAGATCTTAATATCTTTTTAACCCAATCGTTTTAGCTGATCGTCGATTAATTACTTAGTAGTTTGCTTTCAAAACCTCAACAACTGTGCAGGCAGTCATTTTTGCAGCCAGTATACAGATACAGCAGACGATATTTTATTACTGCACGCGCTATAAAAGACTACAAAAATTGGTTTAGGGCTACATTTGAGCAGTTGGCTAAATTTTCGAACGCTTTGTTACATGATTGTTTATATGATGTTTTCATCGATGCGGTCATTTCATTTACGATAGCGGCTTATTTTCAAAAAATCAACAACGGTGCCGATTTTGCAGTCATTTTTGCAGGTTGTACAGATGTAGCAGATGACATTAAATCTCTGCAGGCACTACAAAAGATTCCAAAATTTGCTTTATGGCTGCATCTGAGCATAGTTGGCTGAATTTTTGAAAGCATGCGCGGTCTCAACTTCGGATCATAGTATTGTAATTTCTCATCAGTTTCAGCAAAATAAATCTGAAGAAATATAATTGGTGATTGATCATCAGAATCCTCGGCAAGTATAAACGTCTTTTTTCTGAAAAATATGTTATCAGATTTTAATTATAAATGAACACAATAAATCCCTTATGGCTTTATTACATCGTTTCACGTAAATTCTAACCACAAGTTAGAGGACATAATGTTTCCCTAATTACTGTAATAAACGGTCAGGGAACAGTATTCCATCAGATAATAGCGCATTACTCAGTAAATTATAAGCTAATTATCGATTTACCGTTACCAATACATAAGCTGATGAGAACTCTGGTGATAAGGAAATTACAAAAAGACTAATGTGGCTATGTGAGTACGTAAATACTACGATCGGAAGGTGAGATTGCGTGGGCTTTCGAAAATTCAGTCAACCATATAATGTTATCTGCTACATCTGTACCGGCTGTAAAATGACTAAAGCAAAATCGGCACGACTATTCAGCTTTTGAAATAAACTGCTACAAAAGACGTGAATGAATCAATCATTGATGCCAATTACATAGCGGCAGTAATTCAAGACCCAGAACACAACCGGTTGAGGCTAGGGAGCACAAATATTAAGCTAAAATAATTCACTGATGGGGATGGTGATGAAATCTAAAATGCTTTACCAAAAATCTTTCAATGAATTATCGATAGCAGTCCAATCGCATTGACTAAGGAATTACTAAATAGTCGACTTAAGAAATCATCTGTCGTCCTTATGGAATCTTAATAATTTGAAAAAAAAAAACATCAGATCAGCACGGCGAACATTGTAAAGATATGGGTTTAATTGATTATTATTCAATACAATGAGAAAAAATTGGTTTGAACTGAACTTCATTTTACCTCATTTTGCAAACATTTCACACTTCGGTGGTGTGTTCATAGAAATAGATACATGTCACCCATTTTTCCATCCACTAAAAAAACAGAATGAAGTTTCCACAATCTGATTCACAAGTGATTGGTAAAGCAAATTGTGCAAAATTCGTACTGTTCGTAAGTTCGTAATTGCAAACAAAAAAAATTATTTTTTTAGTTGGGCCAGTTTTCTCGAACACCATCAACTTGCTAAAAATCAACATGCTTGAAAATGTCATACCCTTTAATCGATGAAATGGATAAAATAATTTTATTTTATTTTTAGTTTAACAAAACTATACATTATTTGTGTCAGCTAAAACAATTGGGTTAAAAAAATATATTTTGATCTTTATAATTCCAACAGGCTTCTTTCGGCCTCTAGAATTTTTCTAAATGTTTCCGAAATGGTGGAAATTGTATTTTACAAAATTCAAATTTTGTATTAAGTAATTAATGCAATATTTCTAAATAATTTTAACTCTGGGATTAAATGGGTTGATTAAGAAATAAAATTTATTTTGATATGGAATTTCGATTTCAGAATTAAATCATTTAAAGTTCAATTGAAAGTTTTCCAAACCAACAGAAAAAACTTTTTCAAACTAAACAAACTTATTTGAAACCAAATTAAAAATTAAATTCTCTATACCGTAGAGAAAAAAAAATTCAAACAGTGTTGAACATGTTGAACAGTATTGCAGTAGAGCGGCAGGTCAGGCTAAATGTGTTTCCACGAATGAATTGTTCCTACCAAAACATTATCGATTTTGGTGGAACTCTATACAATTATGACTTTTAAGTTTGCTCAGTTCTACAAATACAACAAATGTAGCAATTAGAAATATTTTAAGAACTTTCAATTGTCCCACGAACTATATAAAAATACTTTAAGCTAGATTTATGATTTGGAAGAAAAATTCATTAAAACGATTTTGAAATTCAATTTTTTCGAAAAAATTTGCATTAAATTCGAATATCGGACATACCCACAGAAAAGGTTGTTTTTAAGTTATGGTATATTCCTGTGCTTCTTTATTTATTTTATCATTGTTTGGCGACCGCGTCGCAATAGAATTGGTATCCCTTACCAATCAGAAATCATAATTTTAACTTTTTTTTTGTGATATTTTGTTTTTGTAAATCTCGACAACACCATACCAAAAATGGTTAAAATAAAATAACTGTAAATGATCTATAAATTACCGTATCCAATATTTGTTGTAAAACAACATTTCAAAACTATTGTGTAACACTCACATAAACTACTATGTAACTAACATTTAACATATATAGATAAGAATAAGTCAAATTGACCATAACAACATTTTAAAACAATTTCATGGATCCTTGGTGAAATCATAAAAAATAATTTCCAATTTAGCACCTATGAAGAAGGGTATACGGGTATTTTTTCCATATCTCTAACAGAACCGCATCATGACTTTTAACAACTGTGTAAAAATTGACATTTGAAAATACAAAACCATAAATTATAAATTTTTGAAAAGGATACAAGCGTAATATAAGGAAAAAAATTTGGCTTATCATTCTCACGAAAGATGTGGAGGTCGATCGCTATCATCGGCTTAAAATATTTAACGCCATATAAAGCTCTTCAAATCGTTAACTTCGAGACGTATACTTGAAATAATATAAATCCACTTTCATACTCGTTTATTTATACATATTATATATTATAGAGATGTACAAATTGTTTAAAGAATGTTATTTCTTTTAATCAAAAAAGATCTTTCGAATATTATATGAAATGATGAGACCCAAACTGATAGGAGACTAAGGTCGACCTCACACGTCATAAAAACAAGAAAAAAACAAACAAAACTTAAAATATTTTAAACAAAACGAAGTTAATTTTTTTTCTAAACTAGCAGGGAGCAATAGATTTAAATTGTAAGGTATTTAATTTTATTGTTATACATTTTGGGACTTTGAGCACCTTCTGACTCTTAATTTTTATATACTCTATGTACATACATGTATAATACTCGTATATGTCGTTTATATAGTAGGATATAAAAAAGTTGTGTTTTAAAATTATGATGTTAACATAAATACATGTCAGTTGACAAGGGATAGGCTGGAATTGTGTTTAACTATGAATAAGATAGTTGATTGAGCTGTAATATTTAAGGTATTTATATTATATGTGTGTATTATCCGGGTGGTATAAGAGCAAATTTTCTTCTTAAAATTTTTTTTTTTTGTGTCAATGAAATAAAATTTATTTTAAAAATGCCGCTTCCTTACAATTATAAATAAATGCAAACGCCTATAAGCATAGCATACCCCATACCCGTTAAAGGGAAACTACAATTTTCCGCCTATACAAACAATGAAATTAAATTAAATTTTTATTTATAACAAGGTTATCAGTGCAATAAAATTTATTTGGTTTTATTAAATTTTCATACATTAGCTGCTTTAGGTAATAAACAAATTCTAGAACCCACAATATCCATAAAATAACTGTATTCCGATCTGGTTTTAGAAATATAGAAAGACATTTTAGGATTTAAGAAACATGAAAATTCTTGTAATGTACCAATATTTTCAAACGTTTATTTACAAAAAGTAAATGAAGAATTTATTATTTATTATAGATGATTTTTATCTTTGGACTTTTTTTTACAATTCACAGCAAGAACTCTTAGAAAATTGTTGAATTTTTGTTCAATAATTTTGATGGTTAATTGTTATGACAAAAAGTATGAAGTCGAATACAATAAAAATGTAAAAGCTTTGAAATTTACCGGCCTCTTTGTTTACATTACTCTTGAGGGTTAAAAACAAAAATTATTTTATTTTAAAAAATTCATTTTTTTTTTGGGGTTTATGTGTTAGAACAAGGTATGGCACTAACATCGACTTTATCTATAAGTAAATGTGCTAAGGAGGTAAGGTGTGATTAGAAAACAAAAAAAAAATGTGCTATGTCGTTAGATAAATGATATATAGACATTTTTTTTTTTTACTAAGAGATTATTTTGCTGTTAATTTTCTATAGACGAGAGATTCGTAAAGGTAACCCATGTAAATATTACCCTAAGGACTTTGTCTTTTGTCCAAAAATTTATTGAATGTAAAAAATTTATATAGTTGTTTGTTGCTAAACGAAATATATTTTTAAAAAAATTGCAAAGCCCTTTCACGGATTAAGGAAATGTCAAATATATAAACAATATATACACCGTAAAAATATGCATATATTATATTTGGGATTGTGTACCTGCCACAATAGTCGGATATACTTTAGAATAATAGCTTCTTTACAGTATACACAGTAGAAATGTTGAAGTAGTATGTATATTAAATATATTTTAACAATATTTATTTATCTTCAGGCTTAGCAAAATATGCATTTACCACATACTAAAAAAGATTGTAATATGAATATAATTACTTAGCGATTATTGTGTGCGGGGGTTGGAAATTCGAGTAGATTATGCCACCGAGGTTATTTTTTTAAACATGTTTGCTCCTGTTATAAAGTTGTTTTTAAAACATCAATGTTTGCATGTAAAACAGAAGCTAATGTCATCCCGGAAAACTTTGCGTTTGAAGTACACATAAAAATCATACATCTGTTAAACAAAAGTATATGCTTGTTACACCCTTTCCCGGATGTTTTTTTTCTTTGTGGTAGGCCAAATTCAATAAATTTGTATCCGTATTCTATATCCAAAAAGTTTAGATTTAGACTAATCTTATAAAGAGAGAAATGAAATGTATACAAATAAAGGAGGCGTTTTTTATAAAGCGAAACATGAGCATTTTGCCGCTTCAAACATGTACCTAAATAAAATATTAAAATGACGTGTATAATTTTAATTTGATTTGTATAGATACATTATACCTTGTTATCAAATCTAATTTGATGAGTTGATTGGACTGCATGCGGCTTATGTGTATGACGGTGCAGATATAACAATTTATTAAAAGTTGATTGAATACGATGTTACCACCGGCAGAGTAAAACAATTTTTTTTTTTAGAACATCATCCTGGTACAGCAATAAAACTAAACAGATTTTAGTTTTGTTTATTACAGTACTTAGTCACCTAATTCGTATGAGTACACAGATGTATGTATGTACTCGTTTATAGTTTTTTTCCTAATCGCGCAATTACCATTTGCTATAGTTATGCCTTTTAGTATAAAAGCTATATAAATGAAAATGACTTAGATATGTGAAGGGCAATAATTAAATTCTTAATTTTATAACAATTTGCTTTACGTTTTATGATTCACAAGATTTAATAGATTTACCTAAGGTAGTTATATGTATATTAAAAAAAAAACTGTATAATTAAATGAAATAGAATTTTAAACACAGCCTATATTAAATCTTAATTAGTTGAATAATATTGTAAGCGCTCTATTTGCTTTTATTAATAAAATTTACATAAAAACAATTGAATATATAAGCATTTAGGTTATAAAACACTTTACCGCATGCGTATACTGACACGTAACGGACACGTGTAATATAAAATTGGTCTGTGACACTCGATTGTTTTGCGCGCGCGAAATGTGTGACAATTTAAATAAAACAAATTTATACCGCATAATTCAGCGCTATATATGCGAAAAACGTGTTTATGAATAAAACTTCATTTAGGATTGCATTATATACGATCTTATATTTTATTTTCATGCACATATGCGAGAATAGAAAACAATCGGAACAGACTTAAGAAAAAACAACAAATAAAACTTAAACTATATAGAATTGGTATAATGACGAATATTTTTAAAGTGTGCGATCAAATTAATGCTGATTATTATATGATTATACCTATACACACTATACAGTAACCGACAAACAGACTCATTTACATATTTTGCGGTTAATTTATTAAAAGATCAATTTTTTAAGATGAATAATATGCGAAGGTATGATATATGTTTGCGGATAAAGCGAATATGATTTGATTTTGAATTTAAATCGGTTTGTCATATCGAATCCTTGCATTGACTGTACGTCGTTTTACGCGGCGAATGGCTTAAACAATATGCAGGCGAAACTGAATGCAAGACTATAACGACGATTAGTCAAATGTGGCTTAACTTCCCCCCTATTTAATGTGGCTTAACTATCTCCCAATATTAAATATCCCTTTTGTTTGCAGGTATGTTATATCCATAATGTTATCATTATCTAAAAATTTTGTGAGGAAAACGGAAAATCATTTTTTTTTTATTCAGATGAATATTAATGTATTTTGTTAACGATTTTAAACATCGAAGGTTGTAAAATGGATCTTTAACAGTAAGCATTTAAAGTTCATTATTTTCATAGCCGGTGGAAGCACCATATAGGGAGGCGTTTACAAGTATGGTCACCAAGCGAATTTTATTAGAGTCAATAACGTTCGATAAACGGGACAAATGTGAAATTGGAAAATATAATGGTGTGCAAAACATTTTAAAAATGTTAACGACTCTGTTAAGGTTGTGGAAGTTGCTTTATCAATTAAATACTGTCTGTTTATACCACAGCTAAATTAGCAATGGTATATAATTCAGCTATACAGAGCAATGTCGAATAATACAGCAGCACTATTGAATTTAGATAATGATACTGATAGCATATTTTCTAAAATATTAGGTTAAAGTTTTCTTGCTGTAAAAATGCTTGTAATGATCATCTGTAATAGTTAAAAAGTGGTTCGTGATCAATAAACCGAATTTTGACAAGGTGCAACCCATAATTTACAGTAATGACCCAAATTCCCAAATTATCTGCGAAAATATTACAAAATGGCGTAACAGACAATATGGCGGCTCAAAGTTATAATTTTATAGACCAAATTGTATTTTACTTTAATAAATATTAATTCTTAATTATTAAGTATTAATTAACTATATTCTTCTTTTCCTTATTAAATAAATCAATTTCGTTCATATACATCCTCTATGGCTTTCCTGGCCGCATCGCTATAGCTGTTTGTGAAATTATTTGTGGTTTATCTTAAAAATTAAGACTTGAATTCTTGATTTCTGTATAATTTTTGGTTCGGGGCTTCAGTCGGACATTTAAACGTCAGAAAAATCATTAAAAATGTTTAACTTATGCCTTCGAATAAAATATGTAAAAGATGAAAATTTTTGAATAAATTTCAATTTTGTTTTCTTCGTTACTTCTGATTAATAACAAACGATATACTCAGGTAAAATGAAGAAACATCATTTCTGATGTCTGGTAAAATTTAACAGGCAACTCTATATGTTTGTCGTATTTTGAAAAAATGTAAATTTCGACAGATCTAAAATTTCAATTAACATTTTTTAAAAAATATTTTTAAATTCAAATATTTTAAAAAATTGAACAATAAAATAAGTGTTTTCCAGCATCTAAGCGAAAATGCAATAAAATTTTATATGGCGCCGTAGAACCTTAGGCAGGCGCTGAGTATTTCTGAAACAAAAAGCAAATTTCTGATAAGTAGGTGCCTCGTTCACCGAGAAGGGAAGGTTTAATAAACGCAAACGAAAACTACAAACCAAGGTAATAGCATATTTTACCTTGAAGGCACAGACAAATGTTTTATTCATGTTTTAGATATTGGCAAAGTGGAAGTGTTCATAACTTTCACCGTTGCCATCCTCGTAAGGATACATATCTATATGTCGTAAGCAATTTAATACTTCATTCCAACATTAAAACCTTGTGCAAAATGCTTTGATTTTGAAGAGCTTAGTAGTTCTCTCTGAAACTTTCATATATGGCTATCAATAATTCGAGGAAAACAAAAAACTGTTTTTATTGAATGGTATAGGCGCTTGCACTAACACTAATGCAACCTAATTCAAAGGATGCTGGCCGACAAGTAACATTTATCATTATTGTTGAAATTCGGTCTTTTGCTCATTATTGGTGATGTTCGACAGATATTGCTGTAGTCATTGAGAATTCTGCATTAAAACAAGCTTATAAGGAAATCGTTTCCTTCAAGGTCAAAGTCAAACCAAAAACCTCAAAAAAACTAACGCTCGTGCTATATTTAATAAATATATGCTTTAGTATAAATTTAGTAAACCAAACTATTACGATGATGGCATAAGAAACCGCAAATATTATGCATGGAACTGAATTGTTTTTGGCCATCATAGATATTTTCGGGGTAAGACCTATCCCAATATTTAGCATGTGTTCTTTAAATTTATAATCGTGGCATTACCCTACGGAGAGAAAGAACCTTCTGTTATTCTGTTTGAAGACTTGACGTTTACAGAAAATGTATACATAATTTAGAGGTACACTGTATTAAAGATTGGCCAGTTAAGAGAGATGCTCTCGAGATATAATTTATACCAATGTTTCGCTTAAACTAAATGGACCCGCAACTGTAATACATTCTTGAGACGATTTAATGGAAATAGAAAAATCACGCCATTGACGAGACAAAGATAATTTTAAATATTAATTTATTTTATATAATTTTTAATTTTTTGCAATGAATGCTAAACATATAATGACAATCAAAGTTTAGTTACGCACTAATCCTAATTTTAGTTCATTAATCTCCAACCGCGGGCAACGTGCAATTCGCGTTCTAAATATTTTATAAATGAAAGGGAATATGCAAAGCCTTATAGAGCGAATAGTTGCTTATTATTTCCACCTTTAATATCGTTTAGTATATAGAGCCAGATATTTTGTTTTTGACAGAAGTTTAAATTTACTTCTACTTATATTCCCTTCACTTAAACTAAATATTATTGAGATAGGTCAGGTCTCGGGAAGATCTCTGTGAGTTAGCCGACTTCAATACAGTGAACTGGCAATAACAAAAAATAATATATTGCATACTCAAATAATTTAA